>CAHIKZ030005525.1:672500-925000 GCA_903632075.3 Acanthosepion pharaonis | reverse complement strand
AAGCTGAACTAGCATATAACTAATTAACATTATGTTAAATTACCTCCCTACCCCTTTTGCTTTTACTTCTTAGAAAAGTTCAATGCAAGTCTTTTACACATCTTACAAAATAATGTGACCATTTGTATGTGTAGGATTTACATGCTGACAACTTTACGTCAGAACCTAATAAAAATTTTTTTGGGGTGAGTTTGAATTTATCATAGGTAACATTCGATTGGTTAATCATGGTAAAGCCCACAAGACTATTTTTAATTCTGTTTTTTTTTCTCTCGAGAAAATAGAGGAAGTATTCTGCTTTTTAAAATTAAAATAATCATTTACTTGCCAGTACTTTATCATCGCCTGAGGAGACACATTTGTAGTGTTGAAACATAATTGTACTTGTGTAGTGATTCTTAACATGTTTTTTGTTTTAATATCCTAAAATAAATAATATTTAGCTATATTCTGTACTGAGCCCTCTTTTAAATTAAGTGTTACGAACAGTGTAATTATATTCTATTTGTCCTCATTTTACCTGTGTGTATATATATATGTATACGTATTTATCATTTTAAATATTTTTAGTAGATACTAAATATACACTCTGCGAGCATGTAAATTTTTCTTAAATAAGATTTCTCAAATATTTGAGCCATGGCCGAAATATACTATATATAAAATAAATATACTATATATATATATATATATATATTTTTTGATAGCTAAGATGTCAGGTCAAGTCTGATAACACTCCATGAACATACACAAAGCAGAGTAACACATTGTTTGATAATTGCTAAAGAGGTGAAACTTCTAGTCACCATGCAGTGTTGATTTCTATGCCTGCACTGTTTATACCCATAAACACACTACTCATAATATTTAACACTTTTCCCTACTGAATACACCAAAGTTCAAACAATATATGTGTATATGTATTTATATAATTCTTTCTCTTACTTGTTGACTATTGGGAGAGGGTATCCATTTTTTTAAAAACATTTGGTGATACTGTCTGCGCATTTAAGATCATTCAATACATCCACACACTCTCTGCATCTATCTATCTCAGTCTCTTCATTATCTATCTATCTATCTATCTATCTCGGTCTCTTCATTATCTATCTATCTATCTATCTCGGTCTCTTCATTATCTATCTATCTATCTATCTCGGTCTCTTCATTATCTATCTATCTATCTATCTATCTCGGTCTCTTCATTATCTATCTATCTATCTATCTATCTCGGTCTGTTCATTATCTATCTATCTATCTATCTATCTATTATCTATCTATCTATCTATCTCGGTCTGTTCATTATCTATCTATCTATCTATCTCGGTCTGTTCATTATCTATCTATCTATCTATCTCGGTCTCTTCATTATCTATCTATCTATCTATCTATCTCGGTCTCTTCATTATCTATCTATCTATCTCAGTCTCTTCATTATCTATCTATCTATCTATCTCAGTCTTTTCATTATCTATCTATTCATTATCTATCTCAGTCTATTCATGTCTATGTATCTCTGTCTATTCATGTCTGTTCATATCTATCCATCTATCTCAGTTGTACATGTTAATTTCACTTTTTAGTGCTAGATGATGATATACTTAAAAATTATTTTTGAAATTATAAAGGCAAAAATATATTTACTATGTAATTCCATGTATTTATTTAGTTGTTACTGTAATTATAACAATTATATGTATATATAATCTTTGAGTGAACTTGTAATTGCTTATACTGGGAAGTCAAATTAACAGAAACCCCAAATGTGACTTGTCTTCCCTAGAAAGCAGAATTGGAAGCAAACAATTTGAAACATGAGAGTTTATTGATTTTATTTAATTTCCATTCAAATTGTAAAGTTTTTTTTAAATCCTATTTTTTATTATTTCAAGTCAATTACTCAGGTTCTCTATGGCTTTTTCTTTCTGAATTCTTTTCTTTTTTACATTACTTTTGCGAGAAAAATCATCTTGAGATGTTATCCCCAGGGAAAAGGCGGCTGTAGTTGTAATATTCTGAAATATCACATATAAAATAAAGAAACATAAAATATAATAAAAAACTATCAAATATAATAATATAAAATTCTAAAACATAATATAAAAATATATAGTATAATATAAAAAAAAAAACAAATAATAATACCTCAACATATTCATAGGTTGGCCGCAGTTGAGTATTTGTGAACTCTGTAGTCTTTTCAATGGCTGCATAGTATATGTTATGCCAGGGCTACATATGGTTTTGAGTTTAGAGTCATCCTTCTCTTAGACTGGTTGCCAACCATAATTAGAGAGCCCAGTCTAAACTATTTAACCCATAGCTGGAGGAAGAAGAGATGCATTCATACCTTTCCCAAGGGTATTTGTGCAAAAACCAATGTAATGAACTCTACTGGTATTTGAACTGAGTTCAATGATATTTTGTTTGAAGCTACAACTGCTACACCATCTACACATTCACAAAACATAATAGAAAGAAATATAAAATATATAAAACATAATATAAAGAATAATAAATTATAATTTAAAAATGTTAAATAAAATAAAAAGAAATATAAGATTTAATCCTATTATAACTGTGCTTGTCACTCCCTTTGTTAGTTTGCACGACTGTTACACCCTGCCAATCATAATTAATGGATTATTTCGTTTTGATTGAATGGAAAGTGGGGAAAAGATGCTACTTGGTTACAGTGAGAAAATGAAAGAAAGAAAGAAGGGAAGATAGAAATGAGGAGAGGGAGAATCAGATACTACACTTTGATCCCAGCCAAAAGATTGAGAAGCATTAGCAACTGCAATAAGAGCCCCATTTTTCAGATGCACAGTATCAAACAACAGAAAACAAAAAATCAACAAAAATCCAGTTACCATAAATAAAATAACATCATCTGCTGAATTATTTAAAAATTATTATTAAGAGAAATGTTCCTAAGATGGAGATTTTTATCGTGTAGAAAAAATGAGAAAAGACACTACTTGTTTTCATTGCATAAATGAAAGAAAGAAGGGAAGATCAGATTAAGTTGATAAGAACAGATACTACACTTTGATCTCAATTGTGTTTTCATGACATACCACTCTGGCAGAATGTGACACAAGGTCATTTTAATGTGGTGAGCTTGAGCACATGCACCTGAGCCAGGTCCAAAAATAGCCCAGTCCCCACACAGTCATTGGTATTACTACCCATCTCCTCTCTTTGGGCACCTCTGAATAATATTTTCAGTTGTGTTTTGTAGACAGAGACACCACTGAGAGATGAAATGTAATTTATCTTCCCAAGGGAAGGTACTACACTTTGATCCCAGACAAAAGATTGGTAAGCAATGGTGATGTGATAAAAGCACCATTTTTTTCAGACACACAGTATTAAATGATGGAAACCAAGTAAGGTAATCACCAAATATAAAATAAGATTTTCTGCTGAAGATTGGGATTTTTTTCTTTACAGTGAGGTTCACCTTGTACAAGGCACAGGAGCCACTCAAAGTAGAGAGTATTACAGTAAGAGGCAGTTTATGTAGATAGGAGGGGAAGATAATGGTTAATCAAAGACTTGAACAAGTTAAGATTGTTGTGATCGAAAAAGCATCCTCTTGGGAGTTGGTTCCACAGAGCAGTGGTTAGTGAGAAGGAGCTGTTTTAGTGGAACTTTCTTCTCAGCCATAGAATATGGAGGTAATGTGGGTGGTTTGATACTTGTAAGTGGTATGGCAGATCCTAACCATGAAGGTTAGGACTGATGGGACCAAGGAATGCAGTTCATCAATGTATTTTCCATGGAAATAACAATAGAGCAGTGAGAGGCTTGCCACCTCCCTTCTTGTGAGAGAGAGGTTGGAGGGTGGAAAATAAATTGTCTCCCACAAGGACTTAGACTCTATCAAACCTGGAAAATGAGGACTGGGCATCTCCTACCCAAATATGACAACATGGCTCCATTTTAGGCCAGATCTAACACTTGTAAAGGTTGAGAATAGTATGAGGAATCAGGTACTTACTGGAGTGGTATGTGGATCTGACCATTTTTCCTGCATCTTTAGTGATGAATCGTATGTATGAGTTCCATTTGAGATTAGTGGGTGAGTTTAAGGCCTAGTAGTCTCTCAAGGTATGGAGAATCCCTGAGGAGACATCCATTCATCGTAACTTGTGGTAGTTCAGAGTCCGATCAGCAATGATGGAATGTATCTATGGTTTGCCACTACAAAATAAGAGTGAATATAATAATCAAAAAGTATAAAACATATGAAGAAATATAAAATATAATATAAAAATAATAAATATAACAAAGAAATTTGAAATACATTATACAGAAATATAAAATATGATAATACATATAAAATATAATATAAACAAATAAAAAACATAAATATAACTTGCACATGAATACAAATTATAAATAAAAATTTATTATTTTAAAAAATATATAAATTATAAAATATACAGAAAAAAATGTAAAAAATTTTAAATATGCAGAAATATAAGATATATGCAGAAATGTTAAATATAATCGAAAAATTTAAAACATAAGCAAATATAATATATACTTGATTGATTTACCTTCCCATTGTCTCCTCGAATTTTATATGCATTATTCTTTCACTGTACTCCACGTTTATCTGTTATGCCTTCACTGTACTTCACGTTTATCTGTTATGCCTTCACTGTACTTCACGTTTATCTGTTACGCCTTCACAGGTACTCCACATTGATCTGTTATGTCTTCAATGTCGTCAACATCACGCATATATCACAATTCAATAAAGAATCTTTGAAACATTTCATGGGCTTGTCTTGCTTACTGCTTTTCAGTTCCCCATTGAATGTTTCCTTAGGGAATCAAAAATCCCCAAACTCACCAGATGCCCACCACCACAGTCAACATTTGTGTATAATTATCTCTTTGTATTATGAGTGAGAATGTTGAAAATTATATTATATATATATATATATATATAGAGAGAGAGAGAGAGAGAGAGAGAGAGAGAGTTAGGTAAATGAAATAACTAGATATTAGCAACTGTATACGCACTTGCTGGGGTGCATACACTGGTAAGCAAATAAATGATTACCTAATTTTGCCAAGAGGTAGAGACACTATAGTGTTTGATGTGGTTAGACAGAGCTAAAAAATATATATTAATAAATACACATATACCTATATTTGGTGTGTGACTTAAGTTTCGTTGCTTAGCCAACTCATCGGGCACAAGCCCAACAAGTTGGTTAACCAACAAAACTTAAGTTGCACACCAAAAATAAGTGTGTGTATATATATATATATATATATATATAACCTTGATCTCCTTATAAAATCGAAAAAAGAATCAACATTATTATTGGTCCTGATCTGGCATCTTGGCTTCAGTCGCTTTCCAACCCAACCACTATAAGGTTGCTTCCCTCTGCCTTTTTTTATAAATATTTCCATGGCAACTGTTCAGATGAGATTTTCACTATGGTACCTAGACTTTATAAATTTAAGCACAGTACTAAACTGGTGCCAGAATCTCATTAATTTATAATAAAGCTGGCTTGAAGTAACCATAAGTTCTATGTTAATAATTTCTTCTATTAAACTTCTCCCTTGTGAAACTCTTTTCCAGCTCCATGCTTTCCAGCCATGTTTAATCCAAAAAAATTTAAATGCAATGTCAATCACTATCTACTGTTCTTCTGATTACTAATGAGTGGGAACAAAAGAGTAAAGTTTCTGCTTATAATTCTTCAACACCCAGTAACCACTTGTATCTTAGTAGCTTTACTGTCTAGCATGGGGTAAAATCAATTATAAAAAAAAAAAAAATCTAGCCTCAAGCCAAAAAGTTGCCAGTAATATATGTGTGGCATGGGGGACCTGGTTTCACTGAAGCATGAAGCCATATTCTATGATGTAATGTTTTCAAAATAAAATAGGCACCAATCAAACAATGTTGGTACAACTTTCAAGATATTTTAATTTTAACATCATGTCCTTTAAGGATGTAGGGGGGATCATAGCTCTCCAGAGGCTCCTTTTTCATTATTGTCTGTGAATTGTCATTATTTAGATTTGGAATATTGTCCCCATCTTTGTTGCTATTATCCTGACATTTCGACTAGCCTTCATCAAGTAATTGTCCATCTTCAATTCAAACTGAACTATTTATTTAATCTATGAGAGTAGATTCTTCTCTTTCTCCTGTCCATGTCTAGGGATACCACATCTTGTTCGTATGTTGTAGTGGTCAGTTATTGCTCACCCTATTCCCACCGATTTTAAGTCTGCACTATCTGGACCAGGAATTAAATTGTATAATAATTCTGTTCTAATTGTCCCTACCTTGTTCCTACCTTCATTAGTTTGCACGACCGTTACCCCCTGCCAATACCTTATAAATAATGGACTATTCCATTTTGATCATATAGAAAGAGGGAAAAAGACTCGGTTTCTTTGTGAAAATGAAAAAAAAGCGTAGAAGTGAAATGGAAAAGCTGTCATTTTCAAATCTTTTCATTTGTATCCCCTTACTTCTTAAAATAACAACCAACATTCATATTTATGATTGTTATTGCAATATTTTGTTAAAGTTGTTAAGCTCAAATATTTAATGATGTGATAAAGGAATTTCTACTGATATTTTATTGTCATAGAACTTGCTATGAGCTTACTTAATCATAAACTTAATTAAGATTAGTCAGAATATTAAAATAGGAAATTTTCACAGGTTAATACTAGTGTAATTAAGATATCGACACAATTATCAATGCAATACTAATCAACTAGACTATTGTCTTACGGAACAATCCTGAGTCTAGAACTTTGAGCTTAAACCTAATCTGCCTGCTGCTAGCACTTGACTGTATTAACTGAAACTTCTCTACTTGCTATTATTTAAACCTTTCTGTCATTTCTTTTTCATGAATTTATAAATTGGCATGGCTTCTCAAGAAAGAGTAGATTCTCATTGCCTTCTACAGTCTTGAATTCAGAGCAGTCCTTCTGTTAGACTGGTTACAATCCAAGGCTAGAGAGGCTAATCTAACCTAATATTTAACCCATAGCAGATGGAGAGGAGATGGATTCATGCCTTTCCCACTCAGTTGTAATGATCAACCCAACTAATCTTGTTAACCTTACCCCACACCAGGGTACGTCTCACTTGCTCTGGAAAGGCAAAATAAGGTAAGATAACTGATGTAGATCACCTCATAAATAACAGTGCCAAACACTATCAGACAAGAAACAGGCCCCCATTGGATGGCCTCATATCCAATGTCACAGAGAAAAAGTTGAAATGTTATAGGCACATCCTAAGAGCCAACAATTCAACAAGGTTCCACCTTAGGCAACAGAAGAAGTGGCAGACCAAGAAAAAAAGAATGTACTGACCTGTATAGTTAGTGGATTGGAACATCATTTGCAGAGATGCAGACATTGGCATGCAGTTCAGATATGTGCAGGAACTGGTTTGGTGCCCAGCTGCATATGGACCCTAGGACCACACCCAGCCATGGGAATGATGATAATGATGCACTCATATCCCAAATTATTTTTAATTATATGTTAATTGGTTTTCACAATAAAAAAAACCTTTGTTGATCCAGAACATAAAAGGCAAAAAAGGGAATTTGGCATCATTTTCTTGGACCCTTAGTACTGCTTTATGCACTACTTGGGGGTCTGCACATCTCAGGTTAAAAAGCACTGTATAAGATTCTAAATTCTTTCATATTTATTTTCATTTCAGATAATATATTTATTGCTATCAGAATTTGTTTTCTTTTGGATGAATGACATTTAAGCTTGTGTAATCAACCTTAAGTGGTGCAATACTAAAATAATATCTTCAAAAATTCAGCATTCAGAATTGCTTTATATCTGCAGGTCATTGCTAAGAAGCTTTATATCTGTAGGTCATTACTAAGAATGGTTAGTTTCTTGTATCACTTCAGAAAATCCCTGGCTAATGCTCTATTTTTCAAAGACTCAAATCAGGTCAAGAATGCTGCCAGTCCTCACTGACCAGAAGAGCTTACACGGCCTTGTGGGTGATGAATTATTTTCCACCTTGCAACCTTTACTCTGCAGATGAAACCTTGCTAGCTTCTCATATTTTTCTGTTGCTAATCCTGGATAAGATGATAAACTACATTTAATAACAAGGCTACTGTTTGGAGGTTTTGAGGAGCATGAAACCACCTCTTAATTGCTGTTGTTCCCAGATTCACCATGATCTGGGGTAGTAGCACCTGTTAGGATCCCAGTTATGGGCAAATAGTGAGCCTCCAAATAAAAACAAAGCACTATGAAAATACCTTCTATATAAAGTGTAGCGTACATGTGTCTGTCCCTCTGTTTTTTTAAATTTCGGCAATTCATAAACAATCTGAAGTAACAGGTAGTAACTACTGTAGTTACAAGCAATAATAAATAAATAACTCATTTAAGGTTTAATTTAAATATTGAACAAAGTGAAAGGTTTAAAAAGAAAATTCTTTCTTAAAGATTTAACTTTAATTTCACTTGCAGCTGATATCATCTAATTAAACCATAATTAAAACTTATGTATGCTCATATGATTTTTTTCTTTTTCTTGCACACATACTCTAAGGAACCTGAACAATGTAATATTTTGAATATGTTAATGTCTTTATATGATTTTAAAAGAAAATAAGAATAAATGTAACCAAACTACAGAGATGAGTTGAAAGAAGAAAGATTATGCCAAATTAAGGTGTTTAATAAAGATAAAATAATTTTATTATTTCTAAATTCTTATAACTTTTACGTACATAGGATGCTGAAAGTAAAAGGTCAAATGCACAAAAGCCCTCTGCAGGAGTTAGTGTAAAGTTCGCCAGAAGGGTGACTTCTAGGCCAGTTTTATAGTAAAAAATACCAGCAGTACATTTTTATATAAAAAATTACCAACAATACATATTTATAGTAAAATGAGCAGCAATACATTTTATAGTAGAATTATCAACACTAGATTTTATCTGTAGTTAAAGCCATGAATTGCATAAAAATATTTAGATTTTGGTATTAAATAAACCATAGAGGTGTTGATATGTTGCTAAATTAACTAATAATCTACCACACATTCAATTGTGAAAGCAAAGTAACATATTTTTATTACTTCAAAGCTCCCAAGAAAATTAAATTTCAAGATTAAATGACACATAAGGTTTTGATATGCCATTAAACATTCAATCTCACTCCTCTATCGCAAATGTTTTAATGAGTTACATTCCTTAGTCCCACATTTAGCTTAGACCTTCACAGTTAGGAGCTGCCATACCATATTCACAGTGGTAAACCAACTACACCCACTTTGTGTCCTTTTGGTAATGGGTAAGTTTCATTCAGACAGCTTCTTCTGCAGAACTGTTACTTTGTGAAACAAACTCCTGAGAAGATGTATCCCAGACCATTACAATCTTAACCTCTTTAAGTCCAGTGTTAACCATTATCTATCCTACATATCCTCCTAATATGCATTTCTTAGTTTCCTCCTTCTCCATCCCTTACAACAATCTTGCTCAGTAATTGTCTATCTTGAGTGGCCTTTGTATTGGGTGAATTCAACTAAAAAAGAAGGTGTTGACAGGTGTCAGATATGAAGTTGTGATTTCATAGTGAGATGCTTAAATCATGTTTTGCATATTATCTATATTTTAAGGATTGGATTTTTTTTATAATATCACACAGCAAAAACAGCACATTGTTGTGCAAGTTTTGTTAGCACAATACTTAAAACCCTCCGATTCCAAAAATAAAGTTATACATAATGTTATGCTATATTAACCCTATACACACCCCTCAGAAGAATAGGGCCACCATTTCACCACATGAAGTGCTGCTGCCAAAGTTTCTATTGTAACTATGTTTTTATGGAGTGGATTTGCTAGTCCATTGTCTAGCCAGTTTTGAATTCATTGTCTTTCTCATAAACTGGTTGCAAACCAAAGGTAGAGAGTATGTCCAGCTATTTAACTGTTAGATGTGGGGAAAATAGGTTTTCCAAATGTATTCGTGTGAAAGTGAATGATTTCAGCTAGATTTTGAACTCAATTTGTTAATTCTACTTATAATAAAAAAAAACTCTACCCAAGGGAGATAACTGCAGATTTATTAACTGCTAATTACAAAGTTCATCTTTTTTTTAAAGAAAATAATAGGAAGAATTACAGAAGAATCCTTGAATTTTAGTGATGATTGGCATTTCAAAATCATTATGGTATATAAGGTGCATTCCAGAAGTTTTCAGAGTTTTTCAGGAGAGACATTAATTTCAAAGAAGTACAAAACTCAAAGTAGGATCCTCTGACTCCAAAGCACCCTAGCTACTTCTTAAAGACTCCATGAAAGTCATCCAAAGCAGAGTTGTCTGGAACCCTTGTCACATCTTCTTTCATCTTCTCAAAGTCTTCAAAACGACTTCACCTGAAGTTTGCTTTCAGCATAGAGAACCTCCAAAAGTTGCAGGGAGCAAGGTCTGGACTTTAGGGAAGGTGAGGGACAGTTTTGATGCCCATCAACCATCTCCCTGCTGTCACCAATGTGTTTTTCCTTCAGTACATCACTGAACACCCTGGGAACAAACTCCGCACATATTCAGATCTTCATGAATAATTTTATGCACAGTTGTCACACAAATTCCAAACTGCAATTGTCTTTAGAGACACACAAAGGTCTTCATCCAAAAACTTCCTCTGCTCTCCCTACCACACCTTTTATCATCTCTCACTTTTTATCTACCATACTTGAACAACTTATACCAGTGAAAAGTAGGTGCTCAGCTCATACAATATCTAAATTGTCTTCATATCCCAAATGCATTCTGTAAACAATTCAGCTGTGACATGCAGTGTTTAGTAGGATGTGTTAAGAGAGCTGTTACAGCTGTCTCCTTTAATCTGGGATAAAAGTTGGCAGATCAGCTTCTTAGATATATACTAATATTTTTTTTAATCAAATTCACCCCAAACAAGGCAGTAAAGCCACTGAGACACAAGGGGGTTACTGGGTGTGGTACAATTAGAAAACAGAAACATTACCAAGGAGCAAGAACAAAGAAATAGTAACCAGGAGGATTATGATTGACATTTCATTTAAATTTTTGATGATTAAATTGGCTGGAAAGCATAGTGCTGGAAGGGAATTCCAATAGTTGGAAGTTTGAGAAAAGAAACTGTTAGAATAGATCTTACAATTACATCTAGCAGCCAACTCAATTGTAAATTGATGAGACTTTGTCACCAGTCTGTTACTGTGCTTAAATTCATAATGTTTAGTTAAAATATGAAAAAGCTCATTTGAACAATTAATTTGATCTTGAAAGTATAGAAAAGTTACAATAATGTAACCATGCAGTGATGGAAAAGTGACCAAAACTGAGATGCCAGATCAGGACTAATAATATTGCCAATTCTCTTTTGGATTTTATCAAGTATCTCTAGATAAATAGCAGGACCTCTGGACCATGTGGCAGCAATATTCTAAGCATGGATGAATGGTAGACCTATAGATATGTAAGAGATTCTGGCGAGAAAAATTGTTTAGTACAACACAGTTAACCAAATTTCTTAGCAGCTGACCTAGATTCAATATAGTCTTTCCACTTCATGTCAGCCAAGAACGTTGGCCCAAGTAGGTGCAACAATCAATCTTCTGGAGGTTAGCATCAGCCATGCTGATGGAAGGCATAAAGGGTTCTCTCAGTTGATTAATAGAGGGTAGTTTTGGGGGTATTAAAATTAACAAGCCATCCTTTGCCCCTGACTGAAAGTCATTTTTGATATCGGCTGCCAATTTGACCATATCAAACTGATTAGATTTACTATTGAGACAGGAGTAAATGGTTGTCTCATCAGCATAGATATGAATCAGTACAAAAGGATCTAGAAGAGTGGCCATTCAGGATAATGTTCATTTCATGATTTGATAAGAAAAACTAGATCAGTTCAAAAATTTGGCCAGAGACACTGTAACTTTTCAACTTGTGAAGAAGACCTGTGTGCCAAACCCTGTCAAAAGCATTCAAGATGTCCAAAGCAACAGCCTGAGCTTTACCATTTTTATCTAGAGCTTGATAAACTCTTCCTGCAATTATAAACACAATCAGCAGTGAACCTAGAGAAGTGAAAGCCATACTGCTTGTCTGAAAAAAGACCCTGTGATATGAGATGTTTAACCAATTCAGCATTGATTAGGAAAACACATAATTTCCCAAAAAAAGAGGTGGAACGCTAATAGGCCAATAGTTGGAAAGTCGGTGGATTCACTGAAGTTCTTAAAAACTGGAACAATAGATGAAGGATTCCAACAGACAGGAAAGCAAGAGGGAGCAAGACATTTATTATACAGTTTAGAGAGAACAAGAGTCAGTTTGGAAGCACACTTCTTATGGACTATTACAGGGATACCATTAGGTTGGTGTGCTTTATGGGAATTCAGATTAGAGATGATAGCAGAAATCATGGAAGGGGTTATATGCATGTCACTCAACAGTGACTCATTTCTGTGGAAAGTTAGGCAAGGATACTCCAGATTAATCAGGAGTAGAGTTTAAAGAGAATTTATGGGCAAAACATTCAGCTTTATCAGCAGAAAATATTAACACCTCAAATTGATGGAAGCAAGGAGGAGTAATAGAAAACTTTGATATACTACTACAGTGCTGCCAGTAATCACAAGAGCCAAAAAGGGTTTTTATCAAAGTATTTTTCCAAACAAATCAGCTTATTCAAAGTTCATTGATTGGTTTGCGAAATTGAATGAAACGTAGAGTTTGTAAATCTCGACAAAAAATGTTAGCAATAACTTCAACAATATCAAATACAGTGAGGATTTCAGCACCCATCAGCAGTAGTGAAAAAAAGCTTCACAAGATACTATGAAACAGGGAAATTTTGTTAAAAACAATGAAAAATGTGCTGAACTGCATGCTGGAAAACAGGAAAATTTCCTCACAGATAAAGAAGAGGTGAAGCAACAGAGATGTGGCTCTACAGAAGGATATTGAGAATACTATGGACAAAACTTACACGTAACAAGGAAATTTTAAGGAAAATGGAAACTTTTTCTTATGATCAGAAAGAGTTGAAATTTCTGGGAAACATAGTGAGGAAAGACAATTTGGAGAATTTGCCACTCACAGGATGTTGCAAGAGAGGCAGAGGGGAAATGGTGAATAACCTGCTTAATGAGCATGTGTAAATCGATGACAAAACATTGAATCAGAGGGATAGTAAAAAAAAATAAAATAAACAACCATTTCTAAGATCAATAAAGGATAGGAAACCGTAGAAAGTTATGTAGAATATTGAATTGAGTTTTAATATCTATTCAGTTTAAGTGTATCAATTAAATGTATGTACAGATGTATATTGCAGTGAAAACAGGTACCTGTAAAAAAAAGAAAAAAAAAAAAAAAGATACATTTTTACTATTTTGTTACAAATTTCTTAGTCCCACTAGTCCCCTTTACAACTGAGACCCACCATGCCACAAAGACAAATCATTCCCATTCCCTTTGGATTCCATTAGTAAGGAGTAAGTTCCATTTGGACAACTTCTTCCCAAGAACAGCTGCTTTGTCGAACAGATTCCTGGCAGGATGTTTTCCCAATTCCTACAATCTTCAAGTCTAGGACTAACCTTTATCATTCCTGCATAACTTCACTTCTTACCTGTTTTTATGCTTATACAGCATTACACAATAACCCTCTACCTTGAGTGGCTTTTGGGTTTTGTATTTTTGGAACATTAGTAGAGAACACCTGTAGTAATGTTTTATTTGCATTTAAAAAAAAAAATGTGTGAATTTTCAAAAGACATTTTTTTTTCCTTCTTTTTCAAGCAAACACAAGCATTGTTGAATTTCTTTCAACCTTCTTGGCTTTACATGATATTTATTATTTCAAAAATATAATGAATCATTAAAATAAGAGATTTTTGATTTATAACAAATTAGATCCAAATTGTTAAACTGTAAAGCAAACATTTATATAACACAATTTGTGGGAGACTGGGCTCCATAGTTGTGTATGCAGGCCATATGCTTATGACAGGGAATGACATCATTAGCTAGAGTGCTGAAAGGATGCCTCAGTATTATTTCTTATATATATATAATCTGTTGCTATGTAATCCAAGTGAATCCTAATAAAATAAAATATTAAAATTGATCCACAAAAAGAACTGAATGTATTTATTATAACAGAGCCTATATTACATAGAATGGAAATCCAAAATTACTTCATTTGAATAGCTAAGTAAGTCTTGTTGGCCAAAGTAGCTATTTGAATGCAGTAATTTTGGATTTCCATTCTATGTAATATATATATATATATATATATATATGAATAAATAAACTTATTATCCCTCACTGATAGTACAACTCAGAGTTTCATGCACAACACAATCTTCAGGTGCTGAGTATAGAATGACAGGTAATTTAAATTTTTAAAAATATATCTGGTTATCACAATGTTATATATATATATATTGTTTTTTTTTTTTAAATTTAAAAATTATATTTGGTATTTAAGATAAACAGGATTTATGTAAAAATAAAAAAAAATATTTTAGAGTTGTGAATATTAATGTTTTATTTGTATATTAAATGGAGATTATTTGTTTTTTTTTTAAAAAAAGAACAACAAACTGTAAAAATTAATCTTGATCAACATATTTAATTAGATATTTATTTTATGCCTACATGTAACCATCAATTCATTTCTCTTATTTAATAAGCTAGGGTTATTTAAGTGTTTTAAGATAACTAGTTTTTCAACAAGACATAAGTTACAACTATTTCCTTTTGTGTCATAAGATTTGGCTCTTGCTATAATATCCCAGTTGATAAAAGGTGAATTATCATCATTCTTTAATGGCCAGAAATGTTTAGAGAGAGCAGTGCTGTTTTTGTATTCGATATTACCGAAAGTCATTTAATTGAATTGTTTCAATAACATCCATATACATATATATATATATATTATTGAAATAATTCAATTATAGTGAAATGTCTATTTCAATGCAGTTTGAATATTGTATATTTGGGCAGCAATCCTTCTTTTATACATGTTACATTTTCCATGTCCCTCACATTCAATGAAAGTTTTTATTCAGTTTTTCTAGTGTTCTTAAACTTTGTTTATGAATACTAAGACTGTAGAACCTGTCAACGGTGACTATTGTCCAAAGTACTTCTGTTTAATTCGTTAGCCATTTTTAGTATATTTCTGTGTTTGTATTCTATAGTGTTGTATAGAAGTAGTAGCAATCCCATTTTGAAGCTCTTTCAGAACATTCAGTATGCCCCCAGCTAGTTTCAAAGCAAGTAATGTTGAGTGCAAGTCTGTTATGTTTCATAAAAAGTGCTTTCATTATCTTTAAACATCTTTTACAATTAGATGATGTTTTTAAAATGCCAGTATTATGTACAAGGATTTTTTATGGGAAAAGAGGAGTTGGGTATAAGTGTTTAAGTGCTTCCTTATTGAACTAAGATCACAAATGTGGTTAGTCAGATGTTTACTTGAAGAGCTTGTCATGTGACCAATGCATTTATTTGATGTTTTATCTTTATTATAACAATCACAACCTTGCACTGCAGTTTATAATTATTTGATATATGTATAGATTAGTTTTTGTTTAGTTCTAGTTGCATGTATCTGGTTAGCCTTCAGCTGCATGATATGAAAAGCATGAAAGGCTGAAGCCTCTAAAAAGTGACAAGGATGAAAAGTTGCATTAATTTCAGTTATAAACTGACACATTGTTTTATCGGTCAAAAAAAATCCTCCTTGCTTCATCCAACTAGGAATTATTACATAACCAAAATTATTTCTCTCCCAGGTATACAAAGTAAAACTCTTTGATCCAAAACAGTTTTTTTTTTTATATCATTTTTTTTCTTTTCTTGTTACTTCATCCAAATAAACAACAAAAAAATACAGGGAAAGCAAGGGGAGATAATTATTCATTTCTTTTGCATACAGATTTACTTACTTTTTTTTTTTCTTTAAATACAGAAATATTTATAGTTTTCCAAAGAGCTTTCCTGGTGTATGTTGAAAGAACACTTTAATTCTTCTTTTAGATTTAATTTAGCAAATAAAAAATATAATCATTTCAATCAAAATTTAACCTAAGATAATTCTCCAATTTTTAACTGATTTTTATGATTTTTAAAAGATTTCTATATCAGGGAAAACATAAAAGACGAGCATTTAATAAAATCTGAATAGAAAAGATTTTCACAAATTATTTCTGAGAACATCTTTTCACATTTTTATCAAAAACAAAAGACGAATGTAAACATTTGGATCAAAACTAATTTTTACATTAATTTGAGGATTCAACCATATTTTAAAAATAAATTTTATAAATTAAATATTAAATTTAAAATTATATTCTTTTCTATTTTATAATTCTCATGAGCTTCTCTTCTTTGAATATTAAATCCAGAAAAGAATTTGTCATAGTGCAGTACTTAATGCACTATTCTATTAGGATTATGATGATACTGAATATCATTCTCACTGAGTGCTTCAGAAATATAGCCTTGTTTAATGAATATATCTTCCTCAATCAACAAAACTGAATGACAGGATAATCAAAACTGAATTCTGTTTTTCCATTTCCATATTTTTGTAGATTTTTAAAAAATTATTTTTGATAAGGTTCCAAGTTTTCCAATATCTACTTTTATGCTTGTCTCCCTTCAGGTAGTTGGTGATCATGGCCCTCCACAATTTCCTATCCTTTGTAACTCTTTAAAATTTTTTATCTTTTAGCTATGTCTCCTAAACCCTGTTCCACCATTGATTTACTCAAACTTTAGATTTAATCATTGTTTACCAAACCCTCTTTCCTCATTATGTACTCTAGAATTTTCAGTTGTCTTTTTCTGATGTTCAGTATAAGTGACTTTTTTGTTGCTCACATGTTCAGTCCATGGTATTCTCAGCATCATTCTGTAGAACCACATTTCTCTTGCTTCAAGACTCTTCTTCATCTGTGAGGAGATTGTCCAGCATTCACTGCCATATAGGAGGACTGATATTACGTAACAGTTCAGTATTCTTTTCTTTGTTCTGTTTAAGTTTATTCTTCATGTTTGAGGAGATTATCCTGCATTCAATGCCATATAGGCGGACTGATATTACATAACAGTTCAGTATTCTTTTCTTTGTTTCTAACAAAATTTTCTTAATACTTTGTTTAGCATCACTGTCCTAGTGTGTCTTCAAAAATGTTTTCTATGATTATTAAATGATAGCAGTTTTGTTTTGGAGGCTTTAAAATTTACAAGACATTCGTATGTAGAATACAATATTCCTTGTTCTTTGTGTTGAAAAAGAGAAGTACAGTTTGGTAGAGAAGTAGAAGGAAAGCAAGAAGAAAAGACTAACTATTAATTGTAAGATAAAATTCATGGTAGTAAGTAACAGGAATAGTTTAATATGTGAGTTGCACATTGGGGATGTCAGAATGGACAAATTCATTGTGTTAATAGATGGCAAGCAATCTTGATATATATATAGGAAAGATATTAGAATAATGAAGAACCTATACTGGCAGCAAACGGCCTCCATGCGGATAGAGAATGAGTTCAGTAAAAATAGAAATGGGTGAAAGGCAAGGATTTGACTTCTCACTGGACTTATTCAACATATACAGTAAGTAGATATAACAAAACCAACTGGAAATGGAACTTGGCTCTCCGATTAACAATTCTGAGCCATTAACTATTACACTACTTACACAACCTGGTATTTCCAAGTGGTCACCGATCTAGGTACTGACCAGGCTCGATGTTGCTTAACTTTGTGAATTGTATGTGAACTGGTGTTTCAATATGATGTGGCCATAAGCCTCTGGAATAAGAACTTTACAATCCTTTTGTAGACCTTCTGATGTGTCCAAAATTAAAAGCAGTGCCAGAGGCCAGAAAATCTGTGGTCTATAAGTGGAAGTCAATTTAGAACTTTTTTTTTAAGTTTGTCAGATTTATTTATGTTATTTTTTTTTTTAAGCATTTCACCCCAACCAAGGCAGGAGTGTCACTAGTATGCAAGGGGCTACAGAGGGTGTAAGTAAGGGTGGGGGTTTCATGAAGAAAGGATAAAAAGAAGAACAGGGATCAAAGCTATCAGAAGATGACAATTGACATTACATTTAAATTTTTGAATATTATAATTATCAGGGAAGCAAGTAAGAGGAAGGTTGTTCCACTTCCTGAAGAAGTCCAGAGCATACAATGGTCGAAGCATCATGAATATGACAATAAAGATGGGAACACCAGTTTGAATGATGTAAATAGCATAAATGCAGTCTTCTTTTAATTTTCCTATCAATCATTGAATTCACATTTATAATTATTTTCTTCTTTCCTCTTGTTCGTTTTCTGTTTTATTGTAATGGGGAAAACTTTTGAAAAAGTACAAAACTACAAAAATTCATGAAGAATCAATAAACCATGATTCCTGTAAACTGATTAGAAAAAATTCCTGTGATGTAATGTACGTCACAATACAATGTGTGTCACAATGTAATGTATGTCACAATCTAAACATACAGTCACTGATGGGCCATCTCAGTTATACAGGAAATATGAAAAAAAGATAATGTTAAAAAAAGCTTTTTTTTTTTTAAATCTAAAAAAAAAATGTATTTATTTTAATTTGGACCAGTTAATATTTTCTTTCAAACAATTAGAAGATTGTATAATCAATTAAGTGAAGTGCTTGAAAGAAGTTTCATTGTCATTCATTTTATATAAAACTGAGTTCTACAAAATAAAATGAAAATTAATAGATTCAGCTCTATTTATTTTAACTAATCAGGACTTAATTTATCATTTAATACATCAATTATGTGAATGTGGACTTGAAAGAGTTATCTTTTAAGTCCACATTCGAATAATTGATGTATACAGCAACACACAATATTATTCATTTCACTAGACATATCTAAATGACTTTGACTAAGAAAAACAGTATTGTTGAATGTATTATTATCATAAATATAGCAATCGAACACTATGTCTGCTTTATCCCATATTAATGCATTTTTGGGAATAATTATGTCCTGCAGGACATGTTGAAAACATCTGTGGGACACATATGTCCAAGGGTAGTTGAAAGGGTTAAGCAATGTTGAGCCTGGTCAGTAGTTAGATGGGTGACCATTTGAGAATACCAGGTACTGTAAGCTTGGATAAGTGGGTTGTTTAATGGATAATGGCTTGGAATTGTTAATCAGAGAGCCAACTGAAGTCATTATATTCATTTATATGCCAATACCTTTGGGAAAGGTATGAATCTACCATTTTGGCCCTCAGCTGTGGGTTAATTAATACAATTTGTATCACTAAATCATTATTATCCTGAAGATATCTTTCAGGATAATAATATAAAGATATAAAAGTTAAGCAACATTGAGCCTGGTCAGTACCTAGATGGGTGATCACTTGGAAATTCCAGTAAGTTTAGATGTGCAGATGGTGTAATGAATAATAGCTTGGAATTTTTAATCAGAGAGCAGAGTTCTAATTCCGGAATTGTAAATCCTGTCTAGACAGTACATAGATAAAAGATAAGAGGTGGATTCATAGTTTGCACATAAATGAATTCACTTATGTGCAAAGTATGAATCCACCTCTTCTCTCCAAGCTATGTAAGACATCACTAAATCATTTACTATTTTTAAACAAAAAAATTCTTACAATACTGGCTTTAAATAACCTGCAAAAAGGTTGATAAGCCATAAAAAATGAAATCAATCAGACACTTTCAGCATTAAATATTTCTCCCTCCAAACAAGAAAGTTTCTGATGATTTTAGAAGGCACTCTTTCCAATGGAATACATTCTTTCTTTTTGAATTCTTTATATTGATTAACAGACAGTTAAAAATGAGTTCACTGAGGAAGCTTTTTTGTGATAAGGAAGAAACTATAAAATGAATCAGGTTTTATTCTTTGTTTTTAAGATATTGAAATATTTCAGAATAAAATTCTAAGACATTTATCTATGTAGTGTCTAGACAGGATTACATTCTTTTTCCAAGATTCTAAAAGTAGCATAACAGCCAAATATTAAGAGCAGGGTTCTTAAAATCATTGCTTCCATTATGCTGGTATTCAGATAGCTTGTCCAGCCACAAAGTAAATAATTCATTTGGAAACAAAGTCTATTTATGAATAAAACAAAAGAAAAACTTATCTTAGCTGACATGTTTCATCCTCTGAGAGACTTTATCAAGGCAAATGCAAAAGATTTTATTTTGTAACAAGTATTTCTATACAAGAGCAAAAATGTTCTTGGTTTTTCAAATTTTTTAAATTTAAGGTGGCTCATAAATATTCATCAGGTTAGCCAAAAAGTCTAGGCAAGTTATGGAGGACACCAAGTAACACAATTCAATGTTTAATAAATGAAAGCGCGTAAATGAGATTCTTGAATATATTTAATGCAAATTAATATTTAAATCATTTTAATTTCAGATTAATTCATATGTTATATATTTTAAATAACATGGGGTTATGAATTTAACCATTTTCTTTTAATTTTTTAACATTTTATAGTCATGTATGTTGTCTTGGGAAAGGAGTAATTCTTTCAGGAATGGAGATATTTGAAAAAATCCAGGGTGCAGATTGATATTTTGACAGTGGGTGATTTGTTTTCTATTGTTATTAAGTAATAAACAGATTTATCGCAGTTTGGGTTAACTAGCATTAATATAGAATTATACTGGACGTAAAGTGGGAGGTCAATCTTCTATTGTTATTAATTAATAAACTGATTACTCTAGAATCTTTACATATAAATGGAAAAATATATTTAAAAACTCACTTGTGAACACATTCTAATTATATAGTATAGAGTGTAATGAATGTAAAATCACATTGAACATAAAGTGGGGGATTTGTTTTCTATTGTTATTCAGTAATAAACTAATCCCCTCTAGAATTGCTACATGTTAATTGAAAAATATATATTTAAAGACTGACATGTAAAAGCTATTTAATGGCAAATATTTAACTAAATAACAATGTCATGTATGCTATCCTATGACTGCATGAGTAAATTAATTTGGTAACTTGAAATATAAATGGAGTAAGTAGATGTCATCAGATGCACTTACCTCTGAGCATATTAATGTCTTCTGATGTCATTGTATATCAATTTGAAATAACTCTTTAGAATTTCAATACAAATATTGTCTTTCTTGCACTTTCCTGAAATGTTAAATTTTTATGGAGGATTCTGTTAAAGGTTATACTCCAGATGTCAAATTGTTCAGTCAATTTTTTCATTATTTTTTATAACAAATTCTTTAGTATTTTAAGTTATATACCAAATTTTTCTCCATTTCAAATCAAAACTTTTAGTATCTTATATTAAAATTTTCAGCATTTTCAGTTATATTTTTTTATAGTCAGATTTTTCACAATTTACATTGTTCGGACTGTTGTCCTCATCTTTGCCACATTCATGATGTTTCAGCTGTTGTATGCACCGGCCTTCTATAGGTGATTGGAATTTCAAACTGAACCCTTTATTTCATCTACTGGGGTAGATTGTTCTAGTTCCATGTGCCATGCCTCTTTATGACATCTCACTATCAGTTATCTCCCTTTATTTTCCAAGTTCAGGAGATAACTGATACTGAGATACCTGGAAGAGGCATAGCATGTGGAACTAGAACAATCTACCCTAGGCCGGAGCATACAATGACCACAATGTTGTGAATATCACAATGAAGATGAGGACAACAGACTGAATAGTGTAAATAATTATGATACCTCATCTTAGAAATATAGGTAGATGTCAAATTTTTTGATATTAAACCAAATTCTTCAATTAAATTTCAGTCCAATTTTATTGGTATTTTTTTTTTAGATATCCACTGTTAGTTGCTATAATTTCACTCATTAACCACTTGTGTCTTAGTGGCTTTATTGCCTTCCTTGGAGTACTAAATTCTTTTTCCATTTTTACAAGCTGCTCTGATCCTGCCTATAATGCATTAGTCCCAATTATATTTTCTAAGTATGCGTATTACCTTCAAGCAATTCCTATTATACCGCAATCCAAACTTCATACCTGACATGCTAGTCGTTTAGTGTGTGTGTGCGTGCCCATGAATGAAAAATACCCTGAACCAACTCCCAAAGTCTATATACCTTTTCAAAATTTCATGTGAGACATTGTTGATGTTTGACAATGACGACGCCTCCATGAAAACTGTTGGTTTCAGTCAGCACCCAAAGTCTTTTTTTCTCACCTGTCTAAGCCCTGAAATTCTTGTGTCCATCCCTGCTTCAGTCCAAAGTCTATCCAAGAGGCTCTTGCCAAGCAACACCCTTCTCCTTGTGTTTTTATCCAAACCAAGGTCTCTTTGACTCTTATGCCACCAAGAGTTATCTATTTTCAGGAACGCAAAGGAAGTAGACAAGGGCTGTTTACCTGTAAACATACCAGCAAGCAGTCCTTGCTTTGAAACTTGAAACACATTTGGGCAAGAAAAGGTTTTAATATCATTTTATTTTTTATATCCTCTTTTTCCCTTTGTTTCAAATTTCCATCACCCCCATATTTCCCCCCCTTCTTTATTTTCCTCCTCCCCTATTCTTTCCACCCTTTACCCATATAATTATTTTCATTGCCTTTACTATTTATTCATTCCCCTTTTTTTTACTTTTCATTCCGACTTCTTTCCTTTCTCTCTCGTTTTTCGTCCTATTCTTGACTCTCTCTCTCTCTCGTTTTTTGTCCTATTCTTGACTCTCTCTCTTCGTCCTATTCTTGACTCTCTCTCTCTCGTTTTTTGTCCTATTCTTGACTCTCTCTCTTCTCCCATTCTTGTCCTCTTCGTCCCATTCTTGACTCTCTCTCGTTTTTGTCCTTCTTCTATTCTTGACTCGCTTCTCTCCCTATTCTTGACTCGCTCTCTTCGTCCTATTCTTGACTCTCTCTCTTCGTCCTATTCTTGACTCTCTCTCTCTCGTCCTATTCTTGACTCTCTCTCTCTCTCGTTTTTCGTCCTATTCTTGACTCTCTCTCTCTCGTTTTTCGTCCTATTGTTTTTTCTTTACTGATATCCTTTCCCTTTTTAAATCATTTGGATTATTGTCCTATTCATGATGTTTCGGGCTTTGTACACTCAACTTTCTTCAGGTGATATATGTTGGAATTTCAAACCGAACACTTTATTTAGTCCACTAGGGGTAGATTGTTCTAATTCCACGTGCCATGCCTTTTTTGGATATCTCAGTTTCAGTTAATTCCCTTTAGTAACTCAACTCTCCAAGTTTTTTTGTTCACCTCAGCTGTGGACAGATATTGAACTCACAACACATTGGGTCGAGTCATTCTTTTGATTTTTGGAAAGCATAGCGCATGGAATTAGAACAATCTACCCTCATGGACTAAATAAATGGTTCAGTTTGAAATTCCATTGTATATCATCTGAAGAAGGTCAATGTGTACAACGGTCAAAAAATGGCAATAAAGATGAAAAGAATATTCTGAATGATGTAAATAGTTATAATACCCGAGCTCAGAAATATAGATAAATACTGTTTCCCTTTTCTTTTCTTTTTCTACCTTGTTTTTTTTTTCATCTTTAGTTTTTTCTTGCTTTTCTTTCTTCTTTACATTACTCTTTCTCGTCTCTCTTTTTTTTTCTCCCCTTTTCAATTCCTTTCTTCTCTCTTTTTTTTTTCTTTCATTCTCCTTCTGTCTTTTCCTTCCTTTTCTTTTATTCCTTACATTCCCTTTTCTTTTTTTTTCTCCATCCTGTTTTACTCTTTCATTTCTTTTTTTCTTTCTCCCCTTTTCCTACCCTTTCTCATTCCTTTCTCCTCTTTCCCTGCCCAAATCCTTTCACCCCTCCACCTTTCCCACCCCAGTAAATTTCAATTTAACCTTCCCTTGTATACAGTCAATTTGATTGTCGCAAACTGAATATTTCTTTCTTCATCGATTATCAACTTTGTAAAAAAGAAAAACATACATGAAAAAGAAAAATGTACTTCTATCCTTCCTTCTGGATTAAAAAAAAAAAAGAAAGATAAAATACGCCCTCATAACACATCTCTTCATGGATACACAACAGCATATTAAAGATGATAGGATACAGTCTTATTGGTCCCACAGTTTAATGTTGATATTAATTTGAATAGCTTACATTATTTACATTATTTGGACTGTTATCCTAATCTTCATTGCCATATTCGCAACATTTCAGCCATTGTACACTCCAGCCTTCTTCAGGTGATTGGAATTTTGAACTGAGCTTTTCTAGTTGCCTCCATATTTTATATGTATATTGGGTCCATACTGATTTTTCAATATCAGTCTATATCTCTGAAATGAGGTATTATGATTATTTACATTATTCAGACTGTTATCCTCATCTTCATTGTCATATTTGGTTTGAAATTCCAATCACCTGAAGGCTGGAGTTTACAATGGCTGAAACGTGATTATGGCAATGAAGATGAGGATAACATTCTAAATAATGTAGGTAATCATAATATCTCATCTTAGAGATATAGACATAATTTGAATAGTTCTAATTAATGCATCTTTTGTCCTATTTTTTGTATTGATTAACATGAGATAATATTGTAGAGATTATCCCATTTGTGCAAAGACACCTGGTGCTGTTTCAGGACTATAAAAGGAAAGATATATATACCTCTCTCTTTATCTTTTTACTAACTCAGAAATAGAATGTAGTAGGTAGCAGTTATGTCCAATCTTCCCTTCTAAGGGAGACTTGGGCACCTGGTAAATTGATAAATTAATTTCAAATAAACATGTGAACCTCACATACATACATGCATGCATACACACACACTAGAGCTAACATTTTCTTTTCTTCTTGCTATCTATCCACATATAAATATAATTTTCTTTCTCTTCTTTTGTGGGTGCTATATATGTATTGAATTTCCCTGAAAGGTGAATTTGTTTCTTATCAAAAAAATGTTGAATTCATTTTACTTTCAAAATCTTCATCCTAAGTAGTAATTCCTCCCACTACAGACATTTTCTTTTAAATCAATTCATCCCAAGCAAGGTGATAATGCCGCTAAGATGCAAGGGGCTACTCTGTGTGAAAGAGAATGAGAAGACTTTAAGAGGAACCAGAAACCCAATCTGAAACAAGGGATAAACCTCTACTTCTGTTCCAAAAACTAGGGAAGAGTGTGAACCAGGCAATAAGTGATATACATACATACACACATATATATATATATATATATATATATATATATATATATATATATATATATATAATATAAAAATATAGATATAGATCCGACAGTATATATATATCAATTCACCTCAAACAAGGCGATAATGCCACTAAGATCAAGGAGCTACTGAAAGTGAATGAGAAGACTTTAGGAGTAACTGGAAACCCAATCCTAAACGAGAAACAAGACCAGGGAGGAGTGTGAACTGGATGATAGGCAAATATACCTACTCTTATTGAGAAAGACAAAAAGATAAATAGTAAGCCAAATTTCAGAGTTTAGTAGAAGATGTTATAACTATAGAGTTGAAGTGAACCAAAAACCCAATCCTTTATGGGGAACAATGGATAAACCTCTGCTCCTGTTCAAAAAAGACCAGTGAGGAGTGTGAACTGGATGATAGGCAAATATACCTACTCTTATTGAGAAAGACAAAAGATAAATAGTAAGCCAAATTTCAGAGTTTAGTAGAAGATGTTATAACTATAGAGTTGAAGTGAACCAAAAACCCAATCCTTTATGGGGAACAATGGATAAACCTCTGCTCCTGTTCAAAAGACCAGTGAGGAGTGAACTGGATGATAGGCAAATATATCTACTCTTATTGAGAAAGACAAAAGATAAATAGTAAGCCAAATTTCAGAGTTTAGTAGAAGATGTTATAACTATAGAGTTGAAGTGAACCAAAAACCCAATCCTTTATGGGGAACAATGGATAAACCTCTGCTCCTGTTCAAAAGACCAGTGAGGAGTGTGAACTGGATGATAGGCAAATATACCTACTCTTATTGAGAAAAGACAAAAAAGATAAATAGTAAGCCAAATTTCAGAGTTTAGTAGAAGATGTTATAACTATAGAGTTGAAGTGAACCAAAACCCAATCCTTTATGGGGAACAATGGATAAACCTCTGCTCCTGTTCAAAAAGACCAGTGAGGAGTGTGAACTGGATGATAGGCAAATATATCTACTCTTATTGAGAAAGACAAAAAAGATAAATAGTAAGCCAAATTTCAGAGTTTAGTAGAAGATGTTATAACTATAGAGTTGAAGTGAACCAAAACCCAATCCTTTATGGGGGAACAATGGATAAACCTCTGCTCCTGTTCAAAAGACCAGTGAGGAGTGTGAACTGGATGATGTTCAAATATATCTACTCTTATTGAGAAAGACAAAAAGATAAATAGTAAAAGCCAAATTTCAGAGTTTAGTAGAAGATGTTATAACTATAGAGTTGAAGTGAACCAAAACCCAATCCTTTATGGGGAACAATGGATAAACCTCTGCTCCTGTTCAAAAGACCAGTGAGGAGTGTGAACTGGATGATAGCAAATATACCTACTCTTATTGAGAAAGACAAAAAAGATAAATAGTAAGCCAAATTTCAGAGTTTAGTAGAAGATGTTATAACTATAGAGTTGAAGTGAACCAAAAACCCAATCCTTTATGGGGAACAATGGATAAACCTCTGCTCCTGTTCAAAAGACCAGTGAGGAGTGTGAACTGGATGATAGGCAAATATATCTACTCTTATTGAGAAAGACAAAAAGATAAATAGTAAGCCAAATTTCAGAGTTTAGTAGAAGATGTTATAACTATAGAGTTGAAGTGAACCAAAAACCCAAAATCCTTTATGGGGAACAATGGATAAACCTCTGCTCCTGTTCAAAAAGACCAGTGAGGAGGTGAACTGGATGATAGGCAAATATACCTACTCTTATTGAGAAAGACAAAAAAGATAAATAGTAAGCCAAATTTCAGAGTTTAGTAGAAGATGTTATAACTATAGAGTTGAAGTGAACCAAAAACCCAATCCTTTATGGGGAACAATGGATAAACCTCTGCTCCTGTTCAAAAGACCAGTGAGGAGTGTGAACTGGATGATAGGCAAATATACCTACTCTTATTGAGAAAGACAAAAAGATAAATAGTAAGCCAAATTTCAGAGTTTAGTAGAAGATGTTATAACTATAGAGTTGAAGTGAACCAAAAACCCAATCCTTTATGGGGAACAATGGATAAACCTCTGCTCCTGTTCAAAAGACCAGTGAGGAGTGTGAACTGGATGATAGGCAAATATATCTACTCTTATTGAAAAGACAAAAGATAAATAGTAAGCCAAATTTCAGAGTTTAGTAGAAGATGTTATAACTATAGAGTTGAAGTGAACCAAAAACCCAATCCTTTATGGGGAACAATGGATAAACCTCTGCTCCTGTTCAAAAGACCAGTGAGGAGTGTGAACTGGATGATAGGCAAATATATCTACTCTTATTGAGAAAAACAAAAAATAAATAAATAGTAAGCCAAATTTCAGAGTTTAGTAGAAGATGTTATAACTATAGAGTTGAAGTGAACCAAAAACCCAATCCTTTATATGGGGAACAATGGATAAACCTCTGCTCCTGTTCAAAAGACCAGTGAGGAACTGGATGTGAACAATGATAGGCAAATATACCTACTGGATAAACCTCTATTGAGAAATGACAAAAGATAAATAGTAAGCCAAATTTCAGAGTTTAGTAGAAGATGTTATAACTATAGAGTTGAAGTGAACCAAAAAACCCAATCCTTTATGGGGAACAATGGATAAACCTCTGCTCCTGTTCAAAAAGACCAGTGAGGAGTGTGAACTGGATGATAAGCAAATATATCTACTCTTATTGAGAAAGACAAAAAGATAAATAGTAAGCCAAATTTCAGAGTTTAGTAGAAGATGTTATAACTATAGGTTGAAGTGAACCAAAAACCCAATCCTTTATGGGGGAACAATGGATAAACCTCTGCTCCTGTTCAAAAGACCAGTGAGGAGTGTGAACTGGATGATAGGCAAATATACCTACTCTTATTGAGAAAGACAAAAAGATAAATAGTAAGCTAAATTTCAGAGTTTAGTAGAAGATGTTATAACTATAGAGTTGAAGTGAACCAAAAACCCAATCCTTTATGGGGAACAATGGATAAACCTCTGCTCCTGTTCAAAAAGACCAGTGAGGAGGTGAACTGGATGATAGGCAAATATATCTACTCTTATTGAGAAAGACAAAAAGATAAATAGTAAGCCAAATTTCAGGTTTAGTAGAAGATGTTATAACTATAGAGTTGAAGTGAACCAAAAACCCAATCCTTTATGGGGAACAATGGATAAACCTCTGCTCCTGTTCAAAAAGACCAGTGAGGAGTGTGAACTGGATGATAGGCAAATATATCTACTCTTATTGAGAAAAGACAAAAGATAAATAGTAAGCCAAATTTCAGAGTTTAGTAGAAGATGTTATAACTATAGAGTTGAAGTGAACCAAAAACCCAATCCTTTATGGGGGAACAATGGATAAACCTCTGCTCCTGTTCAAAAGACCAGTGAGGGAGTGTGAACTGGATGATAGGCAAATATACCTACTCTTATTGAGAAAGACAAAAGATAAATAGTAAGCCAAATTTCAGAGTTTAGTAGAAGATGTTATAACTATAGAGTTGAAGTGAACCCAAACCCAATCCTTTATGGGGAACAATGGATAAACCTCTGCTCCTGTTCAAAAGACCAGTGAGGAGTGTGAACTGGATGATAGGCAAATATATCTACTCTTATTGAGAAAGACAAAAGATAAATAGTAAGCCAAATTTCAGAGTTTAGTAGAAGATGTTATAACTATAGAGTTGAAGTGAACCAAAAAGGACCAATCCTTTATGGGGAACAATGGATAAACCTCTGCTCCTGTTCAAAAGACCAGTGAGGGTGTGAACTGGATGATAGGCAAATATACCTACTCTTATTGAGGAAAGACAAAAAGATAAATAGTAAGCCAAATTTCAGAGTTTAGTAGAAGATGTTATAACTATAGAGTTGAAGTGAACCAAAAAACCCAATCCTTTATGGGGAACAATGGATAAACCTCTGCTCCTGTTCAAAAAGACCAGTGAGGAGTGTGAACTGGATGATAGGCAAATATACCTACTCTTATTGAGAAAAAGACAAAAAGATAAATAGTAAGCCAAATTTCAGAGTTTAGTAGAAGATGTTATAACTATAGAGTTGAAGTGAACCAAAAAATGGACAATCCTTTATGGGGAACAATGGATAAACCTCTGCTCCTGTTCAAAAGACCAGTGAGGAGATGTGAACTGGATGATAGGCAAATATATCTACTCTTATTGAGAAAGACAAAAAAGATAAATAGTAAGCCAAATTTCAGAGTTTAGTAGAAGATAGAACTATAGAGTTGAAGTGAACCAAAAAACCAATCCTTTATGGGGAACAATGGATAAACCTCTGCTCCTGTTCAAAAGACCAGTGAGGAGTGTGAACTGGATGATAGGCAAATATATCTACTCTTATTGAGAAACAAAAAGATAAATAGTAAGCCAAATTTCAGGAGTTAGTAGAAGATGTTATAACTATAGAGTTGAAGTGAACCAAAAACCCAATCCTTTATGGGGAACAATGGATAAACCTCTGCTCCTGTTCAAAAGACCAGTGAGGAGTGTGAACTGGATGATAGGCAAATATACCTACTCTTATTGAGAAAGACAAAAAGATAAATAGTAAGCCAAATTTCAGAGTTTAGTAGAAGATGTTATAACTATAGAGTTGAAGTGAACCAAAAAAACCAATCCTTTATAGGGAACAATGGATAAACCTCTGCTCCTGTTCAAAAAGACCAGTGAGGAGTGTGAACTGGATGATAGGCAAATATATCTACTCTTATTGAGAAAGACAAAAAGATAAATAGTAAGCCAAATTTCAGAGTTTAGTAGAAGATGTTATAACTATAGAGTTGAAGTGAACCAAAACCCAATCCTTTATGGGGAACAATGGATAAACCTCTGCTCCTGTTCAAAAAGACCAGTGAGGAGTGTGAACTGGATGATAGGCAAATATACCTACTCTTATTGAGAAAAAGACAAAAAAGATAAATAGTAAGCCAAATTTCAGAGTTTAGTAGAAGATGTTATAACTATAGAGTTGAAGTGAACCAAAAACCCAATCCTTTATGGGGAACAATGGATAAACCTCTGCTCCTGTTCAAAAACCAGTGAGGAGTGTGAACTGGATGATAGGCAAATATACCTACTCTTATTGAGAAAAGACAAAAAATAAATAGTAAGCCAAATTTCAGAGTTTAGTAGAAGATGTTATAACTATAGAGTTGAAGTGAACCAAAACCCAATCCTTTATGGGGAACAATGGATAAACCTCTGCTCCTGTTCAAAAGACCAGTGAGGAGTGTGAACTGGATGATAGGCAAATATACCTACTCTTATTGAGAAAGACAAAAAGATAAATAGTAAGCCAAATTTCAGAGTTTAGTAGAAGATGTTATAACTATAGAGTTGAAGTGAACCAAAAACCCAATCCTTTATGGGGAACAATGGATAAACCTCTGCTCCTGTTCAAAAGACCAGTGAGGGAGTGTGAACTGGATGATAGGCAAAATATACCTACTCTTATTGAGAAAGACAAAAAGATAAATAGTAAGCCAAATTTCAGAGTTTAGTAGAAGATGTTATAACTATAGAGTTGAAGTGAACCAAAAACCCAATCCTTTATGGGGAACAATGGATAAACCTCTGCTCCTGTTCAAAAGACCAGTGAGGAGTGTGAACTGGATGATGAAATATACCTCTTATTGCAAATATACCTACTCTTATTGAGAAAGACAAAAAGATAAATAGTAAGCCAAATTTCAGAGTTTAGTAGAAGATGTTATAACTATAGAGTTGAAGTGAACCAAAACCCAATCCTTTATGGGAACAATGGATAAACCTCTGCTCCTGTTCAAAAAGACCAGTGAGGAGTGTGAACTGGATGATAGGCAAATATATCTACTCTTATTGAGAAAGACAAAAAGATAAATAGTAAGCCAAATTTCAGAGTTTAGTAGAAGATGTTATAACTATAGAGTTGAACCAAAACCCAATCCTTTATGGGGAACAATGGATAAACCTCTGCTCCTGTTCAAAAGACCAGTGAGGAGTGTGAACTGGATGATAGGCAAATATACCTACTCTTATTGAGAAAAGACAAAAAGATAAATAGTAAGCCAAATTTTCAGAGTTTAGTAGAAGATGTTATAACTATAGAGTTGAAGTGAACCAAAAACCCAATCCTTTATGGGGAACAATGGATAAACCTCTGCTCCTGTTCAAAAGACCAGTGAGGAGTGTGAACTGGATGATAGGCAAATATATCTACTCTTATTGAGAAAGACAAAAAGATAAATAGTAAGCCAAATTTCAGAGTTTAGTAGAAGATGTTATAACTATAGAGTTGAAGTGAACCAAAAACCCAATCCTTTATGGGGAACAATGGATAAACCTCTGCTCCTGTTCAAAAGACCAGGGAGGAGTGTGAATCGAGCAATAGGAAAATCTATCAACTCCTATTGACTCCTTTTTGAAGTGTCAATCAACAGTAACCTAGTCCATTACAACTTGTAGCACCTATTTGCATGGTCACTGAAGTTAAGCAACTTTGAGTCTGGTCAGTACCTAGATGGGTGACCACTTGGGAATATCAGGTGCTGTAAGCTTTGATGTAGTGGGGGGAGTGTAATGGATGGCAGCTCAGAATGAGAAATTAGGGAACAGTGTTCAAATACCAATCAAGTTTGTTACATTCACTTATGTGCAAATAACCTTGGGAATATTATGAATCCATCTCTTTTCAACCCATCTATGGGTTAAATAGTAAGACTGATATCATTAAATCATTATTATCTTCCAAAATTCTCACAATCTAAAAATATTTTTTTGGTTTGAATAACCTGCAAAAGATTGATAAACTGTACAAAACAAAATCACTCAGTAAGTTTGAAAAAGTCAATCTAAATAATAGCAGGATGTTGACAAAACAATTCTAACAACTGACTTCCCAGAATTCACCATATGTTTTTTTTTTTTTCATCATTTCACCACCCCCATAAGCAAGGTGATAATGCCACTAAGACACAAGGGGTTACTGAAAAAATATTAGTGAGGATTGGTTGATTGCTTGCTTTTGTTTAGCAGCATATCAACCTGTATGGGTTATTTAATGCCAAAATCTAAATATTTTGTATACATTTTTTTTTCTTGAGTTAATAATAGTTTTAGTGCTACAAGTCTTACTAATTAACTAACAGCTGGGGAGAGAAGAAGTGAATTCATACCTTTCCCAAGGATATTTGTACATAAGTGACTATAACAAAACCAGCTGGAATTGAAACACAACTCTCTGATTAACAGTTCCAATTCATTATCCATTACACTACCCACACATCCAAGCTTACAGCACCTGGTATTCCCAAGTGGTCACCCTTCTAGGTACTGACCTGGCTCAACATTTCTTAACTTCTGTGATTGTTTGGGAAATAGTGTTTCAATATGATGTGGCCGTAAGCCTCGTTAGTGAAGAAAAAGGACAATAAAGCTATAAGATTCAAGAAGACACAAGATAGCAACTAACACTGCCATTAAATTTTTGAAGATTGTGAGATGGCAGGTAAGTAAGGAACCAGAAGAGAGTTCCACAGGCAAGAGGTGCAAGAAAAGAAACTATTAGAATAGAACTTACAGTTATAATTACATATTTCAATAGTAAAAGAGTAAGACCTAATTGCCAATCCAGTCATAATCATCATCATCTCCTTGACTTTTTTTAATCGTAGGGTGGGGGATCTGAATGCAGAAGCCATATTGAATCTCCCCCACAATGGTCTGTCAATGGCAGCCATCAGCAATTCTGGTATAGTCATACCAGTCCATTGTTTGACACCAGTTTTTGTGTTGGCATCCTATTCTACATCCACCTTCAATTGTGCCTTGCATTGATGGTCTTGCACAGGCTGTCATGCCTAGTAATGTGTCCAAACCACACCATTTTTCTCCGTTTGACAGTGGCGAGAAGAGGTTCCTGATGGTCCACAAAACTTTCAGCCCTTTTCTACACAAACTCATGGATCCTTCTTTCTGTTTCTGCCAACAATGTCCACGTTTCACATCCATATAGGAGAATGGAAACTACCAGCGATTTGTACAGTTTGTACTTTGTTTGAAAGCTGATTTTGCTCCTCCATATTCTTGTCAATTTGGTCATCACTGCCATACCTGTGGCAATCCATGTGCAGATTCCCAATTTGCAGATACCAAGATTAAGACAAGATTGTTTCTAAGTATTTAAAACTGGACACTACCTCCAGTGAATTCTCATTCATCGTAATGTTGACATTGATGTTACTGTTTGTGCTATTGACCATTACTTTGGATTTCTTGGAGCTGACCTCCAATCTAGTAGCAGGCTTAAATTCATGCAGTCAACATACCAAGGATAAAAACAACTGTCATGAAAATATTTATAGAAAAGCACAGGGAAGTCTTGTCATGGCAGTGGGGAAAATGACTTTAGTCAAGAATCTTGAGATATTTAACCAGAGAGCAGATATGGCAGCAATATTCAATTCACGGAAGAATGATCAATGAATTCAACAAGAAGAATTATCTGGCACTATACAGTGAACCAACTTTACTAGCGTTCAACCTAGCAATTAATTAAATATAATTACTCCACTTTATATCAATGGAAAATATGAGCTCAAGAAATTGCAGTGAATTGCTCTCCTAGAGATTAACATCAGTTCTACTGATGAAGGGCCAAAATATTTCCCTATAATCATTAAAAGACATTTTTTTTTTTGGAGGCATTCAAATTTACAAGGCATTTCTTGCCCCAGTTAACAACTGATTGGAGATAATTTTCAAGATAAGCTTTTTTTTCTTAAAACTTTATCAGACCTATCATCAATACAAGAGTAAATAGTTGTATATTGTGGCACTGGACACATCTCTCCAGAAGAGGACTTGGACTCATCCAAATACATAAATATGACTACTGAGAATTATCAGTGGCAGGATTAAACAAGTAGAGAGTTAGAGATCTAGCTGATCTGCTTTCTATTTTAGCAAGACTACATCAACTCCAAGCAACATAATAATTCTTGATTAATTTATCTGCATTCAAGACAATAAAGGCATAACACAAGATATCCCTAGATACCCGGATTGATAGACACCTGAAGAGGGCTGAAACATTATGATAATAAGAAAGGTGAGGGCATTAGTGGGAATGTAAATAATAATTCCTTATCCCAGCAATTAAGATGAAAAGATTTATTTGATGAAACGCAAAATACTGTCATACGAGTCATTTACTAATTGATTTTAACGATATATGAAATATGTAATACGAAGAAGTATTTAACAAAAAAAAATACCCTTTATTACCATTTTTTTATAAACCTGTAAGACATATTTTTGCCATCCTTTCATGAAATTTACCTGATAATGATTGGATATTTCACCTTTTTTATTACTGGCCCAAAGTAGTACTAAAAAAACAAAAAGAACAAGATGTTGTGACAATGAACACAACTCTCCAGAAGAGGACTTGGACTTGTCCAAATACATATAGACTGATGCCAAGAATTGTCAGTGGAAGGCGTAAACAAGTAGAGAGTTAGAGGTCTAGCTTATCTGCTTACTACCTATGTCAGCAAGACTACGTCGACACCAAACAACATACAACTTCTTGATTGTGTTATCTTACTTCAAGACAATGAAGACATAACATTGTATCATCAGTATAAATACTAAGTTGACAATAAATGACATTGGGAAGGTGATTGAAGGAAATAAGAAATGACATAGATCCAAAGATAGACCTCTGGGGGAGCCCTGCATTAAAGTAAAAAGTCCTAGAAGAGTGGCCATTCAAAACAACCTTCACTACACAATCTGTTAAGAAAGATTTAAGTCAAATATTTGACCAGAGACACCATAGCTCTTTAAAAGACATTTAACTGCTGAAAATTAAGACTGCAAGGAATCCTGGTAATTCCCCCAGAAAACAGAAAATATGAAGTTCATGTTTATTACACAGATGGATTTTTTTTTGGATTTTTTTTAATCATTTCACTCCAAGCAAGGTAATAAAGCCTCTAAGATACAAAAGGTTACTGAGTGTTAGAGAATATTAGTAAGTTTGTTGTTAACTGGGGCAAAAGATGGCTTGTCAATTTCAACCCCTCCAAAACTAAATTTCTGTTTATTAATCCTCTGCAAGACCCCTCTGTACCTTCCATCAGCATGGCTGATGCTAACCTCCAGGAAAATGACTCATTGCACCTTCTCAGGCTAACATTCTCAGCTGACATGAAGTGAAAAGACTATATTGATTCCATTGCTAGGTAAGCTGCTAAAAAGGTTGGATTGCTGTGTCATGCAAGACAATTATTCTCTCCGGAATCTATCTTACATATGTATAAGTCTACCATTCATCCATGATTCGAATATTGCTGCCATATATAGTCCGATGCCCCTGCTATTTAGCTTGAGTTCCTTGATAAGATCCAAAGAAGAATCTGCAATATTATTGGTCCTGATCTGGCAGCTTGGCTTCAGTCACTTACCCACTGCTGTAAGGTTGCCTCTCTGTGCCATTTTTTAAAAATACTTTCATGGTAATTAAATTTAACTGCAATACTAGACCCGGCATTGAGATCTCATCAATTTACAGTTGAGCTTTCTAGATGCAGCCATAAGTTCTATGCTAACAGTTTCTTCTCTCACATTTATCACTTGTAGAACTCCCTTCCGGCCCCATGTTTACCAGCCAACTTTAATCTGAAAAAATCTAAATGCAATGTCAATCGCTATCCGAATTGCTATTACAGAAAAGGCACAGGGAAGCTACATTACAGTGGTGGGGAAAAAGTGACTGAAGCTGAGATGCCAGTAACATTGAAAATTCATTGGATTTTATCAAGAATCTCTAAATATATAGCAAGAGCACCAGACCAGATGTGGCAGCAATATTCAAAACAACAATAAATAGTTGACTTAAATATATAAAATAGATTTGAGCAAAGATAATTGTCCTGCGCAACACAGGAAATGAACCTTCCTAGCAGCTGACCTAGCAATTGATTCAATATAATCTTTGCACTTCATGTTAGTAGAAAACAATCTGAGAATGTGCAATTGCTTTTTTTTATTTATAGTTTATTGTTTAAGCTAAACCATCCTTAATAGGATGCTGAAATTGGATACAAAAGTTACAGAAACGAAATTCAACTAATTAGTGTTTCTCTAGACCTTATTCATTTTGAAGGTACTCAACATAAAAAATAAAATGTCTGTTCATTTTTTTCTTATCAGTTCAGAGTCCTACGCATTTACAATTGTTTATGGAAGCCAGCTGCCAATTTTTCATCTTGTAAAGAAATTGTAAAATTGTTCAGTGGAATAATTCATGGCTGAATAACACACTTCAGTTTTTATCTCACATTTGAGAATTGCGAGTGAACCAAATTATAAATGAGAATGAACTCTCATGTAAACAAAGGCAGCAACAGTTTGTATTTAAAGAATTAAGGAATATCAGGATCTAGATAGATTTGGATGACTTTTGCTGGTTGGTTCTGATAGATTTATCCAGTAAATCTGATTCCTTAGGAAAAGAGTTCAAGTCTCATTGGAAGTATCTTCTTTAGGTCTACTTTGTACTGCATATTAAACTTTGTGAAACTGCACTCCATTTGATGATTAAAAGCAATTGAAATTAACATTAAAGAAATACAAGTCAAATAATCAACATTTTCACTGTGGAGGATGTTGATTTTTCAGGATAAATGCGTGAATAATATAGGTGTGTCCTATTCTTGATAGGATGATTTCTTCCTTCCGAGAAAGAAATGATCACGTAGAATATATTTAATTTTAATAAACTTTGTGGTTTGGCTGATTTTGTTTTGTTAGTTGCAGTGCTAGTTCCATAATTCTTACCATTTTTTTAGAAACTATAAGTTTGAAGTCTGTATAAAAGATTTTTGAATATGAAATGTTCATTCTGAGGGATTCCTTAGATGACATGTCAGATTCTCTTTATATGGATACCAATATGGCTTGGTACCCAACAGAAGACAGATGAGATTGATCCTGTTCAGTAATTTAACTATTAAAGGATTGTTCAATGATGTAAATAAGGATAGTGACTCTGAGAGAACTGATATTGTTTTGTTCATTGTCTGTTGTGATGGCTATAGATTCAATGCTAAAAATAGAGGATTTGTCAGGTAGACATTTTTTGATCTAAATTGATATCAAGTAGCTGAATTCTGAGGATGGTCTTGGATTTGTTGGTTCATTTCCAAAATGAAATGCTTGAGAACATTTCATCATTACCCGACATCTTTCTGCATTGATGATAAAGACATTAATGATGTCTTTTTGGTCATATGTGTATCCGAGTGTTGTTGAATTAAAATTATTTGTTGAGATCAATAACAAGATCAATACATTGATATGTATTGATCATATTTTTCCATTTTTTTTGTGGTCTCTTTCTATTTATTACTATAATACAGGCATTTGTAGATAGTCATTCATTTGTTACTTATTTTATTAAATCTCTTTTATCTAAATATTTTGGTTTCTCTTACTAGTCGTGAAACAAATGTAAATTTCATAATTTTTCATTTCTATTTCCCTTATTTTATACAAATAAACACCCTTTATGGCCTTTTTTTAGCAAATATACGTTTAAAAACAATTATTAGGATGTATCAAAAGTGTTTTCATTTTTTGCTGACCAACTTTCCCAAGATTATTTCATTTAGACATCTAAATACTCTCAAACTCCACTATTATTATCATTATAGACCCTGAACAGTTAAAAGCTCAGTGGCTTTATTATCATCATTTAGTGATAATATTTTTATAGCGAAGAAAACGGTGACTTACCCCATCAAACCAAGCGACAGCACGTCACGTGTAGCCTACAATGGAAAATGTGGTGAAAAAGAAAATTACTTACCAAAAAAAAAAAAGGGGGCACATATTCTGTATGACATGCTAAAGACAGAATATTTAAATTAAAAACAAGTCCATTGCAGGAGTCGCTATAAAAGTATTTTGATATGGAAAAATTAGGTGTCCTCTCCCAGTTGTCGACAAATGAAAAAAATGCTTGGCCGATAAAAGCAGTTGGCGTTCTTGAATTGAGGAAGCAAAATTCGTGTATTTTGGCTACTGTGTTCATCGGAGAGTGAGTTATGTTTCTGACTGTGTACATGCATTGTGATTTGTGAGATAGTACCTGCGAGTTTTTGGCATTTCTTTCTTTCCTTGATATTTGAGTCTGAAATTACAGTGATTTGTCTCTGCATTGTGGAAGTAATCTGCGACAAATATTTCCTTTGCTTTCAGAACGCTTACAATTTTTCAGTACCTTTACTGAGAATTTAAAATAATTTATAGTTACATATCGATTACCACGATAACAAATTAAAATGTATTTCATGAAAATACATTTATTTCATATTAAAGTTAAAAGGATTTGTGTATTGTCACAGTTCTGCATAATAGCAACCCCTCCCATGTTGTCTTGGCTGGTAGGAGAAGCACAATCAGGGACTTATTCCATAGTGGTGGCAGGAAGACTGGCGGGGGGATTGTGTACATGCCCCGCAGTAATTCTATAACAACTTTACTGGCTGTTTGAGTGATAAACAAAGCTCCCAAAATTCTTCTCCCTATACTTTTCCCTCATCACCAGCTCCCTCTAACTACTTCCAGTGATAACCAAAGCTCCTGATATCCCTCCCTCCAAATCAACTTTCACTACTCCCAGAACAGTTGTCCATATGGTGATAATAACATCACATCTAATATCAATGTGGTGATAATAGTCACTTCCATTTTTTTTTAATCCTGGGTATGACAATAAACTACAACCAGCAGCAAGGCCTCTGATCAGAAGATTGAAGGTTTTGGAGAGTGTCGAACCACCTCTTAATTTCTATTGTTTCCAGGTTCACCTTGGCACAGGGTGGTAGCACCTGTTAGGGTCCCAGCTATGAGAAAATAGTGAACCCCAAAACAAAACACTATGAAAGTATAAAAAAATATATTTTTTATAGTAAAAATTTACCAACAATACCTATTTATCTGTAGTTGAAGGCATAGTTGTAACGACATTCAAAATATTTAGATTTTGGCATTAAAGATCCATTGAGGTTGATATGCTGCTAAACCAAATCAACCAACCACCCTTTTTTTTCTTTTTTTTTTTTTTTTTAACATGGTTTTCATTTAAAACCAGAGATCTTGCATTATTGGCTTTCTCCAAGTTGTACACACTTTTCACAATATTTGCAGAGGCAAGCATCACAGACTTCTGAAGCAATAGGATATTAGGATTTATTTCAATTTTCTTAATAATGAAGCTTTAACTTCTGTGTTACTGACCCCCATGACCTTTTAATGATAACTGAAACAATAGTGGCCTAAATGCCCCATATTCTGGTAACTACAATCCAAAGGTCGTGCTTGCTTTGAATATTGCTGTCACATTTGGTCTGGTACTTCTATGTATCTAGAAATTCTTGATAAAATCCAAAGAAGAATCTACAATGTTATTGGTCCTGACCTGGCATCTTGCCTTTTCATTTTTTTGACCTGGATGTAATGGTCACCAGGAACTGCCATATTGATGCAGAAGCATTTTCTTATCTTTTGTCAATGTCAGTGATTGTCTAGTTTGGTGGCCTCATTGCTGATTGATTAAAGCAATACACAAGTGTTAAAGATATGGGGGGGCATTTTCATCTTCCTTGCACTTGTCCAAATAAACTTGCTGGTTGATGTTTTCCAGACAGAATTAGTATTCAGGGTTTGCTCTTGGACAGCTAACAATATTATTATTATTATTATGGCATGTGGCTGAGTGGTTAGAACAGTTGATTTCTGACAATGAGACCCAGGTTCAAATCTCACCATGGTCAATTTGTCAGGAAGCTGACTTCTTGACGTTATCAGCCTGGAGGAGGCGATCACAACATGTGGCACCTTTGGAAAGTGCCTGAAAACTGACCCAAGCCTTGTGAGTGAAAGTGGGTAGACAGAATTCTTTGGGAGCTATTGTTGGTTGAGCTAGCATGAAGTCACAAGTCATCGTGACCAAGGGTTTGAGTGTGCTGGCCTTGTTCAGACTGTTGACCATTCTTGATCATAGTTGCAGTACAAAACACAGGTGGGGCTCTGTGAGTGTTGAACAAATACAACTGTGCCTGAGGTCAACAATCTTTGGTCCCAAGTTTTTCTAAGTGATGATCCAAGTGCACACGTTACGATACGAATTACTTCAACAGACATGTTCCATAGCTTTTTCAACTCCACACAGCCAGATTCTGTTTATTTTTCAAAGTTTTAAGTTTCTTTTGAATCCACTCAGCAAAGACAATAATTTGACAGTTGCTACTTTCCGTATCTATCATGTCTTCATGCTTCAATGACATGATCTGTCTGTACCAAAAAAAAAAAATAAAAAAAAAAAATAATCACAATATCTTTTATTGTCATTTCTAAAACTGCCTCTGATTGATATTCATTCTTACTATTATCATCATCCTAGACAGAGAGTATTTTTTGCCTTCCATCAGTTGATGCTAACCTTCAAAAAGCAGAAAGAGTCCATTGAATCAATTGCTACATCTGCTGGTAGGAAAGTTGGTTCACTGTGTCATGCTAGACAATTTTTTTGCCACAATTTATCTTATTTGTCCTTGCTTTGAATATTGCTGCAACATCTGGTCTGGTGTTCCTGCTATATACTTAGAGATTCTTGATAAAATATAAAGAATCTGCAATATTATTGGTTCTGACCTGGCATATTGGCTTCAGTCAGTTTACGATTGCTGCAATGTAGCTACTCTGTGCTTTTTCTATAAATATTTTCATGGTAATATTTCTGATGAGCTTTCTCTTTGGTACCTACACTTTATGAATTTAAGTGATTGGTGGCAAGGTTTCATCATCTCCGAGTTGAAATGGCTAGATGTAATTATAAGTTCTATGCTAATAGTTTTTTCTCTCGCACTTTTTGATCTTCAAAAATTTAAATACAATGTCAATCATCATCATCTGAATTCTTGTCCTTTGGTTTTAATGTTTTCTTTATCTCATATTCTCAAACTCAGTAACCCCTTAGCATCTTAGTGTCTTTATTGCCTTGCTTGGGGTAAAATGATTAAAAAAGGAATCTTCAATACTTTTCTGCTATGCCTTTTATTCCTGATGTAATTAGCATTAATATATTTTCATCCTGTTAAAAAATATTGTGATATTGTTTAGATCAGGGTTTTTTAAACTGTGGGTCCCAACTCTTTAGTGGGTCATGAGATAAATAAAATGGGTCGCAACAAAAAAATATGTGACAGCAAAGTGCAGAATAGAAACAGCTTGAAATGTCGCACAGCACTCATAAATCATTGTTAGATTTTCACTGACGTAAGCTTATATATATAAAGTGGTCTGTTTTTATTTAAATTATTTGCTCTGAATTTACATTGAGCTCTCTGGATTTTATCCTCCTTAGGTTTACCCATACGGATTACCTAGTTTTTCATAAACTATATATATATATATATATATATATATATATATATATATATATATATATATATATGTAAAAAGTTGAATTAGACTAAAAAACAGTTGTATTAAAAAGTACTCATTACATGTATAAAAAATTTAACTTGTAGAGTTTTTAAGTATAAAATATTAGATCAATTGATTCTCTGCTACTTTGGTTTCAACCTTTCAGTATCTTCAGGTGATTCCAGTCAATTGATTTCCTAACACTTTATTTTTTTTAAATTACTGAATGCTTTATTATTTAAAAAAAATAAATAAACGCATGACGTGAACTGTGATAGGAGGAGAAGGAGAAAGCAAATGTATTGGAAATGTATCAGTGGGGAGTGGGTGAATGAAATGTACATACTTTCTTTTAATACTAGTTCAGATGAACTCAAAAGGAACTTTTTATTGTCATTGTAATGACATTACATTAATTTAAAAATCAATTGACTGGAATCACCTGAAGACAACCAAAAAGTTGAAACCAAGGTAGTGGAATTGGTAGATCTCCTAATTTTTTATACTATGTATTTATACTATGTATACATACTTATTTAGACTGTTATCCTCATCATCATTGCCATATTCACGACGTTTTGGCTGTTGTACACTCAGGCCTTCTTCAGGTGATTGGAATTTTGAACTGAACCCTTTATTTCATCCACTGAGGTTGTTCTAGTTCCACATGCCTTGCCTCTTCTGGATGTCTCAATTATTTCCCTTTAACTCAACTCTCCAAGTTTGGTTCACCACTGCAGTGGCCTGGTATTGAACCCACAACTCTTTGGGTCTAGTCATTGGATCTAATCAACATCTTTATCCACTGGGCCATCTGTTTATTAATTTTTGAGATTTATAAAACTCATGTCTCTATTTTTTTTTTTTTTTACTAGTACTCATATTGCAATTTTTCTGTTGTTGTTATTATTGCATATTTTTTACTGAATTTTCTTGTTATTCATTACTTTTCTCTAGCACTCCTTATTATTGGATCCCGTATTGTATTCATATTCATGCTTGGTTGGCTCAGGAGATTTTTGTGGCCTAGCATATGTGCCGATTCTTTAAGTTTTCATATTTTCCAATGATGTTTTCTGTCTATTATTTCAACCTCACTCCACAGGGGGCGGTGATCACCATTTTCCTCCCATATGTGATCAGCTACACCTGATTTTTCTATTTCCCCTTGTGTTACCACTTTATAATGTTCTTTCAGTCTTACCTTAAAGGGGTGGCTTGTTTTTCCTTTGTATTTCTTACCATAGCTGCATGGGATAGCATACACAGAGTCTTTAGTCATGTTCTCTACCCGGAAGAGGTGTCTGCGAAGTGTTGAACCACTTTTGAAGATTTCTCCAATAATCCCTTCACATTGGGTAGGCAGACCATTTTCTGGGTGATATTATCCTCTTGTACCCACCTATCTCAGTTTGTTGGAGCTGCTGTCATGTACCCAGGGTAGTTGTTATGTTGTAGGGTACTGTTTATACTGACCATTTCTTGTTCATATGTTTCTGGGTTGCCATTTATGACTTTTGCTTGATGTTGTAAGCAGCAGATGATCCCTTTCTTTACAAAGAGACCTTGCACTAAAACTTAGCTACAAAGGTATGCAATGCATTTGTCTTTGTGGCTGGTGAAAGCCATTAAGATTGCTGAATAATTCAGTTATATCTAAGTCGGGGCTAAAAGTGTATCTCCCAACTCAATGTAGAAGACGAGTACTGGTACATTCTTTCTGTGATTGTAAGGTGATGGGTTTTGTTCATTTGAAGTCTTGGAATTTTTGGTGAGTTGGCTATTGTTTTGGTGAAATTTAAGAATGGTGTACTTTTTTTTAAAAGTAATAATTCTATATTTATACAAATAGATAAATGCAATTCCAATATGTGCGGATCATAAGAAATATAAATTGTCGATGCTAAGTAAATGAACAGAGTTTGTCTTTGATTTATTACACGTAGGGATAATGGGTCACAATGCAATATGGAGTTCTTGCTGGGGGTTGCAGTAAAAAAAAAGTTTGAAAAATGCTGGTTTAGATGATGTATTAAGTACTGTTTACTGAGATGTTCCTTCTCAATTCCTGGCAATCCATCCAAAACTATGATGACTGTTGGCACATTCAGTTGAAACAGGATGTGCACAAGTGGATTTTATATAAGCCAAAAGGTTGCACAGATGCAGGACAAACTCTTGACATTCTTTCAAGGATCCAGTGGTAGAACGGGGTACAGGATGGCAGGTCGAGGACTTACTGAAAGCCAAACTTTGGTACAAAGAATGTCTGCCCTGCATTTTGTGGGACAAGTTAATGGGCCTTATTCCTACTCCTAGACAATTTGCCCTAGCAAGGCTAGAGGGTTCAGTTTGCTCTACTATTTTACCCCTAGCTGGAGGAGAACAGATGAATTCATGCCTTTCCCATACATTAATGCAAAGTGAATGGAATTTGAACCCGGCCTGTTGATTCCATTTTGTATAATGATAATCATTAGGCCACCTATGGAGTAATTAACATTGTTATTTTTTTTAATTTTTTTTTTTTAATCATTTCACTATAGGTGATACTGAGGGTGAAAGAGAATGACAAAACTTCAGAATGAACCGGAAACAAGGGATAAACTTGAATTTATAACTCAGATATATACTGATGTATTTGAAGTGTTTCATATTTATTAATAGCAAGGTAGACTGTGTTCTCTAGCCTTGAGGTGGCAACCAGTCTAGGAGAACTGCTCTGAATTCATGACCAACCTGAAGAGGAATGGGCTCCATCAGGTGGATGTTACTGGGAATGAAAGAGAATGAGAAAACTTTAGAAGAATCTGGAAACCCAATCCTAAACTGGAAGCAAACATGCATCATGTATTGTCTTGATAGCATATCAAAGATCAGCTATGAAATGCAATGCACACATGTGCATGCACCTTTTGAACTATTTCTTAGTGTGCATTAATAGTGTATATAAACAGAATGTTGCAAATAGGTATTAAGTAAATATAAAGCCCAGGGAAATGGAATATCTTGAGAGAAAAAAGAACTCCAGATTTAGTAATTTCAAATTTTTTTTTTTTTAATGTTAAGAAATCGCCTCATAACAGCATATTTGTTTTAGGCTTCCATAGCAGGGGATTAATTTACATAAAGACCCCCTATTAATTTAATAAAATTTTTATTTTTTTTTATCTATGATTTGAAGCACTTGATTTATAGTGATATAAAAAGAATGATTATTTCCGTTTGGTGTACCTATTGTACAACTCGAACATATTTATGGGAAATACGATGACAAGATGGTAAAAGCTTTCACGTATGTTTTCTTCTGTAAGACGTCATCAGATGAAAGTGATGTTTATGTCGATGTGACAATACATGAAAAAAAAAAATGTAATTTAAAATTATCACATGAAAAACTTTGCCATAGTTTTTTTTTCCCTAAAAGTGTTCTTGATATATGAATTTTTATATATGTTTGGCAAATAAATGACAAAGGGAAAAAAATTGTGTAACATGTTTTGTCTTCTAGAAGAACTTCATCAGACTGAAATAATTTTTTTGTTGATGGAATTATAAGTGTAGCAAGGTGAGGAGGAGATATAAAAATGCAATTATTAGTTATGATTAAACACCAACAAGAAATGATGACAATATTTATCTATTTTTTTTCAAATGTGCTGTGGGTATATAATTGATCTGATTTCATTTAGATTCTTTTTATCTATATTGCACATTGTGATAATAGAAGATCTGCAAAGAATGATGAAATGTTGTAAGAACCTGGACATAAATTTATCATACGTATTTTTTTTAAATTTAAGCATTTCAACATCTTCAGGGTTTCCTGTCAGTGCATTATTATAACTGGCACTTGTGTTTTTATACCCCCCCACACACACACACACTTATAATTCCATCAACAAAAAACATTACTTCAGTCTGATGAAGTCCTTTGATAGGACAAAATGTGTTAAACATAAATTTTTCTACTTTGTTCTAATATATAGAAATTTAATTATCAAATTTTACCATATATCTATATCCCATAATACTTTGACGAATACATACAGATTTCATACAGTAAATGTAACAAGCATTACAGGACAGAAGTAAGTTAATATATTTATCATAAATGGCATAAAAATATAATTTTCTTCCGCTACTTGATGAAAGACATTTGTAAGTGCAATATACTTACTCTGCTAAAAGACCAGTGTCTCACCCCCAGGAATGTGTACAACCGGTTTCAGTCCCCCTAGCCTAAAGAAATAACCTTAGCAAATTTGACTTTTGTGGGTGTTTTTTTTGTTTTTTTTTTACAGTAAGGTTCACCCTGTACATGGCCTGGGGATTAATTGAGATAGGGAGTGACATTAAGAAGCAATTTGTGGCCTTGAACAGGTAAAGATTTTAATGATCAGGGAAACATCCTCTTGGAATCCGTGTGGTTTGCTACTATGTAAGTGGCATGGCTTGATAGAGCAGCATGAAGCTTGCCACATCCCACCTGTGAGAGAGAGAGAGAGAGAGATTGGAAGGTGGAGAATAATTCATCATCCACAAGGGCTTGAAGACACTTTTGTACTATATCAAACCTGGAGAGTGAGATCAGCACAGCTCCTGCCCAAATATGACAATAGTACTCCATTTTTGGCTTGATCTGGCTTTTATAAAGGTAGAGGATAGCGGGGGGAGTCAGGAACTTATTGTCAGGAGTTGTACAGGGAGCCAATTATTTCACCTGCATCCTTAGCAATGCATAATATATAAGAGTTTCATTTGAGGTCAGGTGTTAGTTTGCAGCTCAATAGTCTTTCAAGGCACAGTACCTCCCTCCCCAAGGGCACATCCGTTCATTGTGACTGGTGGTAGTTCAGGGTCCTATCAGCAATGATGGAATATAACTAATTTGGTTTTTGAAGTATTGAATGTAACCAGCCAGTTTTATCCCACTGAGTAGTTTGTTCAAGATTGGAAGAGAGATCAGCTGTCACCCTTTGACCATCAAGAGTTTTAAAGGTGCGTCCGTATGTAGTTGTATCATCAGCATAGTTATTTACAAGTGATCTGAGTATATTCTTAGGCAGATCATTTATGTAAATCAAAAAAGGGTTGGTTCAAGCAATGACCCCTTGAGGACACCTGTGAGTTTTATGTGGAAGAAAAAATTGACATCAACACACATTGTCTGAGAATGCATTAATGTTCTGGGAAATGCCTAGGCGTATTTAAATCAAACTTTGCAAACAACATCCACATCATAAACATTTCATTAAAAAATATTAGTTCCAATTCAGAAACAAGGCTATTGTTTTAGAGCACTCGCTAAGAAGCAGATTCATGATCCATTAGGAAAATGATGTCTGTGCTAACTATTGCACTACAAGTCCCTGAATTTTTTTTAAAAACTAATTTTTCTGTCTGAAAACAGTTCTTCTATTTTCATATCCTAAATACATATAAATTAATTTATAGTACATCCATTGTATAGGAGTTGTCATATTTGCATTCACATGTATCTACAATTATGGGACAAAGGTTGTATATAAATATATATTATGTCTGTCCCATAATACTTGCTACATTTGCATACCTATTTTATACACTGAATGGAACAACTATTATGGGATGCAGGTAATACATGATATTATACAACTTCTGTCCCATAATAATTGTTACATTTGTATACACTTTTCATACAGAGAAAATATCAATTATTACGGGACACACACGAAAACAGTGTTTACTTAACAAATTTTTATTTTTCAATATAATTTCCATTCTTGAAATTATTATTAATGTACTTAATAAAATGGTGAATTAAAAATGTAATTCTTAAATTAATATATTATTACAATAAATGATATTTTTCATGAGTACACGTATTTGAGTTGCTATCTCTGTTTTTTATTTATTTTCTTAAACAGTTAAATTAATAACAGCCTAGAGTGAAAAATCCTATGAAAGAAAGATTGTGCCCCTGACGAATTGAACCTGTATCCAAATATATATATTCCCACTAACTAAAAATAATGTTTAAAGTAACAAGAAATAACAATGGATAAAAAAAATATACCTATCTATTCAATAATTATGTGTCTATATATATATATATGTAATGTGGTGCAGTTCAGTTCATATTGCAATGAATCATCCATACAAAAATAAATTAGTAAAGTTAATGATATAAAAAGGCAAAATCCCTTCACTAACAAATTTTTAAAGATACATTGATCTATGAATCACTTGATGAATGTTATGATCCTTGTTTTTTAAAATTATAAGCTGTATTAGATCTTTCTTAAATATGCAAGTACTTTCAACTGTACATTCAGTCATCTTCATTTACCAAAAACAAAATAATTTCCATGCACAGCTTATTTTTATGTAACTTAATATAAAAATAATGAAAAAGAGAAAATTGGCAGACATTTGCTAATATCTCCTGATGAGTGGTCTGCAAAACTTTTGGAGTAGAGCTGCTGAATATAAGATTAATCAGTTAAGTGCCAAATTCCATATTTGTATTAAGCATATATATATATATATATATATACGGAGATAGCGAGAGAAACTGGAAAAACTTGTACAGTGTGCTTTGACTCCTTTTTTCAGGCGTCCTCTGGCTGGCATGTTTATAAGGCAAGGGTGTTCATAGGACTTCTCAATATAGGCTCGTCATTATTAATTTTCACTTTTTCTGATAAAAAAGGTGGGGAACAGTAACTCAAATATAGATACTCACTAAAAATAAGGTTTATAGTAATAAGAAATAATGCTGGATAAAAAAATATTCTTAAGAAATATATATATATATATATATACACAATAGGTTAAAAAAACAAATGTTTATCAACTTAACCTGTTTCACTTTTATTAAAGCTTCATCAGAGAATGAGATATGTAAAAAAAGAAAGAAATTCAAGTATTTTTATTTTGTGTTGTTTGATTTTCATTGGTTAATCAGGCTTCACATGTATTTGACTTGTTAAAAATTGTTAGTATCATTTATGACATTCCAAATTCAAAGAGAGATGACGCATCTTTTCAAGGCTCCAAGAAATGAATTGATTTCAAGCCCAACTGAAGAAAAACATTTATATTGCTTTATTTATGTAAGTGTATAACACATGTTTTTCTAGGTGTGATTTGAATGATAATGTGTGTGTGTATCTAGTAGACATTAATTATATTTAGGTGGTTGTCTGTATGTTGATTTTGAATGGACAGGTCATCTCATTTCTCCTTGAATTTGGAACACCATAAATTATACTAACACTGCTTAGTAATTCAAATGCATATGAAGTGTATTTGTTTTGTTTTATGGGATATCAACCTTAAAGGGTTATTTAATGGCAACAATTTTATATATATATATATATATATATATATAAATACGTATGAATAAAAAATGTATTCTTTGTAATAAAATCAGTTTGTAAATGAAGTTTCATTAAACCTTTTGCACAGAGGTTCTCTACATTGCTAGTAATATTCTTTCATTCATTAAGGCATTGTGGGCAATATTTATTCTCTACATATCCATTTTCTTAGCGTCCTTTCTGCAAAGTGTTTTTTTTTTTTTACTGAGAGTCTAGTTTCGTACATATATTTTTACCGAGAGTCTAGTTTCGTACAATATATTTTATAAAAACTCATTATTTTCTCCTGTTTTATATTTTCTTGTAGAGGCCAACCACTTTCAGAAATGACAGTATATCATCCACATTTACTTTCTTGAACAGCACAAACATGTTATCAATACTGTAAAATTGCTGTCTTGAAATAGCTAGTTCTGGACATACTGTCAAATAGACAATGCCGTTTTACATGCTTGGCACACCAGTTGAACTTCTTTAGTAGGAAAGAATGTGTCATTCTCATATGGCTGATACACAAGTGAGCCATTACAACCTTCTCTTTTCAAGACATCTTAAAAGAAATATTACTTACTGCCAGCTTGGGCTGGATTGCAAAGAGTTTATCATGTGGATAATCATCCCAGTACTCTTGCTATTTTTTTAAAATATATTTATTTATCTCCTCATTAAAATCTCTGGATGTGGATACAAGAATCAAGGTCCCATATAAAGCTGATTTGGCTGCCAAATCTGCTCTACAGTTAACCTTTTATTTCAATATGGCGAGGATTTCTCTTTTTGTTCATTGTGTTGATTTTCTGTAATATTTTAATAATTCTTGGATTCTTGGATTTGTTCCCCTCCAAAGCTGATAGGACGGAGAGTGAGTCTGAAAGAATTAGGAACTTCTTTAGTTTGCTCTCAGTGATGATGTTTAAAATTACATAAGACTCTGCGGTGAAAGCCGAACTTCCCTTTGGGAGGCGTTTCTTTTTGGTAATTTTTGACTTAGAACAGCACATCCTATTTTATCCCCACTTTCTGATCTGTCCATATAGATGGTTGTACAATTGTGGAAGTTTTCCAGTATTTCCTGGAATTTGTCCAGAAATGTGAGAGGGTGGGTTTTTTTCCTTTGCAAAATCAGGCATTTCTAGAATGACTTCAGGATGTTTCATCATGGAATACTGGATACCATTGTTTCTTGTATATTTGATAATGAAGTACCTAATTCTTCAGCAATGATCCTAAGTCCATATGGTTGTATGGCAATTTTCTGCTTGATGGAATTGATCGCAATAATTTAGGTCAAATGTAGTTCCATAAGTTGGATTAGCATGAAATCTGATTAACCAATGAAAACCAAACAAAATAAAAATACTTGAATTTCTTCCTTCTCCATATCTCATTCTCTGATGAAGCCTTAATAAAAGTGAAACATTTTAGATAGATAAACATTTCCTATTTGTTCTTTATCCTGTCAGATTCTGATCCATATTTGATTATATATATATATATATTAATAGCTATTATAACCTTACTTCATTGTCAAGTTTTTTGAATTCTTGTATACTTGTGTTTTGATTGGTCATTCTAGCTTATGTAACAGCATTTTCCCCTGGCAAAGGATTGCTAATTAATTTGAAACCTTTAAAACCATTCTACATTCAACATCATCACTTGATAAGACATAAATATGTAATAAAATCACTACAAAATGGCTATTTTTGTAGTGATTTTATTACATATTTATGTTATAATTTTTAAATAAATAATTATATATATATAAGAAATTTAACAAATAGAAAATGTTTCTTTGAAACTGATTATGCATTTCACTATTCAAGGCTTTATCAGATCCAAAAATGAAAGAAAAAATATGTGTCTGCTTAAATAATAAATCTTAGTACTTTTCCCCTAAGCTGGCATTTCTCGTGAATAAAGAAAAAAAATGAGTGACTTGAAAAAAGCTGTTTATATTTGTTCTGTATCTTTTCTTTATAATTCTTAGTTCATGTCAAAAGTTGTTAATCTACTTTTCCCAGCTTTTTGGGATCAAATTAAAAGTTAAATCCTTGCCTCATTTTCAGAATGGCTCAAAAGCAAGAAATTCATGTAACCCTTTCCTAAATGAATCCAAGATAAATCCTCATCCAATCCTTCATAATCGCTTGAAAGTAAAAGATTTATATATTTTTACATCTATCCTAAAAGTTACTTTTTAAACATCCCTCATGTTTATTTTCTTTAATCATGAGAAACTCCAACTTAACAGAAAAAAGTACTACGATTCATTATCTAAGCGTATACACAATCGCACATTACTTTCTTTGGTTTTTGGACTTGATGAAGCCTAGAAAGGTGAAACATGTAATCAAATCTAGTTTCAATGAAACGGTTTGCATTTTTTTTTTTAAATCAGTTTCACCCCAATCAAGACAGTACAGCCATTAGCATGCAAAGGGTTACAGGGTGTGGAGGAATTAGCAACAGAAACATTAGTAATGAGCAGAAAGACCAAAGAGCAATCAGGAGGACAGTAGATAGCCATTGACATTGCATTTAAATTTTTGCAGATTAAAGTTGGTTGGAGAGCATGGAGCTGGGAGGGAATTCCACAAGTAAGAAGTGCGATAGAAGAAACTGTTAGCATAGAACTTACAGCTACATCTATCTGGCTCAACTGTAAAGTCAAGAGATCTTGTTGCCAGTCTAGTATTGACAGAAAGAACTCATCAATTTACAGTTGAGCTAGCTAGATGTTGCCATAAGTTTTATGCTAACAGTTTTTTGCACTTCTCACTTGTGGAACTCCCTCTCAGCTCCATGCTTTCCAACTAATTCTTTAAAAATTTCTTAAAAACTTTGTCGGGATTCTATATCCTATTTTAAACACAGACAAATATATATATATATATATATATATATATATATATATATATATATATATATATGTGTGTGTGTTAATTTAAATATACAAAATTAGAGACAGCAGTGAACATGTAGAAATGGACTCAGCCAGATTATGTGATGCAATTAATAAACATGTGGTATAACTAATCATAGCAGCCATAGGATGTGGACAATATTTACCATTATTACAATTTGGAAGGATTGTTAGGGCAAGAAAAATGGAGACCTTTCTCCCAAAAAACAATGGCATACCAAGGGCTATGTAAATTCCAGACAGTTATCAGCAACACATGAAAATCAGATGTGTCCAAGTGATTTAAGAATGACACTGTAAGTGACTGGCAATATCAATAACCACATGACTAACGGGACTATTATACCAAATCATCTACTAATTAAATACTGATACTATTCAGTCAAAGTCAACGCTGAGTACAGTATACAGAGCATTCCACAGGGTTTTGTAGTTATGGACTAATAATAGTACTATTTTTGATACAGAAAGAATTGGTTACTATATGTCACCTGGGTCAGAAATAGTTGTCATTTAAAAAGACTTGTAATGTGTCACCTAATTAGACAAGTCATATTTCCACCCACTTTTGACCAGATGGTGGAGTTCATCTATGGAGGAGACATGAAGTTATTTATCCAGTCATTCATCAAGGTGTTGTGCAAGCTGGTAGTTTTTCTGTCATAGTGTTGGCTACATTTTGCCGGGGTTCACAAACAAAACCTTTGAAAGTGTGATGAATATAGACCTTGTTGCAGATCGTTTGCACTCTTTGCCAGGTTTCCCTGTAGTGATGCTTTGTCCCAGGAAGAGAAAAAAAATGGTGGTATGTCTAGGGCAAGATAGCCTGACAGAATCCAACCTTATTTAGCCTGGTTTGAATTCAGAGTTTTCCTTCTCATTGGCTGATTGCCAACCAAGGCTACAGGGCCCATTCTATCCTGATATTTACCCATAGAGTTGGATTAATCTTTTCCAACAGTATGTGTGAATGTAATGAACTAGACTGGAATCATGCCAAGCTGTTAAATCTATTACAACACTGTGCATACAGCAATACCATGTGGATGGTATTAAACAGGTTCTAGGGATACTTGACTGGCTTATAAGTACCTTATTGACTTCATGTGCTCACCAGATTTAATTCCTATTTAGCATACATAGGACAAACTTCCTATATTTCCTGCAGTTACACTTGATAAGCGCATGTTACAGACAGCCCTGAAATGTATTTAGATAAATATTTTTTTATCATTTCACCCCAAGCAAGGTGAGAATGTCACTAGAATGCAAGGAGGGACAGAGTTACAAAGAAAAGACTTGGGAATAATGAGGATTGAGGAAAAGACAAAAGATGAACAGAGTTCAAGAAGACAGACAATGGTGATTGATGTTGCATCTAAATTTTTGAAGATTGTAGGCAGCAGAGAAACAGGTGGAATAAAAGTGCCAGTTGCATTTAGCTATTTCAACAGTAAAAGGGTGGGACCTAGATGCCAGTCTAGTAGCATGCTTAAATTCATGTAGTTCAATTTTCATGGCAACTGCTCTTTATTATTTGGGATTGCTATCCCAAATAATAAAGTTCCAGGAATGCTTCCATCAATGGAAATGATGCTAGATAAAGTGTGTGGTTTCACAAGGGGACTACTTTAAAGGAGATTAAGTGTCGAATTGATATGTGTTGTAGTTTTCTTTTTATAGACCCAATCTTGATACTTTTTGGTCAAATTTCATAAATACAGTTGGACGAAAATAGATCTGAAGAGTAAATATGTAAAACAATTTAGAATGTTTAGGGACTTGACATGTTTTGTCAATGAACGAGTATCATCCGAAAAATAAATTTTATTTCAAATCTTATACAAAATATAATTAAATTAAGTGCTGAATGTATGAATTTTACTTAAACTGTATAATTATACCAATTAGACTTCAACTAATTTCAATTCAGTTTTTATTTTTATCAAACAGAATAACAGAATATCTAATAAAGAAATAAAAATATTCACCATGTTAAAATTTAATTTCTATAATGATAGAGCTAAAGTAAAAAAAAACCAAAAAAAAAAAAACCTAATAGGCACATCACAGAGTGTTTAGTGAATGTTTGTGATGCTGAGACCCCAGGGTTTAAATCTCACCATGGTTGATTTGTCAGGAAGGTGACTTCTTGATTTTAAATGACCTAGGGAGATGACCCCAGCATGTACTACTTTTGAAAGAGCCTGAAAACGACGCCATGAGTTGACCCAAGCCTTGTGAATAAATCTAGGCTGACATTTTGGAAGCTGTTAATGGGTGTGCTAGCAGGAAATCACAAGTCATCATGACCGAGGGTTTGAGTTTACTGGCCTTGTTCAAATGGTTGATCATGCCAGTTTCTCTCCTAGAAACTGTAACTAACATCCACTCAGCATAGTTGCACTATCCTTGGGTGTTGAACACATGCAAATGTGCCTGAGTAGGAATCTGCAAAAGGGATTGGCTAGCTACCCTAGCAGGTGGATGTCCTTGGAAATGAGTAGATGGCCATTATTATTGTTGCTGTTAAGTTAAAAATCAAGTGTTCAAACTCTTAACATTAAACATGATTCGTATTGCTGATGTAGATTTTGTTCTGGTGAAATAAAACTTAATTTCTAATGACACCAGTTCATTGGCAAAGTATAAATTTTTTGAAATTTTCTGAAATCTAAGAAACTTTCAAAAACTTATATTTTGACATGTATGCACACAATTACTATACCACTTATGTACACACTTATATATATACATGGTCTGGTGACCCTGCTCTTTATCTCAAGGTTCTCAACAAAATCCAAAGACAGATATGCAATGTGATCGATCTTGACCTCGACTACAGTAACTTTCTCAGAAACAAGCTGTGGCTACCCTCTGTCTTTTCTACAAATATTTTCATGGCAACTGCTCTGACCAGCTACTTTCACTGGTACCCCAACTGCATGAATTTAAGCATGTTACTAGGTTGGCATCTCGGTCTCAGCCTTTCACTGTTGAAACAGTTAAATGTAACCACCTCTTCTACTCCAACAGCTTCTTCTTTCACACTTCCCAACAGTGGAACTCCCTTCCTCTTACTTGCTTCCCTGATAGGTATAATCTTCAAATGTAATGTCAATTGAAATCTTCTGATGCCTTGATCCCCATCCTTCTCTTTATCCTTTCCTCAAACTACCCTCTTTACTCTTACCCTCTGTAACCCCTTGTGTGCTAGTGGCACTCACGCCTTGTTTGGGATGAAATGTTTCAGAAAAAAAAAATTATAATTATATATAAAGAGAGAGAGATTTAAAAACACAGGAAACTATTCTTAAAGGTTCCTTTTCAATCAACACTTTGTTAGAACAATATGTTGGTTAATATTAATTGACAAAAAAGCAACAATTCGCAACTGCTAGAAAATATGAGGAGAAAAGAAAGGAACCATGACTAAAATACAAATTTATTATTAAAAACGGAGAGTGGAGAGAAATATAATGGTAAAAGAGGCTATGTAAAGGGTTCCTAGTGAGTATAAAATGGGAAAATTCATTCACATACCTCCTAAAAGACAGAGAGAATGAACAAAATATTTTTCTGTTTTTTTCTCTTCTTATTTTCTCACAATTGTGAATTGTTGTTTTCTTGTCAATCAATACTTACCAATGTATTCTTTGGACAAAGTGTTACCTGAAAAGGAATCTGTAAGAAGGAATAGTTTCTTGTGTTTTTTTAAATCTATGTATATGTTCCGTGGAGTCAAATTTCTGTTTAAAATTATATATATGAAAATTTCAAAAAACTTATATTTTGACATATATACGCAAACACACACATATATACATTCACTACAACACATATGTACACACTAATATATGCATATACATATTCAAAAATTTCAAAAAACTTATACTTTGACATAAAGATACACACAGACACATACATATGTACACCCACATGTACGACAAAGATTTGCTTTTATGTTTTAATTTTTCTTTCTGTCCATCTCTTTTTGTTGATTAGTCTTTTGTTCACTCTTTCTTTCCAACATGTTCCAAACGTTATTCTTTTGTTGTGACTCATCGTTTTCTAACTGCTCTTTTGTTTCTCTTTTTCTCACAGCAGACACGGTCCATTATGCCAAAACTGCCAAGTCTAAGCATCGGAGGAACTTAACCTCGCTCTCACGCACACCTCCATCTCCCCCATCCTTCTCTTCCTCCTCCTCCTCCTCTTAATGCACTGATAAACCCTTGCACACCTGCCCATGGTCAGGCACTTCGATACTTGCTTACACACTGCATGAGTTTTAAAAAGGAGAGATGCAATATTTAAAAAAAAAAAAAGAAAGAAAAAATTTTTGTCAAATTGAAGTTTAAAAAACGAAAATGGAAACAAATCCTGTAAATATATGTTTAAGAGGAAAAAGACAAATATATATATACATACATATATATGTATGTCTATATATATATATTAAAAAAATAAAAAACATGGGAGCAAGAACAATGAAAGCACCCAAAAGAAAATGAAAAAAATATTTAAAAAAAAAGAAAAAGAAAAAATGATAAATCTGAAAAAGAAAGGAAAGGAAAAAAAAAAAAATTTAAAACAACAACAACAAAAAAATTTACTTAACAAGCAAAAGGCAGAGAAGGAAAAATCAGGTATGAAAATAAAAAAAATCTAATTTTTAAAAATTAAAAAAGAATTTTTAAAAAATTGACAAAATAAAAAGATAAGACAGTGAGAAATGATAATAAATAAAGGATATATATATATATATATATCCAGGTAAGATGAGAACAAATGGAGTACAATTGCAATGTTCATAACATTTAATTTAAAAGGGGGCTCAATACAAAGTAGAGCAATATTATTTATTTTAGCATGTTACAGCGAAAACATGTCAAAATCACTACACAATTGCAGTCATGTTTCAGTGTGTATTAATGCATCTCATCAGGTGAATGTAAATTATTGGCAAGTGAACAGTTTTTCTCACTCTCACAGAAATAAATCATTCACTCATCAGTAATTTACAATTGCCTGATGAGATGCATTGATATGCATTGAAACAAGACTAATTGTGTAGCAATATCCTAAAATAAATAATATTGCTCTACTGTGTATTGAGCCCCCTTTTAAATTAAATGTTACAAATGTTGTAATTGTACCCTATTCATTCTCATCTGTCCTGGAGATGATATATATATATATATATATATATATATATATATATATATATATATCATAAAACAGTATTGAGGAAATTGTAAGACAAAATGGAAAAAGTCTATTTGTAATGCATTTCATGTGTTAGGACTTAAAAAAAAATCCAGTCCAATAAAGTCCTTATGGATGAAACATATCACAAATACACTTTTTCTAATCTGTCATATATCTATATATATATATATAGCAAATAACTAATTTTTTTTGTCCAACATTATTTCTTATGACTAGAAATGTTATATTTAGTGGGCACACACGTTCAAGTAGATGCTCCCATTTCTTTTTTTAACAATGAAATTAACATCTCCTGACAAGAATAATCAGTCTTATTAAAGAAAATATGCCTCATTGCAGGGATTGAACCCGCATTCCCTTTATTCTAGGAAACTGCATTTAAACTTGCTTTAGCTCTGCTTATTCACAAGAGACTATACAACAAATGAAGGCTGAATTACCATTTTTAAGTAATGCACATTCTCTCACTGAGATCTGTCTATTTTATTTATGTTTAGATTTAATGCCTGGGATATGAATATGACATTTGTATTAAGAAATAATGGCAGATTAAAAAAAATCTATTGTCTAAAAATTCACTGTGTTTACATTTTGTATATACATATGGGGAAAATAATATATACATTTTTTTATATATCAAAAACAATTTTAAGGAAAAACTATCACAAAGTGGAATCATTTTCTCAGTTTTTTTCTTTCCATATAATTATGTACCACTCTCTATATATATATATATATATATATATATATATATATATATATATATATATATATATATGTGTGTGTATATATATATATATATATATATATATATATATATATATATATACACACACAAACACACAGGACTCTCACATCGATTTTGACATATGAGGGTCAAGCAACTCAATTCCTAGTAACCGACAGCCAGACTACTCACACAGATCATTTGATTATAGTGGTGAAGGCTTGTGCAGAACCAACCACACTTTTTGGAAGGGCTGAATACAGAGACCTGGTGCACAATCTGCCACAAGGTCCCCAAAACAACCCTCAGAGGTTTTTAATTTAGGGTTGTCCTTCTCCTAGACCAGTTGCCACCCAAGGCTATAGAACCCAGTCTACCCTGTTATTTACCCATGGCTAGGGGATGTAGAAGAAGATTCATACCTTTTTCAAAGGGTATTAGCACGTAAGTGAAAGCAATGGATTCAACTGGAATTCAAACTCGGCTCTCTGATTCATCAATTCGAGCCACTATCCATTACTCCACCATGCCTATATATTATATATATATATATATATATATATATATATATATATACAGTATATTCGTAAATTTTGTATTACTTTTTCATATTTATATATTCTAATTTTCAACATTATGTTAACCATTGAAGGAAAACGCTTATTTTGTAGTTAATACCAGCATTTGAAAAGAAAGTCGCATTTTTAAAAATTTTATTTTAACCAGTGTGTATTACATCTACTGGTCTGTTCACACAAGAAAATCTTGATATAGGAAATGTGTACTCCAGCAGGGTTTGAACCTGCTTGTCTTAGTTTTTAGAAGAAACAACTTTTCAAACATGGATAACCACTAAAAATAATGTTTGAAGTAATAAGAATATCAGATTAAAAATTGGAACAAAATTTACATAAAATTGAGAAGCTTTTATGACATCAGCAAATGAGATCATCCCAAAGGAAAAAGGATGAAGATGAAATGACAAATGAGATTCTTGATATGATATAAAGGAGGCAGAAAACAATGCCAAGACATGGAACAGAAATTCAGAAAATTACACAAAGAAATAAGAAACAAATGCAGACAGGCTAAAGAAGTATGACTCAATAAAAAATGTGCAGAAATAGAAAGAATGAATATCACAGATAAAGGCAATATGCATAAAATATAAGACGACAAAAAAACTTGCTCATCAACAGGCTGCATAAAATCCAAGAATGAAACACTGATATCAGACAAAAAAAAGATACTTCAGCAATGGAAGGAATATATCAGAGATCTCTTCCATGACAAAATTGAACAACCAGCAATACACAGAAATATTGATGGACTGAAAATATTAAAAATAGAAGCTGCACTGGCTAAATTGAACAGAAACAAAGCAGCAGGGCCAGACAGAATTGTAATAGAGATGCTGGCAGCCTTAGATGATTTCAGCATAGACAAAATTACAGAAATAATAAATGAAATCTACAGTGCTGAAAGCAGACATAAAAAAGAAACTACAAAACCTGAGAGAAAGCAAGAAGAAAGGACTAAGCATAAACTGCAAGAAAACAGAATGTATGGTCATCAGTAAAAAGACGATCACAAAATACAAATTACAGGTCAGGGATACTAAAAATAAAGCAGGTACAGAAATTTAAATATCCGAGAAGTGTTCTAACAGAGGATGGAATGTGACCCAAAGACATTTTGAGATGGCCAAGGATGCATTCCAAAAGCTAGGTAATTAAGAGACAGAAAAGTTTTGTTGGAAGCAAAGAAAAGAGTATCGAAATGTTATGTGATATCTGTCCTCCTGTATGCAAGCGAATGCTGGACAATCTCCTCACATATGAGGAAGAGACTTGAAGCAACAGAAATGTGGTTCTACAGAAAGCTGCTGAGGATACCATGGGCCAAACATATGAGCAACGATGAAATTTTGGAGGGAATGTAAACAAAAAGGAAACTCATAGTTAACATTAGGAAGAGGCAGTTGAAATTTCTGGAGAACATAATGAGGAAGGAAGGCTTGGAAAATCTGATACTCACACAATAGAGGGAAAGAGGGACAGGGAAAACAATGCGTAACATACTTGATGGGCTTGAGTAAATGGATGGCAGAACAAGGTTTGGGAAAAATAACAAAAAGACAAAACTTATTAAGAGCTGCAAGGGACAGGAAAAGGTAGAGGGTCATGATCGCCTATGTCCTGAAGGGACATGGCACATAAAAGAAAATTTATATATATATATATATATATATATATATATATATATATATATATATATAAAAAGAATGCCATTTATTCTAATCATGGAAACAGTGATCAAAATTTTATCTAAAATTTATCAATGATTAATAATTTAAATATGGTAAATTGTGTATTTATTTTTTTTATGAGGTAAAATTTTTTGATAACATTGAATATACAGCAATGAATGTAAATTGTTTTTTCTTTTGACATCCACCAGTTATCTAAAACGCCCTCCCTAAAAGTTATTAGTGAATTGTTTTTCTTTTTTTTTTTTTACAGACACGTTAATAAATAAACATATACCTATGTTTGATCTGTAACTCAAGTTTTGTTGGTTACCCAAGTCATCAGGCATGAGATATAGCTATATATATAAGCTATATCTCATGCCTGATGACTTGGGTAACTAATGAAACTCAAGTTGCACATCAAACTTAGGTATATATGTCTTTATTAACATATATTTCTTAGCTGTGTCTAATCACATTGATCACTATTATGTCTACATCTCTTGGCTAAATGTAGTAATTATTTATTTGCTTACCAGCGTATACATGCCAGCACATAGGTATACAATCACTAATATCTAGTTATCTCATTTACTAACCCCATACCTACCTATATATATATATATATTTTAGGGAAAAAAGTGTTAAAAGTTTTGTTTTTTTTTCTATCGAATAAAGCCCAAAAGGATGAAATGTGTCATGAAAACTTATTTCACTTTGTCATAGCATTTTTCCATAAAAATTGTTCTTGATATATAAAAATCTATATAACGGTTTTATTTATTTTTATATATATATATATATATATATATATATATATAGAGAGAGAGAGAGAGAGAGAGAAAGTCTGAAAGAGATAAATATCGAATAACAAAAATGTTTTTGTATATTTTTTTAATTAGGTGACAGATGAAAAAATATAGAAAAATATTTTTGTCATTCAATTTTTATATAAGAGCATATGTATGTGTGTGTATATATATATATATATATATATATGAAAGAGAGAGAAAAAAATACATATATATGTGTACCTTTTTGACATATGGTGTTCAGAGCAAGATTCCAATGCTCAGTGAACTTAATGTTTGAGAAAATCTACAATCGTTTGAATGATAATGATGATGATAATAAATTATAGCCCGTGTTAGTTATAGTGTCACAATATCTAAAAAGTTTTAACCCCTTTTTGTCTTAATATTACATTCCTCATTTTTTTTTTTTTTGCACCCCCATTTTTTGCAAATTTTCATCTCCATTGTCCTAAGTTTCCAATGGTAACTGATCACAACTTTCTCACAAAACACCAAAATTGACAAAATACACACAAAAGGCCTCCTATAGTTTTCACATTAAAATTAACTCTCTTGTCATCAAACTTAAATGAAATCTATGTCGCTACTACTGTCGTCGCTGCTGCTGCTGAAGTTGTTGCTGTCTCCATCGTCGCTACTGCTGTTTGCTACAACTGTTTGTTTTTTTGGTTCTTTTTTATTTATTATTTTATTGCTTAGGGTGACTATCAAGAAGAAATAACTAATCACCATTAAAAGATTTTTTTTTGTCACAACCATCTCCCTTGTTAAATTATAAAGGAACATTAAGATAGAATGTCTCTTTGTAATTTATATGCACTTCATTACAGATTAATTTACAGCTTCTTAAATTTAACTCATATTTTCTTATAGATTAAATTTTATCAAAAAAATCTTGAACAGTTATTTTTTTTTTCTTTTTAAATATTGTACATTTAATTTTCTTTCTAGGAACTTGTTACTTTACACCCATGCCATAAAAATTGTTAGTCCTTACTAATAGCAGAAATATTTTTGCATATGATTTCTTTAAAATTATATATACAAGATGTCCACAAGTTCTTTAGACAATTTCAAAAAGTCATTACAAAAAAACTTAGAAGACATGGCAACTAAATTTTTGTTGTATATTAATAAGTTTTTATTGTTCTTTTAAGGATATTAAGAGTTTTATTAAATGTTATGTTTTTATATTTCACATTGGAATTAATGTTGTTTTTATGTTTCAGACATGATTTTGTGGATACCGTGGGTGTGTGTGTGTATATATATATATATATATATATATATATATATATAACCAATTTGTGATTTGTAGGGATAATTCCAAGAAGGATATTAATTCAGGGAGAGCTCAATGTAGACTACAGAGCATAATAATAATAATAATAATGATAAAGAAAAAAATCTTAAATGTTCATTTCGGTTATAATTTATTTCATTTTATTTATTATCTGTATCAAGGACCCTTTTATTAGACTAACTAATATGGAATTGAGTTGATTTCTCCTGCCTAAATAACAGGTCATATCAGTCAATTTGCTGCATAACCTGATGTACAAAGTTCCACACTTTAAGGGAAAAATTCTTGGCCTCCTCAGTCATTTTAAGGCTTACTACTACCCATTCATTGTTTCCTTCTTCCCTTTCCATAACCTCTATCTCACTTTTTATTAGAACTTGACCATCAGTCACTTTTCTTTTTTCCTACCTTCTCTCTTCTTCCTTGCTTACTCTTCCTCACTGTCATTTTAATATACCACTCCAGGGTATTGTCTCCATTTACTAAAAGTTTTTGGTCTGAAGAGTTGAATATATAGATATTAATGAAATAAATTATAACCAAAATGAACATTTAAGGTTTTCTTCTTGAATATCATTATTGTGTGTGTGTGTGTGTATATATATATATATATATATATATATATATAAATGGATTAAGTCTAACAATTATTTAATATATTTTCTGTTTATACATTATTTTTATAGATACAATTTATTTAAGTAAATGCACTGTTTTTTAAATAAACAGTATTAATTACATTTACCATAATGACGATTCCATATAGGACACTGGTTCAATTCCTGTCAAAGAATGCATATTTTCTATGAAATTTCTCAAACATTTAATTCAGTAAATGTAATTAATACTGTATATTTAAAAAACAGAGCATTTACTTAAATAAATTGTATCTATTAAAATATCGGATAAACCGATAATAAAGAGAATCTATAGAGAGTTTCTATTATCTGAATTACCATGACTTCTTTGGAAAGATGGTGGAGTGGTTTCCAATTGCCTTCTCAATAGTTTAGAATTCTGTTGTCATTTTCCTTGACTGGTTGACACTGGGGCTAGAGAGTCAAGTCTACCCTACTATTTAACCCATAGTGAGGAGAAGATATGGATTCATGTATTTCATAAAGGGATTTGTGCAAAAGGGAATGCAACAGACTAGGCAGGAGTTTGAACTTGGCTTGCCAATTTCACTTTTTATTGGCAACAGTGGCATAGTGTTGGCAGGACCAGAGGGCTGATTGCCCCACGTACTAAATTTTTAGGGGCACAAAAATTTAATTAGGTTGAGAAAATAAGTATGAAGCTAAAATTTGTAATGGCTCATGGTTGACAAAAAGAGGGGCAATAGTTTAAATTGCTGCAGGCACTCAAAACCCAACCTAGACCGTTGCTTGGCAATATCCATTACACAGAGATTATATATATATATATATATATATATATATATATATAGTTATTTCATTAATATAGAGTAATTCTAGGGTATCAGTTTATTACTTAATACTAGGAATCTGACCCCCTCCAACTTTGTTTCCACTGGATTCTTATATCAATACAAATTTACCCACATTGTCAAAAATAATAGCATATTTTAAATCCTTTCTATTTTTAGGTTTTTAGGCATCTTGTGAGATAAGTTTGACCTTTTTGGTCTAAATTTAGCTCTTTGGTAGTGAGACTGAAGTGACCTCTCCAGACCACATGACCCCCCCCCCCAACACTCTCTCTCAACCATACCAACAAGATCCAAATAAATGCAGAGAATTAATTTTGGGGCCAGCTCAACTGCAGGCTCCACTCTGAATTTTCTGTGTGGATTTACTTCCATGTCCTTTTTCATGTTTTGGATATGGCCACAAGGCAGTGGAAGTTTAAAAATAAGGGTTTTCTTTACACAGGTTTTTCACATATATAGCTTTCATGAGAAAAACAAATACATTTATTGTTGTTTCAAACTCTGTATATTCACCTCCAGTGTTTGTAAACAGGTCTCCATTAGTGAAATAATAAAGTTAATTTGTTTTTTTTTACAACTTATCAACTGTTTCTGGGTTAAAGCCAAAATTTAACTTTGCATTAAAAACCCGATGTTCCCAAGCAGCCTGCCTCCTAACTACTGACTAGACTTGATCATAAGCTGCTCTAATAAAGATACTACTACCTGTTGCCTAGATTGATTCAATAGCATATACTCCTCTATGGTCAAATGGAAATATCTATATTTAGGTGGCCAGATTTGGGCAGTCCATTAAAAAAAATATTAAACACAATTGAAAGAAATTTTTACCAAATTAGAACAAAGATCTTTTTCTTTCATTTATGTAAAAAAAAGAAACAAAGTTGTATATTTATTTAAAAAAATCATTTTTAGGGGGACAAAAGTTATTCAACTAACTTTTTTCAAGTTACTTAAATGTTAAAAAATCTTAAAGTAACATTGTTAATATAATATTCTATGGAATTATTGAAAATAATAAATGACTGTATAAAACCTACAATCACAAATATGTCAAAGTGAGCTAAAAAATCACTCAGATTTTAAATCATTCTGAGAGTTTTATATATATATATATATATATATATATATTGAAAAACAATTTTAGGAAAATCTATAACAAAGTGGGGAAAAATATTTTATGTGACGTTTCGTCCTTTAGGACTTCATCAGACTAAAGTGATGTTTACATTGTTGTGATTACACATGTGCATGAAGGAGAGGGGATGTTGAAATTTAAATCTTTTTCAACTATATGTTTGGGTAACATCACCTCTTCTTCATGCACATGTGCAATCACATCAATAACTTTAGTCTGATGGAGTGCTAATGGATGAAACGTGTAACACAAAGAATTATTTCCACTTTTTCATAGATTTTCTAAAATTATATAATGTGTGTATTTAAATTGTATTTTTCATGTTTTCTCATTTCCAGATATTTACCTTTTTTCTTTCTATCCATAAATCCCTTCATGTACATGCAAAGTCAAAAGAAAGTAATGGATAATCTAATGGATAATCTTATGGATTTTCCATCTGTTTTTTTAATTTTTTCCTTTTATAATTTCTCCAAGTAAAAACTAAATTTAAAAATTTAATTTTGAAAGCCAATTCTCATTGATATAAATTCTTACTAAATCTGATTTCCTCAATAACAACAAAATGAACTGAAGTACAAAACCTAAACTACATTTTCAAATTTCTTCTGAAATAAATATGAAATATTAACCATTCTCCATTAGAAATAAGACTTGTATTTCAAGGATGTTAACCTGAATTTCTTTTTGCACGCAGTTTTATTAAATCTAAACTTCTGGGTTTTTTATCTGGCAATTAAGTAAATAGTAATATTATTACGAATTTTGAAAAATAAAGAATTATTCATTTTTCGTTTTAATATTAATTTAATTGAAAATATCAAATAGTATTTAATATGAAATAAAAATTAAAATATTAAATTATACTAATTAATAAAAAATACTAATTGTAAATAAAATTTAAAATATTGAATATTTAATAAGCATTAAAATATATATTCTTACATATTAAATAAATATTGAATAAGTTATTTTAATGTATCAAATAACACTAAATATTAATATATTTAGCTGTTAAATATTAAAATGAACAATATGAAATAATATTAAAAATTTTTAATTTTAATGGATTTCACCCTAAACAAGGCAATAAAGCCACTATGACAAAAGGGGTTACTGTGTGTGGAAGAGTTAGAAACTGAAACATTGCTTAGGAGCAAGAAGTAAAGAAGAGTAATCAGGAAGACAGTAGATAATGATTGACATTGCATTTAAATTTTTGAAGATTAAAGTTGGCTGGAAAACATGGAGCTGAAAAAGAGTCCCACAAGCAAGAAGTGCAAGAAAAGAAACTGTTAGAATAAATAAAACTTATGGTTACATCTAATCAACACAACTCTACATTAGCGAGACCTCATTGCCAGTCTAGTACTGCACTTAAATTCAGAAAGTCTAGGTACCATAGCGAAGAACTCATCCAAACGGTTACCATGGAAGCATTTATAGCATTTAATCTTAAATAAATGTTAAAATTTAAAAGAATATTAGAAAATATGAAATCTCCCCACAGATATGGGTTAAATAGTATGAATGGCTGGATTCTCTTGACTTGAGGAGTAAAAGTCTGAATCCAATACTTGCCTGAAGAGGGATTTACTCCAAGCCATCTTGCCCTAGACACACTATTGCTGCTACATATGCAGTGTGTGTGTGTGTGTGTGGTTATGAGATTAGTGGTGTGATGAAATATTATGTAAATGTTAAATTCTTAATATATGATATTAAATAAATATCAAATGGTACTGAATAATAAAATTAAATAACACAGTAGTGAATATTAATATATCAACTTTGAAATATATATTAGATATTAAAATGTCAAATAATTTTAGATAAATATAAAAACAGTAAAAATATGAAATTTACATTAAAATTTGAATATTGGATTTATATTAGAATTTTAAACATTAGATTCATAAATAATGATAAATATTACATGTTAAAATTCTAAATAAATGTTACAATATCACAGTTTTGAAATTTAAATATTTTAAGATTTTAAATAATAAATATTGTAACATCAAATATATATTTTTTTTAAGCATTTCATCCCTAGCAAGGCGGGAAGCCACTAGTACGCAAGGGGTTACAGAAGATTTGGAGCAAGATCAGATAGGAGTGATAGAGGAAAGGATGAGGAGAAGGACAGTGGATAGATCAAGGCAACTGGAGATGTCGATTGACATTACATTTGAATAGTTGGAGATTATAGCTCTCAGGGAAACTGGAATAGGGAAGGGATTTCCACAGGTGAGAGGTGTGAGACATGAAGCTATTGGAGTAGAAGAGGCGACTACATTTAGGAGTTTCAACAGTGAAAGGGTGAGAGCGGGATGCCAGCCTCGTAGGATGCTTGAATTCGCAAAGTCTTGGAACCAGCAAAAACAGCTCATTGAAGCAATTACCATGAAAGTATTTGTAAGAAAAGACAGAGAGAAGCGACAGCACGTCTGTGAGAGAGCGACTGTAGGCAAGATGCCAGATCAGGGCCAATTATATTGCATATCTGTCTCTGGATCTTATCAAGAACTCCGAGGCAAACAGAACGGGCTCCAGACCATATATGGCAGCAATACTCCATGCAATGATGAATGGTTGATTTGTAGATTTGAAGGATCCATTCCGAAGAGAAAAATTTCCTTGCAATGCCAATGTATTGAAATGATCTTGAAATATTAAATAATATTAAATTGATATCAAGTAATTATCAAATTATATTAAACATATATAAAGATATTAAAAGTTTAAATATTATTGAGGAAATCTTAAAATCTTAAATACTAATATATAACACATAGAATAGAAATCCAAAATTACCTCATTGAGAATAGCTATTTCAACCCACAAGATTTACTTATGGGCCTTGTCAAGTCATATTTGACAGGAAATGAAATAGGAGTTTAAAATTTAAACATTTAAAGAATAAAAGATGAAGAAGATTGAAAAAAAGAAATAGAAGAATAAAGTGGCAGCAACAGATGAAGATTTAGACATAAATTTATGTAAATTTCCAATGTTATAGTGAGAATCTAGGAAGAGGAAGAGAGAAAAAAAAATATATATATATATATATATATATATATATATATATATATATGTGTATAACAATTGAGAGGCAGTGTGCAAAATAATGATGACTCACCCAGTGCTAACTTGGTCCTGCTGATGTATACTGATATCGCTATCAAAGAGGGTTTTTATATATATATATATATATATATATATATATATATAATAAATACACTATATCTCTTCAACAATGCTTGGTCATTTTAAACCTTAAAAATTATAATTAAAAAAAGAGGGATGGAACAATTCTTGTAATAATTCATTAGTTTAATTTTTTTTATATTCACACTACATCCTTCATTTATATTATTTATGATAGCAATTAAAAACTTATACAATTAAATAATTAGATAGTTTTAATGCACTTTTTATCTTACGATTTAGAGTATATCTTGTAGAATTTGGCAATAGCTTGAGAAAAAAAATATCTGATGATACATTGCTCTTAGTAGGAATTTCAGACTCTGAACTTATTGATTGAATCTACAGACTGTCAAAGTTTATACAAAAAATATTTTGCTTTGGGAATTTTTGCAGTAAACAATTTTGGTTGTAAATATGTAACATTTATAAGGATTAGATAGGATATATTTCCTTAGGTGTTTATAAATTGTATACTGTTCAATTATTAACAACTATTTTGAATTAAAAAAATTGTACTTGGATAAAAGGAAAATTATTTGCAATATAATACATATTACTTATAATACATTCCTTCTTGCCATCAATTTTGATGACATAGGTACACTAGTATAAAATATTAATTAAAATCTAAATTATTTTATATATATACAGTTCTGTTATAATATTTTAATAAATATGCATATGAAATATTATGAAACAAATATTTTAAAAAAAGTATATTTAAAAAGATTGCAATAATATTAGGTTGTTTGGAAAATAATCTCTGATTTTAGGATAAGCCTTTTAATTTTTCAACTTCTAAAAACATTAGTTAAACAAAACCCATGTCAAAGAAATGTCTAAGATAATTGGGGGGGATCAGGGTTTCAACAATATTGGACAATTTCAAGAGAATTGGTGAAGAAACTCAATAAATGAAATCAGTGAAAGTCAGAGTTCAACGCTGCATTTGTGAAACTCGAATCATCCATTTCTGGATCAAATAGTAACTTGTGATGAGAAATGGATCCTTTATGACAATCATAACAGAAGATTATGGTGACTGTTTGGAATTTTGCTACTAGCATTACAGCTTTCTAGAATCTAACCAGATTATTGCTGCTGAAGTTTGCTGCCAGCAACTGGATGAAATACATATTCAGTTAAGCAACGTGCGACTGGCACTGGTTAATCATTAACGGCATCCAATTCTGCTTCATGACAATGCTCGGCCAATAGTCACCAGAGTCACTTTGCAGAAGTTCACCAACTTGAGATACAAGACTTTGCCACACCCACCATGTTCCCCTGATCTCTTGCCCACAAACTACCACTTTTTAAGCATCTTGACAATTTTTTTAAGCCAAAAAAAAAAACAAAAGAAAAAAACATTGTTACAAAAAAAAGATGCAGAAACTGCATTTAAGGTTTCTTGGTGGCCAAACCTACAGAGTCTTATCATAAAGGCATAATTAAACTTGTAACTCATTTACACTATTTACATTGTTCTGACTGTTGTTCTTGTCTTTGTTGCCATATTCACAACATTTCAGCCATTGTGCACTCCAGCCTTCTTCAGCTGATTGGAATTTTGAACTGAACCCTTTATTTCATCCACTGGGATAGATTGTCCTAGTTCAACATACCATGCCTCTTCTAGATGTCTCAGTTATCTCCCTTTAACTCAACTCTCCAAATTTTTGTTCACCACTGAAGTAGGCAGGTATTCACATGAAAAAAAAAAAAAAAAAAAAAAAAACAGAGCCTAAAACAGCTGAAATGTAGAGAATATTACAACAAAGATGAGGACAACAGTTCAAACAATAGTATAAATTATAAATAGTATAAAAAATTAGTATAAATAGTATAAAAAATTACAATACCTCATTCTATATAGATAGACAAACTTGTAGCTCAATGGCAGAAATGTATAGATGTTTAGGGTTCCTAACTGGACGGATTTAAATACAGTTTAGATATATTTATTCAGGAATAAAAGTCAATTCTAAAATTGAACATTATTTTCTGAACAATCTAATACAATATCATTAAAATATTAATAATTAATATTATATTATTATATAACATATAAATATTTGCTTAATATTTTTATGAAGTATTGATTAATTTTAAATATTACATATCAACTACTGTATTGTAGATTTAAAAATTTAGTTTTCTGGTAAGAAATATAGTATTTAAAATGATTGGTAATCTTTGCATGATGCAGATATGCTAATACATATGATAGAATGTTTGAAAAGAGAGAAGAAATATCTTGTTCTTCACTCTCCATGGTGCATTATAGGAATTTGTTAAACCTTGATATACTAACTCCTTAACATAGAAGGAAGAAAAGACAAGAATAACAAATTAAAATGAATTCCAAATATGAGCTACACATGAAAACATTTTATATACAACACTGAAGCACATAAATATGAATCATAGTAAAATTCACTCTCTTTAATATATATATATATGTGTATATATGTATGCCCCCTCATCATTGATCATTTTGCATGAAACTGGGGAAGAAAAAAATGTATATTTATTATTAATATACATTATAACTGTTATTATACATCAAGAACTATTTTATTAGCATCAACACTCAATATGTGATGTGATATTGTATAATATCACAAATTATCCCATGCTGTTAAATCCCATAAAACAGACAGGAATCAATACCTGAAGAGGATGAATAGAAAAGACGTCTTACTTGTAATGTCCCCAAGAGAGACACTGCACAGCCTTGGTGATATGTCTGGATTATTTAGGATGTTTGGGAATTGTGTTATTTGATATGGTTAGCTGAAATGGAATTGGCTACCACATCTGTCTCTGTCATGGTCTGATTGCCTATTCTCATCAGTGGCCTTTCACACAACTCTCAAGTGCCCCTTAAGACATCAGTCAATTCTCCTTGTCAAAAGGGAGATAATTGCCTTCTGCATTCCTACACATACATCAAAAGCCAAGAAAATTCAACAACAAAGACTAAAATCTTGTTTATTTTCAATTTATGCTTACATTATATAAGAAAAATATCTTATAATTTTGCTTGTCCCTCTCTTAACCTAACTGTTATACCCTGCTAATACCTAATAATGGACTATTTTATTTTGATCATGTAGAAAACGAAAAAGAGACACTACTTGGTTTCAGTGAGAAAATGAAATAAAGAAGAGAAGAGGCAATAACAGGTGTTTAACATCTTTCAATGAAATGGAAAAGTTTTCAATTTCAAACATTTTCATTTGTACCCCCTTACTTCTTAAATAATGATCATTATTTATATTTATGATTGTTATTGCAACATCAGGAGAAAGTTAGATAAGTTCAAATATCTAACGATTTTACTACAGATATTTCATTGTTGTCAAACTCGCCATGAGCTTGCTCAATTATTGAATTAAGATTCATCAGAAACACCATGAAATTTTCATGAGTATTTCTAGTTAATAATAATATCAAAAAAAATGTTTTGTAAGGTTTATAAATTAAAACTGAGTTATAAATTAAAAATTTAAACTTTTATAATATATATTATCATTTTCATGTTAAATCTGTTAGAATAAAAGTATTGAATTTTTCGGAGGTTCAACAAACAATTTCTTTTTGAATTCCAAACAACAATATTATTGCTATTATTATTATTACTACTAATATTCCTGTTTGTTAATTGCCATATAGGGTCTGGGAGAAATAATAAAAAGACAAAACTTATTAAGAGCTATTAATCCAGGGAGAACTTAATTCAATGTAGACTACAGAACATTTTAATAATAATAATCATGAAAAAAACCTTAAATATTGATTTTGTTTGTATTTTGTGAATATCGAAATATTTACTCTTCAGACCAAAGTCTCTTAGTAAATGGAGACAATTCACAATACTCAAAAGAGTATTGTGAATTGTCTCCATTTACTAAATATATCCATCCAGTGTATTGTCTCCATTTACTAAATATATCCATCCAGTGTATTGTCTCCATTTACTAAATATATCCATCCAGTGTATTGTCTTCATTTACTAAGAGACTTTGGTCTGAAGAGTAAATATTTTGATATTCATGTAATAGTTTATAACCCAAATTAATATTTAAAGTTTTCTTTGTGATATGTGTGTGTGTGTGTGTATCATCTATTGTGGCAGTACTTCCTTAGCCACCGAACCTGTGTTACCTCCCCTGGTTGACAGCTGATGAGGGCAGGGTATTGCACATGCTTTCGCACATTGTATGTAAAGAAATGGGACAGAGGGAGTGTTATTTTCTTAATCATCATCATCATTATTATTGTATTTTAAATTTATTTCTCTATTTTTTGAAGAAATTATTTCATTTTCAGAAAATATTTTAAAAACTTGTCTCAGGTTTGTATTTATATTTGGTCTTTGTTTTTTGGATGAAAAACCCTTTAAGTTTTGTACCTGTCAGGAAAGCCAATAGAAGACACAATTGAACAAGGTATTCGATGTAAGCAGATAATTGTTATCAATGGTGGGGGTGGGAGAGTGAATTATTCACTTACCCACCCTTACTTCATTTTCTATTCACAGTATTTATTTCTCATTATTTATAATTGATGTACATCTAAAAGTCTTATTTAGATCTTTATTCTTTATAGCAATAGTAGTAATAATAAAGTTTAGTATACATAAGAATAAAAAGAATGTTACAAATATCCTTATGACTTGTGGAATATGGAATTTTCAAAGAATACAAGTGGCGCCATAATCAAGTGGCCTTCCTTCTGCATTGGTGTCGATATACTAATGTTTCTCAATTAGTATTAACTGACACCCTAGGGTTTTGCATGAGGTTTTTACTAGTTCCCTGCAATACAGTAAATAGGCTAATGCATTTTTCAGTCATTTTTGCTTGATTTTATATTTGTAAATTTTACAATACCTGTACAGCATATTGTTGGAAAAATCCTTGGTTATTATAATAGGCTTCAACGTCTTAGATTATAATAATCATAGGGAATGTATTTAGCAATGTCTATATGGCGTCAGTATGAAATGGCCTTCATTTGTTAGTGGACAGGAACTGTATATGATGGATTCATGACTCACTCGAGTACATGACATATCAACAATGTCCTATATTATGTTTATGATAAAAATATAAAAGAGATAGATATTAATGATATATATTTTTTTATGCAAGTGTTCCCTGAGATATGAAAACTATTTCAAGTGTGGCACAAGGCTAAAAAGGTTGAGAAATGCTTCTGTAAAGTGATAAAAATGTAGATTTGAATGAAGTGTAGACACATGAGTATCAATATCTGACGAGCATATTTAATAGCATGATTCAAGTTTTTAGGTCAATGTTTAGCTCTTGTGAGGTTGAGTAAAACCCTCCCCAGTGCAACCTATCCTCCGTTTAATTTCTTTAAGTCCTGCACTAAATTTGTTATCAGATAGTAAATATAACTCAAAAATTTCCATAAAAGTCAAATTGCAGGATTTGAATCTGTAGACCAGCGTTTCTCAACCAATGTTCCCCAGAACCCTAGGTTTCCGCAAGAGGTCGCTAGGTGTTCCGGGAGAAACAGTGATAAATAGGCTAATATATTTTGAATCATTTTTGTCTAATTTAATATTAATAATTTTAACATATGTATGGAATATTGTTGGGAAATTCTTGGTTATTATTATAATAATGGCTTCAACCTCTTATATCATTTAAAATTATAATAATCATATGGAATGTATTTAGCAATGTCTATATGGCATCTATGTGAAATTGCCTTGACTGGTTAGTGGACAGGACTTGTTCATGATGGATTTGTGTATCATTGATTAACTCAATCAAGTACAGGATACATGCATGGTGTCCATATATTATGCTTACCCTGTGAACTATGATAAAAATATAAGAGAGATACATATTAATAATGGCATATACTTTTTTATACAGGAGTTCCCCAAGACATGAAATCTATGTCAAGGGTTCCACAAGAGTAAAGCAGTTGAGAAACACTGCTATATAGGAAGTCAATGTGAAATGGTTCCACCAGAAACCAGAGATTACAATTGATCAAGCCAAGATTTTGTAGAATTTCAATATCTAAACAGACTGTGTCCTTGTGGTCACCAAACAAGCATCACCATTGTTGACGAAGAAACAAGAAAATGCTTCTTCATTGATGTGACTGTTCCTGGTGACTTGAATATCAATGTGAAAGAAATTGACAAAATTGTACATAAATGTTTGAATTGAAGTTACCAGAATGCGAAAGGTTTAGGTCATTATTGTTCTAGTTATCATTAGAAAGTAGGAGTCAATAACATCAAACAAAGTCCTACATCAAGAGAATCAGAATAAAATCTTGTATCTCATTGCTTCAGAAGTTTGTGTTGTTTAGCACTGCAAATGTTCTGGAAACATACTACATGTCTGGAGTCATATGATTCGATAGAGGACACCCATAACACAAGATCTATTTGAAAATGAAAGCTATATGAAAAAAGATAATAATAATGGAAGAGAATCATGGCTAGATGTTGGGAGGATTGCTTTTTAAGTTTGATGAGGCAGCTAAGGAAACTTTGGAGACTTATCTAGACATTTGGGAACAAACTCAATTATAGAGTCTTAACACTCTGCAGTATTTGACCTGATTGTCTTGGCCCTGAGCCCTACCAACAATATTATTTGCTGTCATCATATCATTTGGTCATGATGCATGTGACTGATAAACCCTTAGAAGACTGAGTTATGGGGGGGTATGTTGGGATTTACATATTTGTTCACTAATATCACTTTTTGTTGGCATGGCGCTTTCCCACTTGGTAATCAAAGATAAATGTTTAAATGTACATGTTTTGTCTTGGTGAATTAAGATGGGTTACAGAAAGCATCAAAATCAGTACCAGAGATTTGATTATCTGCTCTTCTTTATGTGCTGTGTCCCCACAAGATGTAGGCGATCATGGTTCTCCACAACTTCTTGTCCCTTGTAGCTCTTTGTTACTTTTCCTAAGCTCTGTTCCACCATTCATTTACTCAAGCTCATTAAGTATGTTATGTATCATTTTCCTCTGTCCCTCTTTGTCCTGTGAGTATCAGATTTTCCAAGCCTTCCTTCCTCATGTGTCCCAGAAACCTTAACTCTTCCTGAGGATTAGTTTCCTTTTTTTTTTCCATTTTCTCCAAAACTTTGTTGTTACTCACATATTCATTCCACAGTACCCTCAGCATGTTTCTGTAGAACCACATTTCTGTTGCTTCAAGTCTCTTCCATACCTGACTTTAACTAGCTGACTATGTTCCTAAAAGGTTAAACTACTAAGCAGTAGTAGTAAGGAACCATCCTGGCTTGGTGTTGAGAAGGAGAGTTTTTGTTTTTTTGTTTTTAAGTATGAAGAATGAGCCAGCCAAGGCAACTTGGGAGTCACATAGAGATATTTGGGAATGCCCTCAATCAGGGACTGTTTGAGCAGACTGGATTACCAACCTGAAATTATTTCTAACCAGGCTCCACTTGGAAAATTATGCACTGCTTCTATCAAAACCTGTATTACACACATTTGGCTGTGATGCATGAGTTCTGTATACTCTTATCAATCTGGGTATATTGGGCTGCACATATTTTGTAGCATTGTGCATTTGACCAGGCACCTGATTATGTTTTATGCCACATCTTCGATGATTGTTATGACTTGATGCAGAAAAATGTGACATGATCAAAAAAGAAACTCCACCGTTGAAAAATCAGACAACAAAAAAATTGCTGAAGAAATGGTTTAGTCATAGGCTTTTTTCAGCACTGAGATGAAATAGCTGCTACTGTATTTTGTTAATGGGGAAAACAAAAACTGCCAAATACTGTAATGTTTGCCAGGTTGGACTGATCGGCAGGAGAATTGTTGAAATGTTTCCTCTTTTATACAGATTCTGTTTTTTTTTTTGTCAGCTTGATAAGGAAATGTCTTAGACTGAAATATTTTGGTTGAGACTAATTAAGTAAGTAATAAGATAAAGATAAGAATGTTAACCCCAAGTATGCTCTGAGTGGCCATGCCCAATTAAAGTGTCATTCATCAAGCTCCCAGCTTGTCTAATGAGCATAATTGTATATCATTACAATTTATATCCTAGTATCACTTTGTTGGTCTGCTACTCTCTTGCTCAATAAGAATTACAATCATGGAATCTGAAAGAAAGTAAAGAAAATAAATCTTTATCTTATAAGGAAGCTGAAAAACTTGTAAAACATAGGGATGACAGTCACACAATTGGAAGTTTTAAGAATAGGAAAGACAAATATACTGTTACTAACAATCAGCAAGTGACAAGTAAAATTTTGGCAAAATGTAATGAGGAAAGAAGTCTTAGAGAATTTAACATTTCATACACAGTTCAGCTGAAGGATTGGCTGAAAAATTGCCTAGAATAAGAATAGATTTGTTTTTTTTTATGGTTTACCAACCCTTTGCAGCTTATTTGAAGTCAAAATATTTTCAGATTCTAAGAATTTTTTCCTTTTTTGAGATAATGGTTTTAGTGATACACGTCTTACTGGATTCATATCTTTCCCAAGGGTATTTGCACGTAAGGGAATATAACGAACCCAACTGTAATTGGAACTCTCTGATTAACAATTCTGAGCCATTATCACATGCACATCCAAGCATTTGCTATACCCAAGTGGCCACCCATCTAGGTACTGACCAGACTTGTCATTGCTTAACTTCAGTGATTGATAGGAACTAGTGTTTCAACATGTTATATTGATAAGCCAAGTCTTTATTGGTTTAGGGAAAAAAAAGGGATAAAAACTGGTAAGCAGAGGAAGAATCATGCAGATAACATGAATACTGAGGAGACTTGTTGTCACTTGATCCCCTGTAAAGTTACCATTTATTACTGGTATGAATAATAAATCAGATAGTAATAACAACCTATAGAATACTAATTCATTCCTGCAAGATTGTTTGGATAAAAAAAAAAAAACTGCTCTCTATTAATCATCTGAGAGACTCGTTTCTGACATTTGTCAGCATGACTGATGCTAACTTCCAGAAGAGTAACTTGTTGTGTCTTCTAAGGATAACATTCTTGGCTGACATAAAGTGGAAAGACTTTGTGTCCATTACTAGATCAGCTGCTAAGAAAGTAGGTTCACTGTATTGTGCTAGATAATTTTTCACTCAAGAATCTATCTTACATATCTAAAAGTCTACCATTCATCCATGCTATGAACATTGCTGCCATATATGGATCGATGCTCCTACTGTTTATATAAAGCTCCTTGGCTGATATTTATTCCTACCGTTATCATAGTCATAGAAAGTATTTTTTACCTCCTATCAGTTGATGCCAACTTTAAAAAAGCGGAAAGAGTACATTGAATCAATTGCTACATCTGTTGGTGGGAAAGTTGGTTCACTGTGTGATGCCAGAATTTATCTTACACATTTATAAGCACACCATTCATCCCTGCTTTACTACTGTCACATTTGGTCAGGTAATTCTATATATCTAGAGATTCTTGATAAAATCCAAAGAAGAATCAGCAATATTATTGGTTCTGACCTGGCATCCTGGCTTCAATCACTTTCCCACCACCATAAAGTTGCCTCCCTGTGCTTTTCCTATAAATACTTTCATGCTAATTGTTTGGTTGAGCCCCTCGCTATGGTACCTTGACTTTTTTTTTTAATTTAAGCACAGTACTAAATTGGTGACAAGGTCTCACCAATTTACAGTTGATTTGATGAGATGTAACCGTAAATTCTATGTTTACAGTTTCTTCTCTTGCACTTCTCGCTTGTGGAACTCTCTTCCAGTTCCATGCTTTCCAGCTAACTTTGATCTTCAAAAATTTAAATGTTATGCCAATCATTATTTACTGTCCTCCTAATTACTCATCAATTATTATTGCTCCTTGATAATGTTTCTGTTTTCTAATTCTTCCGCACACAATAACCCCTTATGTCTTAGTGGCTTTACTACCTTGCTTGGGATAAATTTGAGTAAGAAAAGGAAAAAAAAAACAATGAAACAGAAATAAAGACAAAGTAATCATTTTTTTTCCAGGTCCTTTTGTAAGTACAAAGATTAAATTTGTGTTGATCATTCTTTGTCGACAAAACAAGGTTTGGTATAGATTTTGTTTGAATTTCTAGAATGAAGCATTGTCCTTGTTTATATCCAGTCTAATGTCCTCATCTTTGTTGTTATCATGTTTCGGCCATTGTGCCCTCCAGCCTTCTTCAGATATCTGTTGATCCAGGTAACCTTCAGGGAATTTTAAACTCAACCTTTTATTGAATCCGTTCAAAATTCCTTGAAAGCTACCTGGATCATCATACGCCTATGACACCATGACAGATGTCAAAGGTTGACTGGTGATCTACTTTTTATTTCTAAAGAAAGAAAAATATTTTCATGTTAAAACAATGCGATACTAAGAACTATCTGGTTTGTGTCACTTATGGAATGTGAGAGATAAAATTTAAGCTTGGGTGGGATTGGTCATTAGGTACAGTCAGGTCATAGGTCATTAGGTACAGTCTTAGGTCTGTTTGAGTATTCATTTGATAAAGGAATTGTTCGTTGGAATGAGTGACACAAAGCAGATATTTATAAGTCAGGTTTGTTTTGATCAGAGATATTAACACATTTTCAAATAGAATTGATGATGACACCTGTGATAATCACGTCAAATCAAGGTGAGATTCCAAAACATCAAAAATGTTCCACTGAGAGTAAATGAGCATTTTGATTGGCCTGCCAGTGAAAGAAGGGCAGGGATGGAATTTCTCATCTCCCCTTCAATACTTACCTTACGGGTCACAAGGCCATTATTTTGATTTGACCACCAATCAAATTGGGTTCTTGGGAACTTTCCTTCCTCCCCTTTGAGGCATATAGCACAAGACCATTGACTGGCCAATACCATTGGTCAAGCATTATTATTGACTGGCCAATACCATTGGTCAAGCATTATTATTGTCTGGCCAATACCATTGGTCAAGCATTATTATTGACTGGCCAATACCATTAGTCAAGCATTATTATTGACTGGCCAATACCATTGGTCAAGCATTATTATTGTCTGGCCAATACCATTGGTCAAGCATTATTATTGTCTGGCCAATACCATTGGTCAAGCATTATTATTGTCTGGCCAATTCCATTGGTCAAGCATTATTATTGACTGGCCAATACCATTAGTCAAGCCAATACCATTGGTCAAGCATTATTATTGTCTGGCCAATACCATTGGTCAAGCATTATTATTGACTGGCCAATACCATTGGTCAAGCATTATTATTGACTGGCCAATACCATTGGTCAAGCATTATTATTGTCTGGCCAATACCATTGGTCAAGCATTATTATTGACTGGCCAATACCATTGGTCAAGCATTATTATTGACAATACCATTGGTCAAGCATTATTATTGTCTGGCCAATACCATTGGTCAAGCATTATTATTGACTGGCCAATACCATTGGTCAAGCATTATTATTGTCTGGCCAATCAGAGCAGTGCAATTGGGGTTTATAACCCTGTAAAAAGCAGTCACTGAAAGAGCAGAGAAGTAAGATTGAACTGGTCTTGCCACTAGTAGATTAACACCCTCTCCCTGCCGATTGACTGTTGTGCCTCAATCAGCTAGAGTCCTGTTCTCTGCACTATTTTTTGAATTCCCTCAATCAACTGCTTTCATTTAAATAGTTGAACAACTCTGAGCTGTTTAGTCATAACTGCAATTGTCAGTCAGCCTTTTCCTCCCAGCTTAAGAATTCCTTATACGGGGAAACTTTTACAAATCCCTTTTCTTTATACATTCATGATCTTAATCATAGTACCATAAATAAAAGTTATTTTTTACACATTAACATGATTGTTGTTGAAGTTAATTAAGTTTCAAGAATAACCAGGACAGAGTGGAGTCAAGCCTGATCTTTGACAGTTCTTCACCAATATTCCTTTGTATACTGAAACAATGTGGGGGGGGGGGCACAGGATTGGTGCAGAATAAACTTCTTGGAGACAGACTAAAGTAAGAGTGGCATTCAGCGAAGTATGTGGTGACAAGGTTATACACCTGAAGAAGGCTGGAAGGCACAATGGCCGAAACTTGTTATAATTGTTTAGATTGACCCTTCTTTGTTTAATTTAATTAAATAAATTTTTAATTGTGATAATATAAAACAATAATTGGAAAATGAGGTGGCAGTAATGCCACTTGTTGGAGCACTGGGAATGATTCCAAAGAATCTATCAAAAAAAGTGGAGGAACTGGAAACCTGAAGAATCAAGATAATCCAATTAACAGCTCTACTAAAAACAGGTTGAATACTAAGGAGGGTGCTGGAGTACTAAGGAGACTTTTGCTGTCCTGCTGGCTGTGATCAGTCATTGAGTGAAGTGTTATATTGATAGTCATAATAAAAGAGTTAACAGTAGCAGTAGTAATAGCAGTAGAAATAGTGTTATGATTTGTAGTAGTAGTAGTAATTGTTCAAGAAAGCAGTGAAACTAAAAAAAATATTGTAAATGGTAAAAATACTTAGTAAATTGTAAGTGCATTTTGAAGCCTTGTTCTTACTTGATCCTAAGCAAGAGTTATCAGATATTACTGGTATGAAAAGTTATTTTAAAACTCATTATGTCAAAGTAGTAATAGTGGTGGTATTAGCTTCTATCATCATGATGTAATAATAATAATAGGAGGAGGAGGAGGAGGAGGGTGATAATGATTTCTCTTGTTTGTTGACCTGTATAAGGACAAATTTTATAATTATTTTTTTTAAATTGCATTTCATCCTGATCCCCCAAGTAGTACAGTTTGCACCTATAATAGTTGATTACCAAATCATAATACCGGAATGTTAGGCACAGGCTAATGCTTGTGAACCAGTTTTCAGGAAATATGGTTTTCATTTTAATATGGGTATGACAATAAGCTAAATCTGGCAGCAAGGCTGCTAATTGGGAGATTGGAGGTTTTGACGAACATAGAACCATCTCTTAATTGTTGTTTTCCCTGGTTCACCCTCACTCGGGGTGCTAACACTGGTCGGTGTCCCAATTATGGGCAAACAGTGAACCCCAAACTAAAAACAAAACACTATTAAAGTATAAAAATACATTTTCATAGTAAAAATACCAGCAACATATTTTTATATTAAAAAAATTACTAACAATAGATATTTAAAGGCTGTAGTTGAAGGCATACAATTGTGTTCAAAATATTTAGATTTCAGCCTTAAATAACCCATAGAGGTGTTGATATGCCAATAAACAAAATCAACCAACCACCTGTTTTAATACTTTAATGTCAGTATGTCACACTTTTTCAATTAAAGGGGCACAACTCTCTAACTTTCAATAGCTCATGTTAAAGAAATTTTGGACTCCCAATTTTCATTACTACCATTGTTTTTGACGATTTTTTTAATGCAATATTTTGCAACAATTATTTTTGTATGACAATTTTTATAACTTGGAAATAAATTTGGGAATAATCAAAATTAATTGCAAAAGTCACCGATGAAATTAGAATAATTGTTTGTATGGAAAGTAAGGACCTATGTACATCAAACTGTCTTTAAATTAAATGACGGCAGAAGAATTATCATTGAACTTTTAAAAGCTAAGCTTAAATATTAATGCAATACTTAAATGCAGTGATTAATTTTGAGTCCTTCTGTAGTTTATTGTTGCCTATCGCATATGGCAGCAGTATGCCTCACAAAAAGAAATCTCTACCAACAGAGGATGAGATTTCAATCAAAAGAGCCCAAGGCAAGGAAAAGAAAGTCCCGTGCAAATGAAAACCGAGATCAAACGGCAGCCAGGAGAGCTTCCAATGCTGAGAATATGCAAAGACTTAGGGACTCTCAAATTCTTGAACAAGTCAAAGGCTCAAGCTAGCTTAAATGATGCCCAATAGAGTGTCTTTTAAGCTAGTAAATGAATAATTTTAATTCTGACTTTAAAAAGGGACATTCTTAAAAGATCTATATTCATATAATATATACAAATATGTTAAAACAAAGAGGGAGGAAAAGCAAAAGAAGAGAAAAATTTTACTCACCATAAAGTGATAAACTGAAAAAAAAAAATGGTAAGTTTTTCAACAAACCACACCTGAGAGTTGCTAACATTTTTTTTATTTTCCTTGTTCTTTCTCTTTTTTCTTATGTATATTTTATTTATTCTATAAATACACACCTTTTTAAAATACTCCTTTTTAAAAGCTTAATAAAATTTTTTGCCCTTAGAATCAGAAATTATTAAATAACCAAGCACATAATGCAGTAAATTATCCCAGAAAGAATACAAGAGTAAGCATGACTGGGTGGGAAAGGTAATCCACTGGGAACAATGCACTTGATTACATTTTCACCATACAGACTATTGAGAAGAATTTAAATACATACACTCCTCAAGGTCTTTCATATTTTTGAGAGATCCCCTGATCTAGGCCCACAGACCAGATCTGATAGCTGTCAACAAAATGAAGACAAGTAGTAAAGAACATTCGAGACTTTCTTGTTTCAGTAGATGACAGAGTAAATGTGAAAAGATGAATAAGTAACTTGACCTTACCAGAAAGCTAAGGAAATTGTGATTGATTTGTTTTTTATGGCTTATCAACCCTTTGCAGGTTAAAGCCAGAAAATATTTTAGATTGTAAAAAAATTTTCTTTCTTGGAGATAATTGTTTAGTTATACAATTCTTACTAATTAACCTATAGCTGGAGGCAGAAGAGGTGGATTCATACCTTTCCCCAAGGGTATTTGTACATAAGTGAATATAACAACCCCAATGGGAGTTAGAACTCAGCACACTAATTAACAATTCTGAATTATTATCCATCACACCACCCACATATCTAAACTGATATTTGTAAGTAGTCAACCATCCAGATACTGATCAGGCTTGATGTTGCTTAACTATGGTGATCATAAGGGAACCAGTGTTTCAACCTGATGTGGCTGTAAGCCTAAGGAAGTTGTGGAATAGGAAGATGACAGTTGTGCCAGTCATTATCAGAGCACTGAGAATGGTCCCAAAAAGCCAAGAAAGAAAAAACTGGAAATCAAGGGTAGTGTTAGAACCATCAAGATGACAGCATTACTGAAAACAGCTAGGATACTGAGGGCACCCCTGTGTATACTTGTTGTCACTTTATCTCCAGTATAAGCCACCAGTCACTACTGGGGATAATAGCAGTATTAGAAAGAGGGAAGGAGAGGGAGGAGTATTCGAATCCTGCCAAGGTTGGTCATGACTGCACAAGCTTTATACTGTTATTGCTAAAGCAAGTTACTCCTTGGAGTGTGATTTTGTTAAGTGTGTAGTCATCCACACACTACTCCTTTAATCATTGTGACATGCCAGTGAAGAGATCTTTTCAATCCTGCTATCTGGTGATGAGGAGGTGGAACCCTACAGTTCTCAAGGATATAGTCGTAAGGTGGAATTTCAATTAAAGTTTTGCTGTTTCTGTTTTTTCTGTTGAAAATCTTATGCCACTTTGCATCTCCAATCTAGTAGAGGTAATAGTAAAAATAATAATAATAGTTTGTTTAATGGTATATCAACATCCTTATGAGTCATTTAATGCCAAAATTTAATTTTCTTGGAAGCTCTGAAGTAATAAAAATATGATATATGTTATTCTGCTTTCACAATTGAATACATGGTAGATAATACTCAGCTTTTGTGCATATACATGTTTGTGTGGACATAATTACTCGAGTCAATATGTGTGTTTTATGTTGTAGTTTAGTTGAAGTTATATTTGGAAATACAGTTCGATTTCTTTAAGATATTGTAGGGTATTATAAGGATTAATGCCATGAAAGAGTTTTTCATGTTGGTTGCTTGATTTTGTTTAGTGGTATATCAACACCTATATGAGACATTTAGTGCCAAAATCTAAATATTTTGAATGCTATGTACAGATAAAATGTATTGATGGTCATTTTGCTATAAAAATGTATTTTTATATCTTTATAGTGTTTTGTTTTGTTTCTGTTTGGGAGGTTCACTATATGCCCATAGCTGGGACCCTAACAGATGCTACTACTCCGGGTCAGGGTGGACCTGGGAACAACAGCAATTAAGAGGTGGCTCTATGCTCCTCAAAACCTCCAATCTCCCAACCAGAGGCCTTGCTGCCAGATGTAGTTTATCGTCATACCAAGGATAAAATAATAATCGGTAAACAAGAAGAAATAAAAAGGAAACTTAGAATTAGAAAAAAGAAATGTCTTGGACACACAATGAGGAAGGAGGGCTTGGAAGATGGGGAGAGCCATGTACCTGATGAACATGTGAATGGACGGAAGAGCAAGAAAAGAGAGGGATGATAAAAAGACAAACATTGATAAGAGTCACAAAGATAGGAAGTTGTGGAGAGCAATGATTGTTTATATCAAGAAGGGACACAGCAAATAGAAGAAAACCTGCCAGACAATGAATGTCACTGTTCCAGTGGACTACAGAGAAAATCTAAAAGAAAATGAAGAGCTGAATAAATCTCTCAAAAATTACCAGAACCCTGAAGAATTGATGACAGTCATACCAGTCATAATCTGAGTACTAGGAATGGTCCTGAAGAACCTGGGAAAAAGAGTGAAGGAAATAGAAAGTAAGAGAATAGTTGGAACCATCTAAACAATAGCATTATTGAAAATGGCTAGAATACTGAGGAGAGTCCTGGAGCACTGAAAAGATTTACTGTCATATGATCTCTTTTAAAAGTAGTAGGGGTGGGCACTATTAATTTTGAACATTCAATAACAGGAAGAAACTTATTATGTAGATTAAATGCAAATTTGTTTATTATTATTCTACGTGCTGTATCCCTTCTGGACGTTGGTGATTATGGCTCTCCACAACTTCCTATGTTTTGTAGCTCATAGCAATGTTTTTTTTTTGTTTTTTTTTACTAGACCTCCCAGTTCCTGCTCTGCCATCCATTTACACAAGCTTAAGTTACTCTGATCCTCTTGCTGTTACTATGACCTTTGTGTGTTAAACTTTCCAAGCACTCTTTCCTCATTATGTGCCCTAGAAATTTCAATTGTCTCTTTCTTATTCGAAGTGTAAGTGAACTTTATTTTTCCATTTTCTTTAAAGCTTCATTATTTGCATGTTCAGTTCATAGTATTCTCAGCATCCTTCTGTAGAACTATATTTTTGTTGTCTTTTTCACTTCGTCTGTGAGGAAATTGTTCAGCATTCACTGCCATATAGAATGAGTAAGATTTCATTATGTTTCAGCACTCTTTTTCATTCCTAAAAAAATGTTTAACTTTTTTGGAAGGTATTTTTTGGCTATTCCAATTCACCTCCGAATGTCAGTATCACATTTCATTTTCTTCACAATTGATATTTTTTTAAGGTACGGATAGGATTTTGACAAAGATGAAAATTAAGAAAAATAATAATATCATAAATCTACTAAGAAGTGTGATGGAATATTGAGGTGTGTTGCCGTCACTTTATCTCAAGTGAAAATCATCAGATACAACGGTGATGAAAACCTAAAATGCTAACATTGGTAAAACAAACATTTTTGTTTTTTATCTGAATGCTTTATATTTTTGTGAATTAAAACTTGGAAGTTTTGAGTTAAAAATAAATGTGCTAGCAAGTATTGTTCTGAGGTTAGAGATAATTGTTTGAAGTTGAAAAAGATGTGTTGAGTTGGTTGATAAAAAACACTAAAAAAACGTTGAAATGAAACAAGACAGATTTTTATTTTATTGGGAACGTGTTCATGTAGTGAAAATCCCAAGAAATGTTCCTCAAAGAAAATGCAAATTGAAGGAATTTAAGAGTTCCCCGATCACTACAATTTTAACCTGTTCAAGGCAAGGGTTAACCATTATCTTCCACTCCTATACACAAAAATTGGCCACCAAAATGTAACCCTCTACGAGTGACCTTCTAAAGGGCAAGCCACTTTGTAAAAAAACAAAAAAAACAAAATAAAAGTCTCTGTAAAAAGGACAAAGAAAAAAAATTGAACTGACTCTGTTAGTGAATTAAAGAATGAGGTGTATTCTCTGTGCCATGTGTGTCTATTGCACAGGGCGCTAATTTTAGCATCCTATCTCAAAGTGAAAGAGTGCTCACCTCTTCACATTCACAGCATGCATGCTCCCAGTTATTTTTCTTTTTATGCATGCCCAAAAGCTGAAAAAGGATTACTACTGTTGATAGCGTTATCAATGCCTGCATACCTAGTAGAAAGGGTTAGCGCTTGCTATAAAAGGGAAATATTTGATCAGATTTGGTGTTTAGCATCAAATGACAAATCTTTTGTGGTTTTATTTAGAAAGCATCTCATTTAGAAATAGTCTTTGAAGAAACACTTCTATTGAATCTTTTTGTTTTAATGAAACATCTTAGGAAAATCCTTGAAAAGACAAAAAAAGAATAAAAAAATAAATGCACACATTATTCTGACAAAAAATAAAACAGTTTCAACCTGGTTAATGAAAAAAAAAGATGAGTTATCCATTATTTTTTCTTACTAAACCCCACTAAATACAAGGCTTGAGTGTCACTCAAATTAGAGTGTTACAATTAAAATGCTAATAATGGATGGGGAGTGAGTGTCATATGAATGGAAGAGAAGGAGGTTATTTGTATAAATTGGTTTTCAAGGAAAAAAAAACTATGCTGAAACACTAATCACAGCACGATGGTTACTTGAATCAACAAGCATCTGATGAAGGCCTGAATATACAATGGTCAAAACAAAGGTCAAGAGTCAAAGTATAAATAATATAAAGATGATTATGTTAGTCTGAATAAAGAATTACTTTAGAACAATATTTTTTCAATATAATTTCAGATAGCAATTATCACCTCCCCCCCTTTTTTAAATTTTCTTTTTGTATGGATTCATTGGATAACCCCTTTTCTAAGCTATTGTTTTTTTTTGGTTTTTAATAGAACTTTATATATGTATTTTTAGAAAAACTACATGAAAGAGTGTTGATAAATTTTCAACTCATTGAGAAATTTGATTTTATGAAATTGGTTGGCTGAGAACTTTTCAGTAGTTCCTTATAATTCAATACTTTGGTATCACAAGAGATACCTTAGTACCTTGATCAATGTGTATATTACAAAAGATATATGTAGTATATATCTTATCCCAGCTAATGCCAGAATAGTCTTTGCACTCAATGTCACACCATCACCACTGAGCAGATCCTGAACTTTCCTCTATCATGATGCATTGATCTTCTCTCAAGGAAGCTCCTTGCTTTCAATGTCTATTGGGACTGAAGCTCACTGCAGACCTCTAGTGGTACACATATATAAGGTCTATTGCTAAAGATGCTGGAAAAGTGGTCAATTCATTGTACCATTCCAGTAAGTGTCTGACTCCCCCACTATACTATCTTTACAAGAGCCAGAGCAGACCAAAAATGGAGTATTGCAGTCATATCTGGGTTGAAGTTGCACAGACCTCACTTGCTGATCATGACAGAGTTCAAAATTCTCTAGACAGCATTGATGATGAATTATTTTCAAAAGCGCCCAGACTTGTAGTGAGTTATTTTCCACCATACAAGCCTTTTCCTCACAGATTAAAAATTGCAAGCCTCTCACAATTCTATTGCAAAGAATATGGGGACTTACTTTGTCAAACCAAGTGACAGCATGTCACGTATATCCTATGACAGAAAATGTGTTGAAAAAGAAAATTACGAAAAAAAGGGCACGTATTCCACATGATATGTTGAAGACGGAATATTTTAGAAACAAGTCAGTTGCTATAAAAGTATTTTGATATGCAAAAATTGAGTGTTCTCTCCCAGTTGTCGATGAATTAAAAAAATGCTTGTGCCGCGTTTGTCGGAGAGCAAGTTATTTTTCTGACTGGTTACATGCATTTTGATTTGAGAGATAGTACCTGCGAATCGAGCTTTCAGCATTTCTTTCTGTCCCCGATGTTCAAGTCTGAATTTCAGTGGTTTATTCTCTGCATTGTGGAAGAAATCTGCGACAAATATTTCCTTTGCAATCCCAGATTGCCTACAATTTCCATGACAAGTGTTGTGATGAGCTACATTCCTTGGTCCCACCAAACTTGACCATTACAACTCTGACTGCCCATGTCACATGCACAAGGATGAATCATCGTAATTCCCTTTATATTCCATTAGCAATGAGGAAGTTCTACTCGCATGACTTCCTGATCTCTTCAAGTCTAGGGTTAATCATTATCTTTCTTGCATAACCACTTGCCTGTTCTTACACCCATACAACACTACACAGTAACACATTACCTTGGGTGTCTCTTAGGTCTTGTATTGAGTGGACATTAGTATTAAAAAAAAATCAAGGGAGCCAGGAGCAGGGGTGACCTCCCAGCCAGGTGTGGCGATCTATGATTCACCCAATGTCAGTGATGACCCTGGCACATGTCAGCGCGGCTATATCAGAGTTGCAAGCATAGAAAAAAAAAACCCAGATTACTAGAGAAACCCCATACAGAGAATGTAAGGTCCATGTTTCGGATGAAGGGTCATGGGATCCACACACAACACACTGGCTGACAGTAACTGACAAATTACTGGAGTGAAATAAAATGTAATGTTATCTACAAGAGATTAAGTTGCATGTTATCGTTTGTTATGCAAAATGTAATTCACAATGCCCTTCCAGCCCCCCCCCCCCGGCAACATATGCAGAATCAGCTTGAGAAGTGGTTAATAATGGCTCATATACGACCTGCAGGATTACTGACCTTGATGATGATGATTTCAGGCAGCAGCTTGATTTTCAAAATGTTCAATCTCATTTCACTTCACATTGTTGTAAACAATTGATGTTTCATTTGCCTGTGGTTATTTTCAAAAATGAGTTGTTTTTGTTGTGTTTACAACAAAGAATTGCAGATACAAATGCAACCCATTCATTTTTTTCTCTTCAATTTGAGACGCACCCAAACATTGTAGCAATTCACATAGCCAAGTGTTTTCAAATGTCTTACAATGCTCATATGAGATATGTGGAGTACCTTTGCAATGGCCTGCATTTGGCGATCCGGATTATTTTTCATCAGCATTCCAATTTGGTCATCAATAACTGCAGGCCTGCCATTTTCCAGATCAAAATTTCCACTTAAAGCAATATTCTCAGCTATGGCACCATCTTCATAAATGGCACATATGTTTTGCTGTTTATACAACTTTTTTTCATTCTTGTAATAAAAGAGCATCAATTGCATCTCATTTTCTTCTGTTTACACTTTTAATGACATTTAAATTATTTTTTTTTCTGGTCTTGAGATTGTAGAATAAAACTTCTTCAGCAAAATGTTCCAGATATTTAAAACCAAGTAAAAAAATTAGATTAAACTTTCAAAGAAATGAGTACTGCTCTATTATGTAATACCTGTCCTTCTATAGGGTGCGATGGATAAACTGTTGTTCAAATGATGTAAAAATTAAAATAACATTGACATCTCATTTTAACAGGTATATTTACCAAAAATATCTTGAAATACTAAAGAGTAAATTTATTCAATAAAATTGCCATTTGCTACAACCACGGATTCCAGTTGAATTCAGAATTTCCTGCGTCTCTTTTGGATGGTCTCTTTGTTTAAGTTGGTGAATGCTGCCATAATCCTCACCTTCAGTTTATCTTTGGTGTGACAAGGAGTTTTGTTGGTCTCTTGCTCAACTATGCTTCACACATAATAATCAAGGGGGTTGCAGTCTGGAGAGTTAGGTGGCCAGATATAAGGGGTGATGTGGTTGTAGAAATTGTCTGACAGTCATGACTGGGTTCTCCTGCTTGTGTGGCATGGTGCAGGGTCCTTTTGACAGATATAGGGTCTTCCAGCAGCCACCCTCTTGACCCAGGGCAGCACTACCTCTTCAAGGCATGTGATGTAGGTCTCCATGTTGAATCTGAGGCTCTATTGGAAGATGAATGGAAGCATAATGTCACCACCACTAGTAATCACTCTAAATACCTTCGTAATCACCATTAGACTCATCCAACTCTTTCCAAATCCTTTTCACTGTTCTCAGATTGACACCCAAAAATTCTGAAATGTTCGCACTAGAGCTTCTGACATGAAAACCAAGCAGTACAGCATGCCATTTCCAAATTTCTGGCAGAGCAAATTACATCATGGTGCTCTTTTTCTCAAAGACGGTTCCCAACTGATCCTACTATACTGTGCCGTCAACAAAATCAAAAACAATGCACGTGCACGAAATTAAAAATATAAAATGGCAAAAGTTTACGCATTACAGCCAGTATATGGCTGTGAATGCTGAACAATCTCCTCACAGATGAAGAAGAGACATGAAGCAATAGAAACAAAGTACTGAACTGTTACATAATATCAGTGCTCCTATGACAACGAATGCTTATCAATCTTCTCACAGGTGAAGAGGAGACTTGAGGCAACAGAAATGCAGTTCTACAGAAGGGTACTGAGAATATCATGGACTAAATGTGAGCAATGACAAAATTCTAAAGAAAATGGAAACAAAAAAGACACTTACTTAGAATCAGAAGGAGACAATTGAAATTTCTAGGACACAATGAGGAAAGAAGGTTTAGAAAATTTGACACTCACAGGACATACTGAAGACAAAAAGGACAGAGGAAAGCTGCAAATGTGCTTGTGTAAATTGTTGGCAGAACAGGGATTAGAAGAAATAGCAACAAGACAAACATTGTTAAGAGCTACAAGGGTCAGGAAGTTGGGGAGAACCATGATCGTCTAAATTCTGAAGTGAGACATTACAAAGGTGAATTAAGGCCTTTGCCTTACTGTTGTTTTACCCAAAGGGAAATAACTGCCATAAAGAAGTTTCATAATCAAATTTTCATAATGGATGCTTTTATGATATAGTGATTAGCAAGCAATGTGTTGCAAATCATGACTCAAGAAAAATAGATCCAATCTTTATGAAGTGATCCAAATTAGTGGCCTTGTGCTAAAACCCTACAAAGCAAATAATTAATAACAATCTTTTATGTCTTTTTTAAATTCCAATAAATTAATTTGTTAATGTAATAAAATATTTTCAGCTAACTAAGGGGCATATTTTCTTGCTTCAAAATCACGTACTATCTTATAAATGGGTTTGATTTCCAACTTGAGATGTACCGGAAACATGCACTAGTCTCCAGATGAGCCCTGGATGCATGATTAGAAAAAAAAATATAAAAATTTTGTTTGACACACTAATACCCTGATGACCCCAGAATGAAATATACAGCATGCCGTGGCTAAATTTTTGCCATTTTATATTTTAAATTTTTGTGCATGTTGTTTGCTTTTGGTTATTGTAGGGTCTGTTGGGCACCATCCGTGAGAAAATTGCCAGAAATTTGGAAACAGCATGCTGTATTGCTTGACATTCCAATACAAACATTTCAAAGTGTTTGGGTGTCAATCTGAGGACAGTGCAGAGGATTCGGAAAGATTTGGATGAGTCTAATGGTGATTATGAAGGTATAGCAGTTTGGTAAACTCACTCTGTTCATTCTGATAAGAAAAGAACTCCTGAATTTATTGGTGAGGGACTCAGACTGAACATGGAGGTGTACATCAAGTGCCTTGAGGTGGTGGTACTGCCCTGGATCAAGAGAATGGCTACTGGAAGACCCTATGTTTGGCAATAGGACTCTGTACCATGCCACACAAGCAGGAGAACCCAATCATGGCTGTCAGACAATTTACGTGACCACATCTGGCCACCTAATTCCTCAGACTACAACTACCTTGATTATTATGTGTGGGGCATAGTTTAGTGAGAGACCAAGAAAACTCCCTGTTACACCAAAGATGAACTGAAGGCAAGGATTATGGCAGAATTCAAACTTAAACAAGGAGACTGTCCCAAAAAGTTGCAGGATATTCTGAAGTCGTCTGGAGGCCATGGTTGAAGCAAATGATGATTTTAGTGAATAAATTTACTTCAGTATTACAAAATATTTTTGTGTTATTTTGGTAAATATATCTGTTAAAATGAGATTTCAGTGTCATTTTTGCATAATTTACACAAAAATTTATCCATTGCACTCTGTATATATAATTACAAATCAAAATATGTCCTCGTGACTCCAGAATGAAATTATATATATATAAAAAGAAACAATTTATAAAAAGAATTAAATAGCAATGTTAATGTGATTAATGGAAAAATCACTTCACTAACAGAACTTAATGAGACATTAACTTACTATCAATTCCTTGAATAAGATTATTATATTCGTGTTATCACATTTTTACTCTATTACAGGTAAATACATATCAGAAAATTTTGTGGATTTATAACTTTTCAAAATTCTCACTTGATGATTTGAACAAGAACTCTACCATCACTGTATTTTATGCTCCAGAACATATATTCAACTGTCAATAAATAGTATAATTAAACATCGTTCAGTCTATACATATGTTGTCTTAGTGTTTACCTGTGTATGGGAAAATTGCACCCTGAAGATAACAATTTGAAATTGTCAAAAGTACTTGGCATGTCACTTCCATCTGACAACAACTTGAATATAAGAATCTTATTATTAAAGGAATTGATAGTAAGTTAATGTCTCATTAAGTTTTGTTAGTCAAGTGATTTCACCATTAATCACATTAACACTGTTAATTGTTTGTATAAATTGTTTCTTTATGATACAAAATATAAGCTGCATACTCTAATATATATATATATATATATATATGATTAGAAATGATTAAATTATGATGATTACAAATCAAAATAAGGTTGGTTGGATAAAAAAAAAAAGTACTGTATTTTCCAGTTTACAAGAAGCACTTTTTTTTCTTAGAAATTTCTTTCCAATATTAGGGGGCATTTTCCAAGCCACAGAGCCTTGTAAGCTAGAAAATACAGTATATATGGGTTATCAGCTGAATGATTTTATACTTTTCACATTTTCTCAAAATGGGGGGTGGGGGTAATTTCAGTGAATTTGAAAAGAATTGAATGAAATCAAATTGATTCATGATGAAAAGATAGAAAATATAAATCATTTAACAGATAAGAAAATGGATGTGAGTGGGGGTGATGCATGTGTGAATTATGGGCGCACAGCCGAGTGGTTAAAATGGTTGCTTTTCGGCTATGAGACCCAGTTCAGGAAGGTGAATTGTTGATGTTATCGGACTGTGAAAGTGATCTCAGCAAGCAACACCATTGGAAAGTATCTGAAAATAAAACCATGGACTTACCTAAGCCTTGTGAGTGAAATTGGATTGTTGGAACTGTTCAGTAGCCATCAACAGAAAGTCACAAGTCATCGTGGCTGAGGGTTTGAGCATACTGGCCTTTTTAACAGTTGATCATGCTGTACTATGCACTCTTTCCTAGAAACTGTAAGATTCATTCAATATTGTTGCAGTTCTAAACCAAGTCTGGCTGTGTGGGTGTTGAACAAACACAAATGTGCCTGATCAGGCGCCTGCAACAGGGATTAGCTAACTGACCATTATATATGTGAGCGAGTAAAAATTCAGATATAAATAAAATATCTGTAAAAAGACAAAAAAGAAAACTTCTTTACCAATGCATTTCGCCCCCAAGGAGGATTTGTCAAGGCAAATGTGAAGATTTTGCAACATGCATTTATAAACAGAAGTGGATATAAATGCATGTTGCAAAATAAAATTCTTACATTTACCTCAACAAATTCTCTCAGGGAACAAAAAATATGTTGGTAAAAGAAGTTTTCCTTTTTATTCTTTCTTCATATGTGAATGAGTGTGAATGTTTTTGTGTGTGTGTGAGAGAGAGAGAGAAACTGTGTTTACGTATATGTGAGTGTGGGTGTGAGTATATAAGTCTGTATGTGTTTATGAAAATTGGTGTATTTAAGTTTCTGCATATGTTTTTGCGCGCGCGCGTGTGTGTGTGTGTGTGTGTGTTGATCAAACAGCAATGAAAAGAAAAGGAAAGAAAAGAGAGAAGGAAAGAAGAGAAGAGAGAGAACAAAAGAAAAAGGGGAAAAGTATCAAATAATGCGAAAGAATAAAATGAAACAGAAGCTAAACCATAAAATACATCCTCCCGCTTTAGAATTATGGGATACGCTAAAGTTAATGAAGAAATCTGAAAATATTGCTTAGGTTGTGCTGAAATGCAGTGTATAGCAGTAAAATAATTTCCATTCATTGAAATATAATGATAGTATAAGCCGTTTCCCTATAAGGAAACATTTAGCATTCATTGACTGAGCAATGAGTACTACATTTGGTGAAATTCAGAAAATCTTTCTTCTAAAACAATTTTTGATGAAAATAAGTTTTTCAAACTCAGTACTGATGAAGGTGGGGTGAAGGTCTTTCCTAACGTTTTATTTGAAGTAGTGTGGAGTGTCAACATCTTTATGTAATTATTTTCTCTTTAAGTTATGATATCCATTTTAGTTGTAGCTGCTGTTGAAAGTCTTCAAGTGATGTGGTTTCTGTTATTTGGTACAGTTCTTTGTTTGTGATTCTGTAGCACCAGTCCACAAGATTCAAAGAAGGATGATCTTTGCTAAGACACTCAGGCTTCATTATTTTCTCTTTGACTTACATGTGATATCCATTTTAGTTGTAGCTGCTGTTGAAAGTCCTCAAGTGATGTGGTTTCTGTTATTTGGTACAGTTCTTTATGATTCTGTAGCACCAGTCCACAAGGTTCATTGGAGGCAATATTTATATAGTACTGAGTTGTATAACACCAATGAGATCCTTGCACATTTCTTGTCCATAACACTTTGTCATTTTTTTTCATTTCAAGTGTCAGAAAAGTTATTCCGGCATCCTCTCTTATTTTCATTTCACATGTACCACAAAGGTTTGTTCTTTTTTGGTTATAGAACCAAACCAATTTGGTTTTTTCTTCTAATCAGAGTAATTATATCAGCCTTCATGCCTAGATTTTTTTTCTTTATGGCCTTTTATTGAGACACCATCTACTAGGAAGCTTGCCAACAAGACTCTAGACCAATGGGGATTTACTAAATTATTAAAATTTCTCTGAAGGTTAACCATAGGAGATGAAATCTAATGACTATTAATATTAAAATTAAATCTCATGAATTCAAGTCCAAGAATAAAGATAAAATTAATTAAGATTTAAAGTACATATGAAAGTTTTTTGAAAGGATTTTTGTATCTGATAATTCTTCTATATAATAAATGCAAATATCAGTGTGTCACACTTTTTCAATTTTACTTCTAGAAGTCATAGCCCAACATATCACCATTTTGGAATCAGATTGACTCTGTGAGCAAATTAAAGACATTCCTGGCTAGATCCGGACTCACAATCCGGAAATTTGGGATCCTCAAATTTTCATTACTATGATTGTTTTTGGCAATTATTTTACATTTTTTTTTTTTTTTTTTTTGTACGATAATATTTATAACTTGGAAATAAATTTGGGACTGACACAGATTAATAATGAAATCCAGCAAAAGACACCCATGAAGTAAAAATAAATGTTTGTATGGAAAATAAGGACCTACATACATTAAATTGTCTTTAAATTAAGTCATGGTAGAAAAATTATCATTGAACTTTTAAAAGGTAAGCTTAAATATTAATGCAATTTTTAAATGCAGCAATCAAATTTGAGTTCTGTAGTTTATTGTTGCCTGTCGTACCTACTCCTCCCTATCTATTGCAGTGAAGGCCCAATCAAAAGCCCTCCACAGAAGCTAGATTAAATGCTGCCTGATAGGGTGGTTTTTAAGCTAGTACATATATATAAATCCCTAATATATATTTTAAGCTAGTATTACTATAAATGTTATGGTTAGTGCATACATGTGTTTGATCTTTCTAATAAAGATTATAAATCCATAATAATATAAATAAATATAAATAAAAAAAAATAGTTTAAGAATAAATGGATAAATAAAAATAATCAACACTTCCATTTTAGAAAAACAAAAAAAAAATTCAGCATTTTTTTTCTTGGAACAATATAAAACAACCATGGCTGGTAATAAAGTCACAGGAAAAAAAAGTCACTATTTTGGATTGGGGGAGGGGAGGAGTCACTATTTTGGATAGTAGGGAAAGTCGCTATTTTGGATAGGGGGAAAAAAGTTGACATGATTTTTGTGGGGGAGTCGCTATTTTGGATGGGCGGAAAGTCACTATTTTGGATTAGGGGAAAGTCACTATTTTGGATTGGGAAAAAAGTTACTATTTGGTTTTGTGAATGTGATGTTTGATATACATGAACATATTGTAGCAGATTTTTGAAGCATGCTTATTACTGTCTATAATTTCCATGACAGGAAACTTAGTGGAGATACGAAATTTCCACTATTCATACTGTCTTCAGGGTTAGAGATAGGAATACTGATACACTTTAGAGAACAAGTTTATATTCTGTACATAGACAGAACATGTGACCTCAAGTCAAACACCTGCTCAAAAAATATCTTACCAGATTGGACAACCTGTGGTCACAGAGACTTTCAGCTGATTCCAGGTTGATGTTGCCCCAATTATAATATTTGTCCTATTTTACAATTCTTAATTAAAAAAAATTCATTAATTTATCATCAGTTCTGCATATTCTTTTACTGAGACTGACTGACATATTAACATAAAAAAAGACCGAGAATTCGATAGATAACCTTTCTATTAAAGAAAGAAGCAGAAACATTGTCCTGTGACTTTTATAGCTAGAATCAAAATAAAACATCCAGTCACTACGGCATCCAGTGTTTTGGCCTTTATTCTGATTCTGTCTAATATACTTCCAGACATGGCATGGAGGCAGGCAGTTGTCAAAGACTCAGAACTTTACTATGTATTAATCTCTTTTTCTACCAGCACTTAATTTTCTTTTAAATACTGTCACATCCCTTCAAGTTGAAGGCAATCGTGACTCTCCCCAAATTCTCTTTTCTTTATTATCTGTGAGAAAAATATTGCAGTTTCTCTCCAGTTGCTTTCTCCACAGTTTGCAATTTAGATTTTTTCCTTTTATTAGACTGCTTGCTATCCAGGGCTAGAGATTACCCTAGCTAGAGGAAGAGAGGGTTTCATGCCTTTCCCCAAAAGTGTGTGTGCGAAAGTGAATGCATACTAGCACAAAGTTTGAATTTGGCTTGCTGATTTCACTTTCTATACCAATTGTCATTAGATCACTCAGCTTCACAAGTATAGGAAGAGCCCACATTGAAAGATCAAAAAGCAACATTGTTGTGAATGCATATATTGGGCTCCATGGTAGAACCCATTACAAAGAACAGGTGAGACAGGCTAATCCAACAACAACAAAGCATTAGTTTCTATTAAATGGTGGTCATGAGTCCAGTTCATGTGCTGGGCAATACATAAGTATATAGATCAATAACAATCACATCCTCAACCATAACTACTACAGAAAAAAAAAGATAAAGGCTAGAAACACTAAAGTTCAATTCACATCACTATGTTAGGGAAGACAATTTGTCTTGCCAGAATCTATTTTGCACCAGTAAAAGTTTACCATTCATCCGTGCATTGAATATTGCTGCCACATCTGGCCTGTTTCTTCTGCTATGTATCTAGAAATCCTTGACAAAATGCAAAGAAGAATCTGTAATGTTATTGGTCCTAGCATCTCAGCTTCAGTCACTTAAAAAACATACCTTTTACCATGAAAGTATAAAATTATGTACAAAATAAAAATCCTGAAAATGAGATAATGACTCATTAGGTTATATTGCTTGAACTTTCAGATTTTTAACCTTTGTTTTCTCTCTTTAGTTATAATTTAAAGTTTTAATACATACTTGGAAATTTTAAGGAAAAATGCAAACAGAAAGGATACATACTTCAATAAGAAAGAGACAGTTAAAATTTCTAGAGCACATAATGAGGAAAGAGGGCTTGGAAAATTTGACACTCACAGGACATAATGAAGGCAAGAAAGAGGAAAACAGCATATAAGCTACCTAACAAGCTTGTGTGTATGAGTGGTAGAACAGGGTTTAGGAAAGATAGGAAAAGACAAAATTTACTAAAAACTACGAAGGACAGAAAATTGTGGAGAGTCATGATCACCAATCGTCCTTTCTTCTCAAGATAAATAATATTTAAACAAGATAAACCAATGAGCTAACTGACCAAGGCACACCTTCCTATGTTTTACTTACCCACTTTAATTTCACTTACTCTCTTACACATTCAAAGATATAGTTTGTTAAATTTAAATATTAATAAAAAATCAAATCTTGTTTGTTGGTTAAAATTTAGTAGGAAAGAAGGTTTAGAAAATTTGATACTCACAAGAGATAGTGGAAAGAGGTTCAGACAGAAACATAGTAACCTAGCTAATGAACTTGTGTAAATGGATGACGAAATGGGAAGGATAGTAAAAAGACAAATGTTGCTAAGAGCTATAAAATGATAGGAAGTAGTGGAGAGCCATGATCAACCTACTTAACAAGCAGGTGTAAATGAATGGCAGAACATGAAAGGAAAGGGATAGTAAAAAGACAAACATTGCTAAGAGCTACAAAGGATAGGAAGTAGTGGAGAACCATGATCAACATACCTAACAAGCTTATGTAAATAGATAGAACATTGAATGGAAGGGGTAGCAAAAAGATAAATGTTGCTAAGAGCTACAAAGGATAGGAACTTGTGGAGAGCCATTATCGTCCACATTGTGAAGGAACATAGCACCAAGTACTTAGATTATAGTGTGTTAATTGGTATATGTTGATAAAACTAGAGTTTAACAATTTATATTATGAACAGGTAATACACTTTGATCTCTGTGAAAAGTAAATAAAAAAGAATGAATAAATTTATCTAACATCCGGTTCACACTCCTCCTCCCTCTTTTGAACAGGAGAAGAAGTGTGCCTTCTGTTTCCTGTTCAAGATTGATTTTCTGGTTCCTGCTAAAGTCTATTCTATAATTCTAACATCTCCAACTAAACTGAAATTTTATTTACTGTTTATTTTTTTTATATGTTTTTCCTTCAATAGGAGTAAATACGTTTGGCTGTTGTCCAGTTCACACTTCTCCCCGGTATTTTGAATAGCAGAGCTTTATCCTTTGTTTCCTGTTTAAGATTGTGTTTCCAGTTCCTTCTAAAATCTTCTCTTTCACTTCCAGTATCCCTTTGCGTCTTAGTGGCATTATTGCCTTCCTTGAGATGAATTAATTAAAAAAAAAAAAAAAATATTACTTATATACATCTGAGCTGGAGCTGTCCATGTGTTGCGTGTATTCTCTGCCAAAAGTAAAACTCTGAGCCGTTTCAATAAAGGAATCGTCTGGGTATGCAATTTTGTTTTCTGATAAATGGTAAGCATCTTGGAAACCTACAGAGTGACTTGGGGGGAAACATTTCTGAATGCTTGTGTGTATTAGTGACCATTGGTGTGCTGGTGACCTTTTGCTGACAGTTGGTATGCTGGTGACTGTTGATGTATTGGTATCAACTTGGCAACTATTAGTTTTGACCGTCAGTGACCTAGCACAAATCCTTCCATTAAAACTTCCAAGTAAAAAAATTAGGGGTGAACTTTCTATAGGTGTGGTCATTCCAAGATTTTTGCTTGTGGTTGGATGTAGTTTAAATTAAGATTTCAAACCAAACCTTGAAAATAAATCCAAGGGACATAACTATTATTTTGTTTAACCTAAGTTTCTCATCTTTGTATTTTTTTCCAAAATGTTTCAGACATATTTCCAATCTGTTGTGAAATAAAGAGTAAAAATCTTTAATTACAGAAGGATTGTATCTAAACAGCTGGGCTTATGACCATATCACATGTGACCACTGCAGTTAAGCAACATCTAGCCTGGTCAGTACCTAGATGAGTGACCATTTGGGAATACCAGGTGCTGTAAGCTTAGATGTGTGGGTGGTGTAATGGATAATGGTTCAGGACTGTGAATTGGAGAGTCATGTTCCAATTTCAGTTGGATTTGTTATATTCACTTATATGCAAACACCCCTGGGAAAGGGCATCAATCCACTTCTTATTCCCCTAGCTATGGGTTAATTAGTAAGACTTGTAACACTAATCAATATTATCCCCCCTGACAAAATTCTTACAATCTAAAAATATTTTCTGGCTTTAAATAACTTGAAAAGTGTTGATAAGCCATAAAAAACAAATCATTATAAACATTAGTGATGTAATGAAATAACCTGTCACCCCCATGAGTGACTATACTATAGGTAGTAACTACCTATAAGCAGCTGTAAGTTAACTGACTACAGAGTCTAACTGGGATCTGTTGAGTACAACTCAGACTTATGTGAGAACTACCGACCTTCCAATAGTAGCACTCCGTACTGGATTGACTTGCGACAACCTTGTGCATAACTGTTACCTTTATTCTTATTGTACTGGTTTTTTACATTAAACCTTTACTTATTTTATCCACCATGTTTGTCAAGTATATATTCCTATTGGCATAGAAATATAACAATTAGCTAACCAGAGAATTCAACATTGTCAAAACTAGCCAAAACTATTTTATCATCATTGTCGTTCATTGTTTTATCAGCAAATAAATATAATAGGTATTTTTTCTAGTTCTTTGTATTGTTCAGTTCTACATTTTTTAACAGATATACTCAAGATAGATTTCTGAGGTGAAAATACAAATCATACAAATGCTTTCACTTTAACCAATAAGGAACTATCAGGTTTTAATGCCCATCATCTTCATCCATCCCATAAATGGGTGTGGTCACTGTGGGGTCACTGTGCAACCGAGCACCTGGTCAGTTCCCTCTATATATTTAGGTTGAGAGCCAGAGAGTTTTTTTTTATTCATTCACACATGTCTTGGGCAAGTAGATCTGGCAGAGCTCATCCCTCCCCTCCAGGTTAAACCACAACTAATGTGCACCAATTCGCCTTGGGTCATGGACATGAAGACATTCATCCAGCTATTAATCTTATTCTCTGGGTAGCATACAGCCTCCACATACCATCAGGCCTGCACCCTGGGGAGGTCACTCCAGTCTGACCCCCAAAAAACTGAATTTTTACTAAATAGGGCACTCCCTTTTTCTAATGAGATAAATGGATGCCTACTATTGCTACTACTAATCCCATCCTTATTTGACTGTAGCCAGGATCATCATGCCAATGCGAACAATCCTTTCCTTAGCAGTGTAGTAGGGCTACATACAGTTTTGAATTTAGAGTTAATTTCTACTAGACCAGTTGCCACCCAAGGCTATAGAACCCAGTCCTGATATTTACCTATAGCTGGGGGTAGAAGAAGAGGATTATATACCTTTCTCAAGTGTAGGTAAATGTAATGGATCCGACTGGAATTTGAACTTGGATCTCCGATTTTTCAATCCGAGCTGCTATGCATTATTTCAACGTCCCTCCTCCCTAATCAAATGCATGCATACAAATGTGCAGACATTGCTTAAATTGTGTTCAATGGTGATGATATCTGGTAGAGGCCATGGGGATCTCTTGCTGGCTATATGTCAAGATTCCTCCCTGTTTTTCTGTTTAAGTTCAACAGAATGGTTAAAACAATACAGTTTGATAATGGTTTGTTTTGTTTTCAGCATATTAACCTGAATGGGTTATTTAATGCCGACAAGATTTTTAATGCTGGTAATATTTTTTTCAAAAATGTATTGCTGGTATTAAAACCTATTTTTACATATTTTGACCCCAGTTTGGGGATTAACTATTTGCCCATAGCTTGGACCCTAACAGGTGCTACCACCCCAGGTCAGGGTGGACCTGCAACCAACAGCAATTAAGAGGTGGTTCCACGCTCCTCAAAACCTGATCAGAGACCTTGCTGTTGGATGTAGTTTATCATCTTACCCAGGATGTGGATGTAGTTTATAGTCATAACCAGGACAGAGTTTGATAATAGTGCAGCAGAAGGAAAAGGTGTGAAGCAAGATGCCATTCAACCACCTTACAGTTTACTCTTTAACTTTCTCTTTATCTAAAGTTAACCACAAGACAGTAGAGGATTCTAAGTGTAATGGTCAGGGAAGTATCCACTAAGGAGCCAGACAGCTTCTTCCCAAGAGGCTTCTGCTGCTTTGGGGGACAGACATCCAAGAGGATGCTTCCCAAAATTGCCTACTTCCTAAACAGACATGTCTTGTTTTGGTTGTCAGCCAGTCTCTTGTTTTCCTTCTCTGAGAATGGCTGCCAGAAAAGGCAAATCAGCAATGTCTCTTTAAGATGTAGGTGATCACAGTTCCAGAGAATCCTTTTTTTTATTATCTGTAAATTGTTTTTATAGCCAAGTGGTTTCCCATTGCCTTCTGCAGGGTTTCGGAATTCAGAGTAGTTTTTCTCTTAGACTGGCTGCCATCCAAAACTAGGGAACCCAGTCTAACTTGATATTTAATCCCTAGTGGAAGTGGGGGGGGAAAGAAATGGATTAATTTCTTTTCCAAGGGCATTAGTACAAAAGTGATTGCAACAGACTAGACCAGAATTTGAACTATGCATGTCAATTTCACTGTATGCCAATATTATGTTTGTCCCATACATATATACTCACTCATTCATTTGACTCCTGTAGACTGCCCTGAGGAATATAGGGTGACATGCTCAGTGTTGCTGTGGTTTTTGTAAGGTATTTTTTCTATTTATGGGATCAAAGTTGTTAGCACCCTGCCCAACCAGTTTTAAATTCAGTGCTTTCCTTCTAGGCTGATTGCCAAACAAGGTTAAAAAAAAAAAAAAAAAAAAAAAGGAAGTCTACCTGAATATTTAACCCATAGCTGAGTATTTGCACAAAAATGAATGTAATCACCTTTAGTGGAATTCAAACTTGTCTTGCAAATTTCTCATTCTGAGCCATTAAACATGTGCACATTATACACAAATTTAATCAGACACCTGCACATACAAACAATACACACACTAAAAAATAAAAAAAAATAATTTCATCACAAGCACGGTAATAAAGCCACTAAGACACAAGAGAGATTACTGAGAGGGAAAGAGTCTGAGAATACTAACATTAAGGAAAGAGGATAATAAAAGAACAAGATTCAAAGAGACAGAAGACTACAATTGACCTTGATCTTCAGAAATCAAAGTGTAAAGTTGACTGGAAAGCAAGAAATTGGAAGAGTGTTCCACAAGCAAGAAGCATGCATGAAGAAACTGTTAGCATAGAACTTATATTTGTAAAGTTCAGGAACCAAAGAGGAAAGCTCATCAGAACAATTACCATGAAAATATTTATAGAAAAGGCACAAGCATTGTGGTAGTGGGAAAGTGTCCAAAGTTGAGATGCTAGGTTAGTACTAATAACATTGCAGATTCATATTTCTCTCTTTCAGATTCGTGAATTTATTTTTATACCCAGTAAATTCCTTCTGCTACTTTTCAACCACCCATAAGTTAAAATTGTTGTTTTGGCATTACACTTTCTCTGTGATTTCATTTTCTCTGCCAAGAACCATTATCCTAGCCACACCCCCCGGTATATATATATATATATATATATATATATATATATATATATATATATATCTCAATTGCTAGGTCTGCTGTTAGGAAAGTTGCTTCATCATGTCATGCCAGACAATTCTTCTTGCCTGAATCTCTTGCACACATACACTGCGTGCCAAATTATTATCGAGATAACTTTTTTTTGTAATATTTCAAAAATCGTCCAATCAATTCACACAAAATTTTCACCCAATGTTGGCAACACTGATCTGCGTAATCACTGAAATTTTTGTACTGATCTGCGCAATGTAAACAAACTGGTGCCATATTTGTTAACTGCACAGTGATTTGAGTGTGCCAAATTATTAGAAAAGTCTAAGAATTTAGTAAAATGATGGGCCATAAAAGCAGTTTAAGTGATGCTGAAAAGAAAATTATTACCTCAAAACTTTCAAAAGGTAAATCTACCCTAGAAATTTTTAAAATGATAGGGAAGTGTCATCAAACAGTGAAAAATTCACCGCCGACCCTACACAAGTACGCAAAAGGGCATATAAAGTCAAGTCGACGGTTATTTCACATTGTCTCATGTCACGACTTAAACGAGAGGCCACGAATAACCCTGAACTTACCAATCAAGAGCTTTTCAGTCGCATTGGGGATCCTACTGTGTCTACTTGGTGTCAGTATCTGAGGGAAATAGCAACAACAGTTAAACCTGTATCAAAGCCTCCGTTGACGAGAAATCACATTCAAAATCGATGGAAATGGGCTGAGGGCAATATGAAGATTGACTTCTCTAAAGTTTTGTTCACAGACAAAACTCGAGCAACACTTGATGGGCCAGATAGATGGTGCAAAGGCTGTGTAATGAACCAACAGAATCGCCATCAGCATTTGAGACGCCAACAAGGTGATGGAGGCATAATGATCTGGGGTGGTATTATTGGAAAAACATTAGTGGGCCCATGGAGAGTACCAGATGGCATCAAAATGACTGCTGATGCATACATAGCATTTATGAAGGAGCATCTTGAACCATGGATGAAAAGGCAAAGAGTTGCCTTCAGAAGGGCCATTGATTTTATGCAAGATAATGATCCCTCACATGCTGCTCACAAGACTACTGAATATTTGAAACAGTTAGGCTTCGATGGACCTCAAAAAATGAAGTGGCCAGCAAACTGTTTGGATTTGAACCCAATCGAAAACCTTTGGAGCATCATGAAGTGAAGACTGTACGCCAACGGACGACAATTCAGGAGCAATGCAGAGTTATGGGAAGCAATTCTTGACATATCTCATGGCATCACAGCAAATGACATCCTACAATTAACAAATTCTATGGATCGTTGATTTCTTCAAGTAATTTCAAAACAGAGAAAGCACATTCCCTATTAATTAGTTTAAAACTGTGCCCTTGTTTGTATCTGTTATTATTTGTTTGATTATCTTATTTATTAACATTTTGTTTGCTCAATTCTGGGAATTTTACTAAAACTTTCTAATAATTTGGCACACTCAAATCACCGTGCTGATAACAAATATGCCGCCAGTTTGTTTACATGGTGCAGATCAGTACGAAAATTTCAGTGATTGAGCAGGTCAGTGTTGCCAACATTATGTGAAAATTTTGTGTAAATTGATTGGATGGTTTTTGAAATATTAGAAAAAAATTATCTTGATAATAATTTGGCTTGCAGTGTATATTTGTCTACCATTTGTCCATGCATTAAATATTGCTGCCACATCTGGTCTGGTGCTTCTGCTATGTATTTAGAGATTCTTGATAAAATCCAAAGAAGAATCTATCTTCCATTTATAAGTCTACCATTCATCCATGCATTAAATATTGCTGCCACATCTGGTCTGGTGTATATTTGAGATTCTTGATAAAATCCATTTGTCCATCTACCATTCATCCATGCATTAAATATTGCTGCCACATCTGGTCTGGTGCTTCTGCTATGTATTTAGAGATTCTTGATAAAATCCAAAGAAGAATCTATCTTCCACATTTATAAGTCTACCATTCATCCATGCATTAAATATTGCTGCCACATCTGGTCTGGTGCTCCTGCTATATATTTAGAGATTCTTGATAAAATCCAAAGAAGAATCTATCTTCCACATTTATAAGTCTACCATTCATCCATGCATTAAATATTGCTGCCACATCTGGTCTGGTGCTCCTGCTATATATTTAGAGATTCTTGATAAAATCCAAAGAAGAATCTATCTTCCACATTTATAAGTCTACCATTCATCCATGCATTAAATATTGCTGCCACATCTGGTCTGGTGCTCCTGCTATATATTTAGAGATTCTTGATAAAATCCAAAGAAGAATCTATCTTCCACATTTATAAGTCTACCATTCATCCATGCATTAAATATTGCTGCCACATCTGGTCTGGTGCTCCTGCTATATATTTTAGAGATTCTTGATAAAATCCAAAGAAGAATCTATCTTCCACATTTATAAGTCTACCATTCATCCATGCATTAAATATTGCTGCCACATCTGGTCTGGTGCTCCTGCTATATATTTAGAGATTCTTGATAAAATCCAAAGAAGAATCTATCTTCCACATTTATAAGTCTACCATTCATCCATGCATTAAATATTGCTGCCACATCTGGTCTGGTGCTCCTGCTATATTTTAGAGATTCTTGATAAAATCCAAAGAAGAATCTATCTTCCACATTTATAAGTCTACCATTCATCCATGCATTAAATATTGCTGCCACATCTGGTCTGGTGCTCCTGCTATATATTTAGAGATTCTTGATAAAATCAAAGAAGAATCTATCTTCCACATTTATAAGTCTACCATTCATCCATGCATTAAATATTGCTGCCACATCTGGTCTGGTGCTCCTGCTATATATTTAGAGATTCTTGATAAAATCCAAAGAAGAATCTATCTTCCACATTTATAAGTCTACCATTCATCCATGCATTAAATATTGCTGCCACATCTGGTCTGGTGCTCCTTCTATATATTTAGAGATTCTTGATAAAATCCAAAGAAGAATCTATCTTCCACATTTATAAGTCTACCATTTGTCCATGCATTAAATATTGCTGCCACATCTGGTCTGGTGCTCCTGCTATATATTTAGAGATTCTTGATAAAATCCAAAGAAGAATCTATCTTCCACATTTATAAGTCTACCATTCATCCATGCATTAAATATTGCTGCCACATCTGGTCTGGTGCTTCTGCTATGTATTTAGAAATTCTTCATAAAACCCCGACTTAGCATCTCACCTTCAGTCACTCTCCCAATGATGTAACAGTTTCCTTGTGGCTTTTCTATAAATACTTTCATGCTAATTGTTCTGATGAACTTTCCACTATGGTACCTTGACTTCATGAATTTAAGCTCAGTACTAGATTGGCTGCAAGGTCTTATCAAATGTATTTATCAGTCTACCATTCACCCAGGCTTAGAATATTACTGCCATATATGGTCCGCCGCTCCTGCCATATATTTAGAGATTCTTGATAAAATCCAAAGAAGAATACGCATTATTATAGGTCCTGACCTGACATTTCGGCTTCAGTCTTTTTTCTTTTCCACCGGCATAATGTAGCTTCCCTGTGCCTTTTCTATAAATACTTTCATGGTAATTGTTCTGATGACCTTTCCTCTATAGTACCTAGACTTTATGAATGTAAGCGCAGTACTAGATTGGCAGAGAGGTCTCATCATTTTACACTTGAAATGCCTACATGTAACTATAAGTTCTATGCTAACAGTTCTTCACACTTCTCACTTGAGGAACTCCCTTCCATCTTCTTGCTTCCCAGTCAACTTTGATCTTCAAAAATTTAAATGCAATGTCAATCATTATCTTCTGTTTTCTTAATTTTTGTTTTTATTGTCCTCTCTCTTTAATAGTATATTTTCTCATTTTCTAATGCTTAATAATCCCTTGCATCTTAGTAGGTTTATTGCCTTGTCTAAGTGCAACGATTAATCATTACCAAATTAAGTCTTCTTAATTCATGTTCTTTTATTGGTCACATTCCTTAATAGTGTTTAGTTTTAATTATATTCTCTAACACTCACTAACCCCTTGCACTTTTTTTGTTAAGTTCTTTTACTCTAAAGGCATCAATAAAGCCACCATTAAATATTACAGCCAATATTGAATAGTACTTGCAATACTTGGCAAGATATTACCCACCTAAAAGATCACATTAAAATCTAAGTATACCATTTGTCTTTGCTTTGAATATTTGCTGTCACAACTGGTCTCTTCTGGATTTTTGTTTTCCAGTCAATTTCGTTCTTCAAAAATTTAAATCTGACATTTATTGTTATCTTTTGTCTTTGTAATTCCTGTTTTTTTTTTTCTTTTTTTCTCTCTCCTTAATAACTTGTTTTTTTTTCCCCATATTCTCAATAACCACTTGCATCTTAGTGGCTTTACTGCCTTGCTTGGGGGTGTGAAATGATTAAAATAAAAAAAAATTGTAAAATCTGTAATATTCTTTGTACTTTCCCTGCTTTAAAATAATTAATCTCTCTGATGTATATTTTTTGTCTTAATTTTAAACTTTGATTATGAACCAGATTAATAAATAATAAATCAAATTTAGTAGATGCAACTGTGTTTTATGCTAGCAGTTCTTTTTATCACACTTCTCAGTTAAGGAATTCGCATCTGGCTTCATTCTTTCCAGTTAACTTTGATCTTCAAAAATTTACACGTGATGTCAATTGTTATCTTCTGTCTTCTTAATTCTTGTTCTTTTAATGTTTTCTCCTTATATTCTCTTAGTAACCCCTTGCATCTTAATGGCTTTATTGCCTTTCTTGGGGTGAAATTATCAAATATAAACCTCCCTACCTGCAATCGAAATCATATAACCCACAACATTGCACCATAATTACAAATTCCTTCTCTAGTGGACATTGTCAACCACAGCTATAATCCCAGTCTGCACTGCTATTTACCCTATAGCTGGTAAGGCATACATCTGCACCCCCCCCCCCCAAAGTGGTTAGGCAGCTTTGCAGGTGAATCATTTTGCACCCACCGACTCAATATTTCAAGTTGATTGTTACTCTGTGGTTATTTCTGAGGAAAACATTCTGAATAGATACATTCTCAAATTCTACCAGTTCAGACTTTTACGACCAAGACTTGTCATGCTAGGTACACAGGAGCAAACCATTCTGGTTTTCTTCATATTTCATAGATAAAAAGGAAGTTCCAGTCAGACCGCTTCTTCCAAGAGTTGCTGCTTTGTGGAACCAACTCCTGAGAGGATGCTTCCCTCAACCATTAGAATCTGAACCTCTCCAAGTTTAGTCAACATCTGTCCTACATATCTACAATTTTTGTATTCATAAAACAGCCCTGTTCAGTACCTTGACTGACTCTTGGGCCTTGTATTGTATGAACTTAAAAAAAAAAAATTCTATTTCAGATTCATCAATTTGTTTCATACCCATTAAATTTTTCCTGTTATATATCAATTTTGAACTGTTTTTTTTTTCTTTTGTCTGTCTTGGCTTTGATTTTATTTTGTAAATATTTGGCTAATATGTTGTTGTTTTTTTCTTCTCTAATTTACAGAGTAGGAAACGGCTTGAAATCAGGAAATCATGACCTTCTGCTACTGATATTACCACCACTTCAACTGCTGTTGCTGCCAGTTTTGCTTAGATTTAATTTCTGTCTTGGTTGGGATGGCTATAGTCTTCACTGCAGATTTTTTATTTTAATGTTTTGGAGTTTCTTTTGTTTTTGTTTAGCCCAGAAAAATATGTTTATAAAACAAAGCTTAAATAACTCCAATGATGATAATGACCTAAATGAAAAAGAGAGAGCGAATGAAAGAGAATGAAAGAGAATGAGTCATTCTTTCGTTCACCTTCTCCCTGAATACAATTGGAGAAGGAGTAAAAGAAAGGAACAAAAAAAAAAAAGAAAAAAGAAGGAATGAAGACACAAGAAATATATTACAAAACAAAGCTGCAAATAAAACAAACAAAAAATAACTTCAAAGAAAAAAAAATCTTTTACCTGAAATCTCAAAAAGACAAGAAGCAAAAAAAAAAGAAAGAAAAAAGTGAAAAAAAAAAAAAGCTTTGTTTTATCTTATTTTTAAATTACTTTGCCTAATTTTTCAAAAATTAATTTTTTTATTTCACCATTCAACTCTAATTTTTATAATCAAACAAATTGTTATCTGTTGTTACTGACATTGAAGTATCCCGATTATTTTAATGTTATTGCTCTCATTAGAGGTTTATTAGTCCTTCATAATAAACATTATTAAGTTCATTGTGCCATGACATAAAAACCAGTATTATTATCATAATTTGAATTAGTTTTTACATGTATTGTTAATAATATTCAAAGTGAAATTATTAAGACATTATCAATGTTATTACCACACTTTATTATTGGATTTGTGAAGATGTAATTATCATCTTTTGTTAACATACAGTATAAAAATAATTCTCATTTTACCAGAGATGATTGAATTAATGATTACTATTTGATTTATATAAGGAGAACTGACATAGATAATTTCCATCTGCAAATATTTATAAAATGAGTATAGTCAATGCTTACAAGTCTACAGAAGTCGTGAGCTTCATAAATACTGTAGTAAAACAAAGCAGAAACTTTCTAATTAAAATTTTGTGTTAGTTTAAGGTAACTCTTAGTGTTATAAATAGTGAATACCTTTTGAAAGGTATTCTTAATGTTTTTTAAGAAAAAAAAAATTGTGCAAAATTGAAATATGTTCCCAAAAGACAAATATATTTTTCATTTTATACCATTTAGAATTTGGATCAGAACACAGATGCCAAGAAAAATTATTTTATTTAAAATCAGTTAAGAAAGTAATATTTAGGTAATTAATGTGAAAATCTGTTTACTGTGAGTCTAGCTGGCCAAAACGTTTAAATGTGACCAAATGCTATTGTGACCTTGTGCCATCCTTTAAATTATTAAAGCACTGTGTGAGCCAATAATGATATCTCACGCTTTCATATGCTAAAGATCCAATACTGGTACTGCAGACAATATCACATATCCAGTACAACCAAATATGATATCACTGATACTGAATAACACACAAAAGCATCACAGTGATATCACGGATATTTAACAACCAACAGTGATATTTCTCATGATATTGCTTATACAGAACGACCAATAAACAATAATGATATCACATATGCTGAAGATCCAATACTGGTATCACTTGCGGTATCATGATGTATCAATTATTGGTTATGCAGTATATGATAAAACTTGAATACTAAAAACTGATATATATGTGTGTGTATATATATATATATATATATATATGTGTGTGTGTGTATATATATATATATATATATATACACAGCATATTTTTAGTCAAACAGATTTAGTGAAATATTTTAGATGCATTATACCTATTTTAGTTTTAATCCTTTCAAGTCCATTAATTAATTTCTTGGTGGCCACAGAAAATTGATTAAGAAAAATACCAAAATTTTCTTTCAAATAATTTTTTTTTCACAAGTACTTTCAGTCACATCTGAGGCCATCTTCAGGGGGTTGTCTTGCATAGGAAAAAAAAACCTCTTGAATTTAACCCTGGAACACTACAAAATGCAGTAAAATGAACAGTATATTGAACTATATATACACATCCATACACAATTTAACCAATTTGCTGACTCGAAAGAATTAAAACTAAAATAGAAATAATACACCAAAATTATTTAACCAAACCTGTTTGAAAATTTATATATATATATATATATATATATATATATATATATACACACACACATACTGAACAACAAATATTATCATGGTATCATATATGCTGAAGAACCAATGCTGTTATTGCATATGATATTACATATATTGAACAACCAATAACGATATCACGCATTAATTATCCGGTCTCAAATAAATAATAGGCATTTCAAAATAGTTACTAATATTTTATGATAAACAAAATTAAAACTATTAATAATAAGAAGAATAGTAAAGGTTAGCATAGTCAATTTCCTTATTGATTTTTATCATAAATTTTGTTACATAACAGTATATTGTAAACCAAGGACCTCATGTGAAAAATGTCATAATAACAGTGATGATAACAATGGATGAATGGACAAACAACGTTAATACATTTTAACGTTTCTTTCATGAATTACAGCTTTTCTTTTTCTTCCCCATTTTTTTTCAATGCCCATATGTCACTCTGCAGTATTTTGTCATCAGATTTACGACATTCACATATTTTGTTTCAAATATCTCAACTCTTCAAATCCCAGGTTTTCATATCTGACAGATGCACCTACATATATCTTAGGTAGGATTTTTATTGAAGACCATAGCCAACAGATTCTTTCTTAGTCATTTTCTACTGTTTTTCTACAAAATAATGAACATTTGGTCCCAATGTCTGTCAAAAATTGTCCCTATGTATGTTTTAGAACATTCGACTATTATTGGCTATTTTCAAGAACAGGAATTATATGTTATGGTTTTTAATTTCATCCATTATCTTGTATGAAACAAGAAGAAATTACTAAAAGAAACCCTGTCTTTGGTCTTTAATGAAATCTGCTTAAATCAAAAATTGCTACCAAAATATGTATTATATATTAACCATGCATACAAGCATATAACATGGCTTGTTTCAGAAGCAAATAGAATATTTTACATTATGAGATTTGTATCATTGTTAAAAGCTTCTCATAGCTTAATTCTGCTATAAGTTTTTTGTTTTCTCCTGTTAAAATAGAGGAGGTGTATAAAAAAATTCTAATGAAAAATAATACAACCAATTTACAGATTTAAAAATTTGGTTTAACGAATCCATTTTTGTTTTTATTCGATACAGAGTTTTAAATATGCAGGTACATTTCTTAAAACATTGCATAAAAAATCATTTCTAATGGTATTCATTAAACTGTTGAAGTTAAATTTAAATTAATTTACCAAAAAGGAATCACAAGAATCTTTTTTAATATGATAGGAACTTGTCTGATTAAAATATCAATTAATTGACTAAAATTGCTAGATAAAAATATAGTTTATGATGTATAAGAATTTAAAATAAATATCATTATTCAGAAAAAAAAAAACATTTCTTATATATATATATATATATATATATATATATATATATAAGAAAAGATATACACCGGTAGAGGTTGTCTGTGGCTAATAGTACTCTTGTTCTTTTTCATTTCTTTCTTCCTTTTTTTTTGTTGTTTATTTTTCAATAATATAAAAGATAGGTTTATGCCAGGCTCATAATACCTTCACACTTAGAAATAAACCTTGATAAATTTTCAAAACAGAAATCAAATGCAAAATTACACTAAAATGTTTGGGGAATGATTTCTTCAAAGATGGAAACAAAATAACAATAAAAGACATCCTTTCTTTCCTTGTTGGAGGATTTTGAGAGATGCATAAAATGTCTGCTGAAACACACACACACAAAAACCCAATGGGTAATATGACAGATGGTCAGATTAATCACAGCCACTCTTACTTTCTTAAGTTTTGGGCTATGAATGAAATATAATATTTTGAAGTCCATGAAGTTAATAAATACCAAACATTTTATATACTTCTGCGTATGGATCAGTCCTCACAAATTTAGTAAAGGAAATTGAAAATAAAATGGTAGTATTAGCTGTTTCCCTATAAGGAAACACTTGGCATTCATTGACCAAACAAACATCCAATACTGCTTTCAGTTGAAACCTTATAAAATCTTTCTCCCAAAACAGTTTTTCAGGAAAATAGGTTTTTCTCCAGTCCAGTAGCTGTTATTGCTCTTTCCAGTATTGATGGGGAGGATTTCCTTCCTAACCTTTTGTTTGAAGCATAATGGAACATCAGCACCCCATGATTGTCATTATTTTCTCTTTGACTTACATGTGCTATCCATTTTAGTGGTTACTGCTGTTGGTAGTTCTCAAGTGATGTGGTTTCTGTTATTTGGTAGTTCTTAGTGATTCTGTATTAACTGTTGATGAGATTTTTATGCTCCTAGTACATTTGACCAACAAACAATTTTGGCTGACTCATGCAAGTGCAAGGAAAAAAAAATGTCATAGAATTTAAACAAATATTAACAAATATATTGATAGAACATTTTACAAAAAGGAAAAAATTAAATTAAATGTGAAGAGTTCAAAGCAACCTTCATTGTCAAGTTGAGGACTGAAAAGTATACATCTTTTTGCTATGATAAGTCACTGAGAAAGAGATGGGTTTTTTCAAAATTTGTACCACCTATAATTATCATCAGGGGGCAGTAATTCAAGATCTTGTTGCTTGTGATTATCATCAGGGGGCAGTAAACCAACAGTAGCCCCAATCCATGATGTTTAAAAAAGGATGGTCTTTGCAAAAATTTCAAGTTATTACAAAAACAAAACATTAACTAAAGTGCTACAGTTACATTCTTAAATAGACTTGTCAGATCAAGACTTTCAAATGGATGTCATGAATGGGGTCAAACTTGTTCAGAAATATCTAAACTGTCAGCCGTACACAACTCTGCTTTCTCAGCTCAATGATTAAAAATGGCTGCCAAGTGAATGAATCCTGTAGGTCTTAGTGAGGACCATCCTTCTTTGAACCTTGTGGACTGGCGCTACAGAATCACAAAGAACTTTAAGAAATAGCAGAAACCGTATCACTCAAGGACTTTCAACAACAGCGACAGCTGAAATGGACATCACATGTAACCTGAAGAGAAAATAATGAAAATCGTGACATTGACATTTCAAAGTACCTCAAAGGCAAGAAGGGAAATCTCTATCAGTACTGGAAAGAATGTAACACTCAGTTGACTTGTGAAACCTATTTTTCCTGAGTAATCGTTTTAAGAGCAAGATATTATAAAATTTCAACTGAAAGCAGCATTGGCAGTTTGTCAATTAGTGTAGAATGTTTCCTTATAAGGAAACAGATATTATTACCATTCAACTCATTCAGAAACTTAGAAACTATTATCTACTCAGATCAAGAATTAAAAATAAGTTCATGCAAATGAATCCTTTAGAAGATAATCCCTAATCATAAACTATAGACTTGTGCTACAAAGTTATAAAGAACTTTATTAAAAAGTTCATTTGAAGATTTCCAACATCAGCAGCAATATAAAATGGAAAGGAAAATTATGATATACTTAAGATGTTGACTTTCTATCTAACCATAAACAAAAATCAGTACTTGAAAGATGTATAATATTTAGTGTACTTGAGAAATCTAATTTCCTTAAAAACTAGTTTAAGAAAAAAAAAATCCATAAATTTCAGTCAATGAATGCTAATTGCTTCCTGTATAGCTAACTTTACACTTACCAGAGCCAAGGATTGAACTCACAACTACAATGAAACCAGATATATTTTAACCAATATGTTCATCCACTAGGCTGTAATTATTTATGGATAAAGATAATAGTTTTTCTTTCAGCCTTTTAAAAGTGTCTTTTTTTTTTATTTTTTGTTATTTTTTTAGAAAAAAAAAGGGAGAGAAAAGTTACAGCCTCAAAGACTGTTGAATCATTTTAAAATACTTGTCGTCCATTTTGTGATAAATTAAAAAGAATATTTCAGATAATCATTACTATTGCCAACCAAGTAAAACTTGAACATAAAAAAAATCTTAAAACTCCAAGACATTGCAGTTAATATATATTTCCTACAAGATACAAGCACACCCTCATGCCTGTATACAATTATGTAATATCGGCATCTGTTCTCTATTGAAGGTGTGCATTTGATATTGTTCAAAGTATATTGTCACTCATTCCATTCCTTGAACTTTGACATTATTCGGTTGCAGAAACAAAAACCGGACTACTCTCTCATCTTTTAAATAATTTGAACAAAAAGAGCACTCATATTAGAACAGTTAAATATTTTAATTTTAACCAAAGAGCACTTGTTGATTTACAAATATTTGGGATGCCTGGACAACCTTCTGGTGTAACTCTTGTAGATCTTAAAAAAACAAAAAAAACAAACCAAAAATTATCTCTTACAAATTTTTATTAGGGCTTTAAAAATTAACATTTTAAAAGTGTATATAAATATATATACAAAAATATATAAAAAGAAATGGGAAGTGTACAGATAAAAAGAAAAAAAAAGATTGAAAACAATTTTTTTCTTCATATGATTTTTTGCTATATTTAGTTTTATATATTTTTTTTATATATTTTGTTTTTATATATTTTTGTATATATTTATATATACTTTCAAAATTCCAGTTTTTAAAGCCCTCAACAAGAATTAACAAAACTGGGCAGATATTATTAATATTATTATTATATACAGACCACTACTAATATACTTTAATTTTAAAATCATTCTAATATTGTTTTTAAAAGAAATTAGCAAAGTAGTTCCCAACAATAACAGCAAGTTATCATCAGGCGATTTTCTTTTTTTGTTTCAAATATTTCGATTTCCACTTGATTGTTGTTTCAGGAACCACCATATGTCTTATGACATCCAACATTGAAATCTTTTATTCTTAACTCATGATAAAGTGACAAAGACAGATTTTAAAGTGGAAAGCCTTCTGCAAATTCATTGTCCATTTATTTTGATGTTGATTGCAACCAGGGAGCAAATTATTTCTCACTAGCCAAATGCTGTTTCAACCATAGAATTTCCAAGAGAAAAATAAAAGAAGCTATTTACAATATTTTAAAATATCTTATTTCCCCAAAATATAACAGTAGTATAATAAGTCCTTAGTAAAGTTGATGATCTTGTCTTAAAGCAACAAAATTTCAATCTACATAACATCGCAAGGGAAAAATTAAATGCATAAATAAGAAATATCTATTTTACTATTGTCAGTGAAAAATTTATCATTACTCATGTGTTTCATTGTCATTGATACCTATCATGAATGATCATTATGCTAAAAAAAAAAAAAAAATTAAATTAAATTCCATTTATTTCTGGAAAGTTTCCAAGGAAGAAGTACAATGAAAAGTAGAAAATATATTTTGAGGGGAAAAACTGTTCTGTGATATTGCTTTTTTTTTTTTGAAAGCACAGAAATATTTGTTTTCTTTCCAGGCATTAATTAAAAAAAAAAAAAAAAATTTAAAATTAAGAAATAACAGTTTTACACCAAACAGTTACAAAGGGTAACTTTTACTATTAAAGGAAAAACAAAAACTATTGAAAGAAAATAAGTAGACACTTCCTTTCAGCATACGTCCAATAAATGAGAACATATGTAAGTATCTACATGAAATGGCTTGGCTGCATTTAGTAAACGGGCAAACTCTCCCAATTATATATATATATATATATATATATATATATATATATATATATATATATATATATTAACCAATAAACTTTATTCAAAGGCTTACAATGTATATAATGAGCATAAGTGATATTAAAGTATTTGCATCACACACACATTTATATATATATATCTATAAAAAATGTGTGTGTGTGCATGTATATGATTGTACAATACAAACCAAAAACACTTATTAAAATATGTAAAAGTACTAGTGCTCAATATTAGAAATATTAAAATAATATTAAAAATAGAGCATTAATAATATATAAAAAGATTAACTTTTAAATATCAATTATTTTTTTGTTGTTTTCCCCCTGACTTCAAAGTTTCTTCATAAATGTCTGTTCTTAAAACAATGACAACCTGAAGAAAATACATTTACTAAGAAAGTTTGAATTTGGGGGAGAAAACTTTGAAGTCAGGGGAAAACAACAACAAAAAAAAATTATTTAAAACATTAAGTAATCTTTTTATATAACATTATATATATGATATATATTTTTATATATCAAGGACAATATTGGGGAAAATGAATGACAAAGTGTAAAGTTTTCTTTTGACACGTTTCATCCTTTAGGACTTCATCAGACTAAATTTCTTAATCATAACAAATTTAGTCCTATGAAGTTCACTTTGTCATATATATATATTTATTACACACACACACATACATACATACATACATACATACATACACACATACATACATACACACACCCAGAGAGTGAGTGCTGAAAATTTCTCAGTCCAATCCTCATCCCATCCATTTGTATTTTAATGACTGTCAGAATCCTGACTTTGGCAGGTGAGGAGGGCAAAGAACCAATCAAGTTTTATTAAAAATCAGTGAAAGTTCCATTTCAATTATTTTTTTATTTTTTTATTGATCCCTTGAAAACTGATGATTTTTTTCTAATTTCCAATTGGCATTGGAAGATGAAATTCCTTATAGCTGAGTCCCTACCAGCCATTATTAAAAAATGTTAGCTGTTTGTTATGTTGGCATAGAAATGTCTTTCAAAATGGTTAGTAACATCAGCCAAATGTATTTGGATATGAACAATTTCATATTACAATACTGATCAGAAAAATCATTTGAATTTTTGAAAGAATCAATAAAAATGGATCAAAATGTAACTTTTGCTACTTTTTAAAGAAACATGCACAAATGAATAGTTGCTGCCTAAATACACACAAATATATATATATATATATATATATATATTGAAAAATAAAAAATATTAAGAATTAAAATTTCAGACACACCGAGTTGTATATTAATATTTTTGTTGTAATTTTTTAAATTAGCTTCCTTAATTACTTGCAGCCAGCATGACCATCATCAAGAGAAAAAAACTCCTGCTTGTTAGTGGCTATATATATATATATATATATATATATATATATATATATATAGGCAGCAATTTTTCATTGATGCCTGTTTCATTAAAATGAATAAACAAAACTTGTCTATATTATTTAAGTAAGTTCTTTTCATATTGTCTGATAAGCTTAATAACATTATCATTGAAAGACGAAAGGAAATCACCATATTGATACATGTTTTAATCCAATGTAAGCTTTCGGCTTACACAAGCCATTATCAAACATGACAATTACTTTTCAATATACCAACCAATACATGGAACACTAATGATAGTCTGTTTTTGTTGCATGGAAAATTTCAAAGCAATGACTATCTTGCGTATATGAGACGCAGAAGCGAAAATCGCGTCGCAGCTCGTGACGTCACACATGACCACGTGAGAGTGAAAACGAGAGGTATTAAGTATGGGGAGACGTTGGTATAAACCAATGGCTTCTGTTATCCATTATAGGCATTTAAGAATATTTGTGGAGATTTTGTTGTTTATTTTGTTCAGGTTAGGTTTCAACTGTTTTATGTATACAGCTTCAAGAATTTTGTGTTTTTGTTTATTGCTTTCATGTTTTAGTATAGTTGTGTTTTCAATGAGGATTTTCCAGAATTGTGTATGCAGCCAAGCATGTTGTTTTAAATGTCTAAAGATGACAGAGTTATCATTCAAGTGTAGAGTCAAGCATCATGAAAGCGAGTTTGTGGTGTGATCAACATAAATATTATTTAATCCATTTGGAGATACAATCTCCCAAAGGGCACTTGAATTTGTAAACTATGTTGGTTTTTTTGAAAATTAATTGTCATCTTTGATAATGGCTTATGTAAGTCGAAAGCTTAGATTGGATTTAAAGATGTATCAATATGGTGATTTCTTTTCGTCTTTCAATGATAATGTTATTAAGCTTCTCAGACAATATGAAAGGAATCTGCTTAAAATAAATAGACAAAACTTGTCTATATTATTTAATGAAACATGCATCAATGATTTTATATATATATATATATATATATATATATATATATATATATATATAGTGTATTTGGGCAGCAATCCCTCATTTCTAAAAGTTTCATTAAAGATCACTGATAAGGTACTGTGATTAAGTTTTTTATTTAATTTTTCTTGTGTTCATGCAAGTGCTTTCTTTCCTGGATACATGCCAATCTAGATGACTCACATTACACCTACCCAACCAAAGCTTGATTAGGACTCATTTAAACACACACAAAAACCTAGCAAACTCCATCTAAAACATACTAGTAGAAAATACAACCTCATCCACATGTAAAAGAAAATTAAAAATAATGGAATTCCTAGTAATAAAAAGGAAAAGCCAAAACTCAATAACATTAACTATGAACATGGCCACAATGTGCTGACTGTGTTTGGAAAATAAAACATTCCTATAACTTCAGACACGTATGTAAAAAAAAAAAAAAAACACACATTCAGTTGAAAATAAAAAATATATAAATCACCCTTGTGTTCAGATATGCAGAACTTTTGGACAGTTTTTTTACACACTTTGTGTCCAGAAAAAAAAGCATTTGTACAAACACAAGAAAAATTAAATACAAAGTTTACTCACAGTGCTTTGTCAATCATCTTTAATGAAGTGTGTTGTATGTATGTATATATATATATATATATATATATATATATATATATATATATATACATACACACACACATACATACATACATACATGTGAATAAAGACAAAAGGAAAACTTATTTTAGTCAACATGTTTCATCCTATGACAGACTTTATCAAGGCAAATGTGAGGATTGTATTTATAAACAAAAGTAAATATGTCTAGGTAAATTATGGAAGATGCTAAGTGACATAATTTAATGTCTAATAAATGAAAATGACTAAATATATATATGTAAATGAAGACAAAAGGAAAACTTATTTTAGCCAACATGTTTCATTTTCTGAAAGGCAAATGTAAGGATTTTATTTTGCAACAACTATTTATAAACAGAAGTAAAAAGCGCCGTTAATTTTTCAGAATTTTAAAATTTAACAACACTGATAAAAATATATTAGGCTAACTGAAAAGTCAAGGTAAATTATGGAAGATGCTAAGTGGCATAATTTAATGTCTAATAAACAGAAGTGAGTAAATGTGGACATTTTTTATAATGTAATTATATTATTTTAGTTTAGGTTTAGATTATGTATTATATATTTCAAATAATCAGTTTTGAATTTAAGTTTTTTTTTTAAATTTTTAAAAATTTTTACAGTCATGCATGCTTGCTTGGGAAAGAAGTAATTATTTCAGGAAAGGAGATATTTGAAAAAATCCAAGCAGCATTTCTATTTTAATAAGATTCAATGGCGGCATTCTTGAGGATTTTCTAAGTTAATACCATTTTTAATAAGTGTAGCATTCTTTAGATTGAAGTATTAAAGGACATATACTGACTAAGACAAGTGACAAAATATAAAATTACCATAAATAAAATAACATCATCTACTGAATAATTTTAAAATTGTTATTAAGAGAAATGTTCATAAAACAGGGTTTTGGCTAGTAAAAAATTAGTGTATTTTCTGGCTTACAAGATGCCCATTTTTTCCTGAAAAATACGTATGCATCTTCCAAGATGAATGTAAGGCAACGCCCAGGCTCAAGTAAGCTTGGACAGTCACCTGATTGGCTTGACTGATCGGAATTTGTATGTTGAGTCATTACACTATAATGTTAGCTATCTAATTCAGCCTTTTCTGTGATGTAACAGTACTTAGCTGTTACAGGTATTTCCAAGACTATATACCTTCCTGGAGCTGAGCCACAAACTTAAACATGCTCTTTTTACTAGCAGTGGCAGGAGCCTTTCTGCTCTTGATGATTATGTCATTGCCATGCAAATAAAATCGGAGGAGTGATTAATGTAAACAATACATGGTGCCAGTATATGAGGGACGCATGGTGAATGTGTTGTTGTATAAGAATTACTTTTTTTTTCCCCTCTAAGAAATTTCTTTCCATTATTAGGATGCGTCTTCTAAACTGGAAAATATGGTACATCATAAAATTTTTTTTTTTTTTTTTTTAAATTAAACAATAACTATTGCTCACTTTGTTTAGACATCAAATTACATTAGTTAGTACCTTCTATAATTTATCTCGGCTTTTCAGTTAGTCGGATGAGTATTGTTAAATTTAAAATTTCTAACAAATGGCATTTTTAAATTCTGTTTATAAATACTTGTTACAAAATAAAATCCTTACATTTGCTTTGATAAAGTCCATCTGAGGACGAAATGCATTGGCTAAGGTTTCCTTTTGTTTTTATTTATATTGCCCTTTTACAAATAGATTTTTAGTTATATCTGAAATTTTATATACATTATGCCATGCAGATACATACATTATAAAATTATAAATTTCTTTTTGAATATAGATAGGACATAAAGAGAATACATATAGTTTGTGCTTAATATAAAATATATTATCTGAAAATTCTTTTAGGTGTATTTTTACTGGAAAAAAAAAAATTAAATTAATTTTTGTTTTCTTTTTTTAATCTATGGTTGAAACAAAGACAAAATCATAAAAGAAGCAGTGAAAATGTTTACAAAAACATAAATAATGCCACCTCAAAGAGAATGGTTAGCTTCAACACTGGCAGTTGCCAAAAGGTATCAAAAAAAAAAAAAAATTAATTTATTTTATATTTTACTTCCTGCACTGAATAAAAAAAAAAAAAAAAAAAAAATAATTCAAATAATGTTCATTATTTCATTTTCATCTATTTTTACTTTTCAAAAATTCAGATTATATATCTGTTGTAAAATAAAATTAAAAAAAAACACATATATATATATATATATATATATATATATATTGCACATGTAGTGCTGGTGTTAATAAAACAGTGCTCGATGTAATCTAACAAAGCTATTAAGTATATATTAATAAATATACTTATTATCCCTCACCGATAACATGACTCAGAGTTTCAGGAATGACCCAATTTTTAGGTGGTGAGTATGAATGGTTGCACAATTTTGAATTATAATATCTAATGATATCTGATAACAATTCACAATTGTGTAACAGTCAATTCATATTCAGCATCTGAAGATTGCGTCATGTTAGCGGTGAAGGATAATATATATATATATATATATATATATATATATATATATATATATATATATATATGTGTGCATGCTGGTAAAATATTTATTAAAAAAACATAAAAACGGTTTAAACAAAAAAAAAAAAAATGAATGAAAACAACTATTTTTTTTTTTTTTAAATTATGTATTTAGTGAGGAAGGAAAAAAAAATTCCATCTTTTTTTTTTTACTTTCCTAAATGTCAGATTATAACTTTATTTTACTCCACAAAAATCTTTTTTTTTTTTCCTTCTCTTTGAAATCCCATTAGAAGAATGATGAAATTTATTTCTCTATTCTCTGTCTCTTTCTGTACAAACTTTTATCTCTGTATTTTGGAATAATGCATGCTTTTTATTCTCTCCCATCACAGAAGAGTTCTCTAACAAAACATTAAAAGAATTTAAGAACTTTAGAAATGTTTGCTTTCCATTCTCAAACTCATGTGAAAAAAAAAAGCAAAAAAAAAAAAAAAAAAAAGCAACTATTTATATACAAAAGAAAAAAAAAAGCTTTTCTTTATTATTATGATGATGATGATCATCATCATCATCATGCTGTGCTTAAAGAGTCAACAGTTTTGCTTCAGTAATTAGACAAATTAGATTAGGGTTGCCATCCATCAACATACTTAATTGACCTGTAATTGGAGAAAAAAAAAAAAAAAAAGAAAAAAAAGATGTATTCTGTATTGAATCAATACGAAATACTGTTTGTGTCCACAATTATTGTTTTTCTTATGATGGATTTGAAATATAAAAAAAAAATGTCATAACTTAAAATTTCAAAAGAATAAAACATCTGATGTTTTAAAAATTATATGGAAAGATAATTTCTTCACACAATAGTATGATATAAAAAATACACTTTAAAAAGGATAACTTACATATAAAGATAGTCTCTTTATACATAAGTCTGATATGAAAAAACATTTTAAAACAGAATAAACTGTCACTATTTTATTCATTTGAATAAAACATTTAAATATGTGTATGCACATCTCCAGTCTATTTTTGATTTTTGCAAAAGTTCAAATTTTGATCTGACCTCTTCATTATAACCATTCAACATTGTCAATAAAAAAGATTCGTTCCTTGAATTAATGAAATCAGGGATTTTTTCTCTGTGTGTTTTTTTTTTTTTTTTGAAAATGTAGCAAGAGTCAATCATATTTCCTCATATTGAAGGTCACAGGATGGCAACCCTACTCAAGGGGTATTAATTACGTAGAAATGTAGCAAAGGTTGCTTTGTCTTTGTTGAAGAAGAAAAAAAGTTTAAAAAAAATTACATGTCAGGGTTTGCAGATTCCAAACAAAGTATTTTCAAAGCCTGGATGAAGGATACATTTTACATTTACCCATATGACCATTTTTCTTGAATGGCCTACAAGATAGATACAAAGACTGTTTCACAAAGAGAAGAAAAATATAAGTAAAGGGTTGATTGAGTGAGGTAAGGTCGCTTACTATTTTTCTTTGAAATCTTTCGTGTTTATTTATTTATATTTTTTGCCTTTTATATGCTTTGGAAATTCATTTTTAACTTGCAGGAATAAAGTTACAAGGGAGAAAAAGTCACATTTTATTTTGTCACAAAAACAAAATAATGTTGTTGTGAAGTGTGCAATTCAAGGTTTCCGCCTTGAATCCCCACCCTGTATCCTCAATTGTCAAAAGAACAATATACGTACAAGTCTCTGCATTCATATACAAATGAGGCTAGACTGATTTCAATATCACAACAGACTGTCAAATTGTAAAGTGTGTTGTTAATCCGGTTATCCCACCCACACAAAGACTCATATGCGCATACATGCACACACAAAAACTAACATGCCCATATACATATAGACACAAAAACTGAGCTTCACTTGCATACAACCCCCACACAACACACATGGAAATTGTGTATTTCCCAATGTAATATTTTTAAAAGCAAAAAAAGTAAATGGTAAAATTCATATTTTATATACGTTATATATACATATATAAACACACATTATTTGTTATATATGTATGTATATATAGTCAATGATGAAATTATTCGTACACCCATCAATTTTGAATATTTTTATCCATTTCTCAGAATCTAATGCCCATATGATGCCAGGTTTTTTTGTTAATAATCACACAAAAAGAAATATAAAACTCAATTTTCAGAACAATAGATTAAATACAATAAATTTGACAGGCAAATTATGCAAAACAGGAAAAGACAAAATTATTCTTAAAGTAGAAAATATTATTTTAAATTGATTGATTCACATAAGTAATTTGCCTATTTTATTGGTGAAGACTTCTAGACTATTTATTCAGTAAAATATTTGTGATAATTCCAGTAAAGAACATCATATAGTGCATAGAGTGTCACCATTTTTATTATTTTGTTAACAACACAATGGGGAAGACAAAGGAGCTTAGTGTTGACTTGAGACAAAGAATTATTAACTTCCACAAGTCAGGAAATAGTTACAGCACTATTTTAAAGTGGTTAGCTATCCCTAGATCTACGCTATAAAGAATTTTAAACAGTTTGGCACAACAGAGAATTTGCCTGGGTGTGAAAGAAAACCCAAATTGTCACCGAAAACTGCATGAAAAATGTTGCAAGGTTAATATAAACCCAAGAGTTGTTTTGAAAGACATTGAAAAGTTTTGGATACAATGGATATCAGCCTAAGTACTCACACAATACAACATTGTTTAAATAGAAATGGGTTGTATGGAAACTGACCACAACAGACCCCTCTTCACAAACCATGTCACATTGTTGCTCGGTTTAACTTTACCAAACATTCTTGGCCAAAAAAAAATTGCTTTTGGGAACAAGTACTGTGGAGTGATGAAACAAAAATGGAGCTTTTTGGACGTAATGATGTACAGAAGATTTGGTGCAAGAAAAGTGAGCCTTTCCTCCCAAGGAACAGAGTGGCAACATTAAAATATGGAGGCAGTTCGATGATGTTTTGGGGTTGTTTTTTTAGCTCAAGGGGGGCTGGACAATTAATTGTAATAAGAGGAATAATGAAATCTGCAGACTATATCAAATTCTGGATGAAAATCTACAACTATGAGTGCAAAATCTTCATCTATGTTGGTGATTTACTTTCCAGCAAGATAATGATCCAAAACATATGCCTAAATCAGTGACTGTGTGGATTCAGAAAAAGAAGATTACAGTTCTGCCATGACATTCAATGAGTCTTGACTTGAATCCTATTGAAAATCTATGGCAAGAATTGAATGTTTGAATAAATCAAAAACTTTAGAAAATGATTGCAGTAAGTTATAAAGATGAAAAGCCATGGTATTGACTATTAATATTGTGAAAATTGTTTAATTTTTCTATTTTTCATACTGTACAAATAATTTTGTCTTTTCCTATTTTGCATAATTTGCCTGTCAAATTTGTTGTATTGTGCTGAAAATTGAGTTTTATATTCATTTTTTGTGCTTATTAACACATAAATGGCATCATTAGATTCTGAGAAATATTCAAAATTGATGGGTGTATGAATAATTTAGTCATTGACTCATAACATACACAAACATATGCACACAGAACACATGTAAAGTCACACACATTATATATGTTCTAATAATTGTTTTTTTTAACCAAAAAGATAATTCAGTTTCTATTTTTTGCCTAAAAGCCATTTTTCTTGACAAGTCTTACATTGACACACACACAGTATAAATTAACAAATTTTATCTCAAATGTACATAGTTCTATAATCACACACACACTCTTATTGCAGTTATATACTAATAATAGATCTATGCAAAAGTCCCCAGTGCCTGTTTGTAAAGTAGAGAATGGTTATTTGCACACATCTAACACACACACACACACATATATATATATATATATATACACACACAAACACATAAGAGAAGCTTTTAGATAAGAAATTTTATTTTTTTTACAGTTGTTACATATTAATCTACATCTAGATTTAAGTTGTTTATATATATATATATATATATATATATATATATATATATATAGAGAGAGAGAGAGAGAGGAGAGATAGATGATATATTTATATATATATATATATATATATATATATATATATATATATATATATATATTGCATGAAAGACTATTGCACTCAGTGTCAACTTTATATTTACATATGCTCTATTGCAGATATTGAGCACTTTTACCCATAAATAAAGCAGACCTTCAAACTTTCATATATATAAAAATACTAACTCTGCTTGTTGTAGACTGTGTATCAACCTGAGATATTTTCCTGTTCATTTTATGGGCCTACTTTTCCATGCTGGTTCAAGGCCTTGTTGGAAGAGTGCATTTGAAGATTTTTCCACAGTTGGTTGCCAACATGTCCTGCTATTCAACCCATAGCTGGGGGGAGAAGAGATGGACTCATACCTTTTCTGAAGTATATTTGTGCAAAAGTGAATGTAACAGCCTTGACTGGAATTTGAACTTGGCTCTCCAGCCAATTTCTTTATATATATATATATATATATATATATATATATAATATAAAATATATCAAACACTAATATTCCATGGTTATAATTTATTACATTGGAATCATAATCACGATCTAATTCATCAGACCTACAATTCAATTTGAATTTCTGATGAATTGGATCGTGATTTATCTAATGTAATAAATTATAACCATGAATATTAGTGTTTGAGCTTTTATATTATATTCTTACTGTGTCCTGAACATTGAGTTCTACCTGGATTCTATCCTCTTGGGAATTATATATATATATATATATATATATATATATATATAGTGTCTGTGCATGTGAGAGAGGTTTTTTGTTTTAAATTTTTTTATCAATGCACACAAACTTCCCATAAGTTCTCTCATATGCTCATATCTGCTCAAAGCGTATCTTAATGTAAACAAATGCCGTCATATATTATGAAATGGATTAAGCCTGACAATTCAGGTTCGTAAATTGTTGCTAGTACCTTTTCATTATAAACAGAGCATTTACTTAAATATTTGTATCTATAAAAATACCGTATAAATAATAAGTATAGTAAAATAATTATCGAACTCAGTCCATTTCATAATATATGATGTCATTTGTTTATGTTAAGATTCACTTTGAGCGAATATGTATATTCGAGAAAAATCATGGGAAGTTTGTAGTTTAATTTAACATTGTTAAGCAGACGCTTCCTCTGTAGCTAAATGGTATAGCACGTCAGGTTATATGATGGTTCTGTGTAGGATACAGGTTTGATTCTTGTCAGAGGACATTTTCTATGAGATTTCTTGGACAGTCGGGCCGGTAAATAATATTGTTTATTATAAACAGAGCATTTACTTCAATATTTGTATCTATAAAAATAACATATAAACAGAAAATATATTAAAATAAATATTGAACTTAGTCCATTTCATAATATATGATGTCATTTGTTTACATTTTGAGCAGATATGAGCATTTGAGAGAAATCACGGGAAATTTGTTCATATAACAATAAATAATACGAAAGCTTCTTAAAAGAAGGCTTCAAATCAGCCACGCTTAAAAGATGTGAAAATATGTAAGTAAATAAATTAATAAATATTTGCAAAAAATAAGCTGAAAGGACCCCACTCCTAACAAGAGTGCATTTTATATATATATATATATATATATATATATATATATATATATATATATATATATATATATTTAAAAATGTTTTACATCATGACACAGAAATTTCTGTGTTTTGGAACATATAATCTGTTCCATTATCAAGTGATGTTGGGTAACTTTTAATGAAAATGATTTACTTTTGAAAACAGAATGGTATTTTATTGAAGAGTTAAGAAGGAGGATGGGACAAGATTTTATGGGTATGTCTTTTTTGACCAATGAAAAGACAGGTCAAATCTAAAGAATTGCTTGATAAGGAAACAGATTATAAGTTTCAAAACAGAAATTTCTGTGTCGCAATGTAAAATATTTTTTAAATAAAAATATTATGCTCTACGTTTGTATTGAGCACTTTTTAAAAAAAAAAAATCAATGCTAAAGAACTGTGGATTCTAAATCTGATTGTTCTTTTCCTTTATTTGGAGATTATATATATATATATATATATGATGATAATAATAATGGACTCTCCCGTCGGTTTCAACATATAAGGATATGAAAGCTTAATTGATTCATTTATAAAATTTTGTGTGATAATCTTAAGTGGCACTTAAGACCTTTTAGTGATTTACAAATGAGGCCAGATATGGAGCAAGAGTGAGGATTGTTAGATGAGATCACCATTAGATTGGCTGACCTTTTAGATCTTGCTCTTGCTTCTTGGAGATGATTCAGACAAGCAGATTAAAAACTGCTGAGTCCACTAAAACATGATCTCCATTTTACCCGCTGCAAGACTTTATATATATATATATATATATATATATATATATATATATATATATATATATATATATATATGTGAGAGAGGTTTTTTTTTTTTAAATCTTTTTATGATTGTACATGAAATCTGACTGAGTATTTATATTGTAAAAAATGAAAAACACAGGATGAATAGTCACAGTTTTATCTCAAATAAAATAGTCTACAATTAATGTCCTGATACTCACTGTGTCAATCATTAACAGAGTCCCTATGAAAAATTATAAAATTAGCCATGCTCTATTTTTTTTAGATTGAGTCTTCATATTCTCACCCTCCCTTCTTGCGACAGTGCTGAAACTTTAGTAAGGACTCACTGTATAAAATATCAAATAATTAAAAATCAGATAGTCATTTGTAAGTACTTACTAATTTGCTAGTTTCTTTTTATATGATTTTTTTCCTTAAAGGGAATGTAAGTTGCATAGTGGGGGGCATAAGACAAGGATACACCATCTCACCAGATTTATTCACCATTTACAGTTAGGCGATGCTAAGAAAAGCAGAAATCCTACCAGGATTTATTATTGCAGGTTCAATCTTAATATCAGATGACAATGTATTAATGACAGACACAGAAAACTGCAGGAACTCCTAGACAAGGAAATAGAGGAAAGCATGAAGGAAGGACTAACCATCAATTGTAAGAAGATGGAATATTCTGTTGTCAGCAAGAGAGAATTGTCCAAGATGCAAGCTAGGAATTGGAGATGTCACCACCAAAAAAATACAGAAGTTTAAATGTCTCAAAAGTGCTTTAACAGAAGACAAAAAAATGTGGCACTGAATTCAGAAGGAATATTGAAATAGACAAAGATGTCTTCCAACTGCTAAGCAAAGTATTAAGAGACAAGAAAATTTCACTAGAAACAACGAAAAGAGTGCTGAACTGCTATCAATCCCCACTTCTATGGCAGTGAATATTGGACAATTTTCCTCGCAGATGAAGCAGAAACTGGAAGTAACAAAGACATTGTTCTACAAAAAGATAATGAGAATACCATAGACAGTTCATGTGAGTAACAAGGAAGTTTTACAGAAAACAAGCAAGAAGTACACATACTTTGAATCTGAAAGTAATAGTTGGAATTTCTAGAACACAGGAAGTAATGCTTAGAAAATTTAACATTCACATGACATATTGAAAGCAAGAAAGACAGAAGAGGAAATAATGAGCAACCTACCCAACGTGTGTGAATGGATTGCAGAACAGGTAGTTGGAAGGATAGTAATGGGGCACACCTTACTTAGATAGGAATAGGATAGGAAATTGTGGAGAGCCATGATTGCTCATGTCCTGAAAGGATAGAGCACATCAAATTTCACTAGAATTTTTTTACTTTAATCCTGAGTGTAGATTCTACTCACTGCATAGATTGTAAAAGTTGATAAAAGTAACTAAAATTGAATGTAAGTTCTTGTCAAAAATTAAGAATAATTGACAATGCTTTACCATAAAGAAAAAAAATTATCCTGTTTCTATTGAGAATTCTTGCATCAAAAACCCAACCAAATATGGCGCTGATAAATATTAAATGAAATGTGTTTATGCTATTTATGTTCAGACTGTTATCCCCATCTTTATTGTTTTTTATCACAATGTTTTGACTGTTGTGCTCTCCGGCCTTCCTCAGTTGTATATTGATCTGGGTAACCTAGAGAGAAATCTGAACTGAACACTTTATAAGGATAGACTATTCTCGTTCCACTAGAGATATCGTCTAGTTCTTATTTTTATCTAGCACTGTTCTGTTATGGCTTGCCATTTTCCTTAGTGCAAATACACTCTGCCCAATCCAGGGATTGAACTTACAACCACTATGTTACCAAATTCATAAACCAACTCTTTTACTCTTGCACTTAGTGAAAACAGGTGAGCTATAACTGAACAGTGTTAAGTAAAAATAGGAACTAGATGAGATATCCCTAGACATGAACAGTGGAATGAGAACAGTCTGCCTCTGTAGATTGAATAAAGGGTTCAGGTTGGAATTCCCTTTAGGTTACCCAGATTGTTCTGGCTTTCTCATCAATGTGATAACAACAACAAAGATGAGGACAATAGTCTGAATATAAATAGTGCAAGTAATGACAACTCATCTCAGAAATTCAGACAGAAGTGAATTTAAATGCAGACCAAGTTCTTGGAATTTAGAGATTAAAATAATTGGTGGATTCAAGTAGACTTTTTGGAAGTAAAAAAAAAAAGAAAAAAAAAGACATATTTGAATCACACAAAGTTTATTTCCTTCATTTTCAATCTTGTGTGATCTACTTATTGCCACTGATTGGTGGCCTGATTAAAAGTTTTGATAAAAAGCTTTTTCTTTTATTTTCGGTCAATGCTGTCAAATTATTCCTGTAAATTGATGGCCGACAAAGATGCATGAAAAAAAAAAAAAGAAAAAAAGCAACTAAAAATTAAGAGGAAAGTGGATATTAGTAAAAGTTTTTAATAATCTTTATCAATGACTTTTCTAATAAAAAATAAAAATGCTGCTACTAAGATGGATAGGACTTTTTACTGGGTGGAGTTATTTATCCAGAGTTACTATTGGTCAAACATTATATTGAATATTATTTAAATTACAATATTTTTTAAAGTTAAATAATGGGAAAAAAATCTTATTTTCTTGCTTAAAGCTAGCTTTATAATTTCTATTTTATTTTATTAGATGAAGCATTGTCAGCCATTATTATTCATTTTTGGCTAGCATTTGCTTTCATAATTTTTCTGTTTATATATTATTTTTATAAATACAATTTATTTAAGCAAATGCTCTATTTTTAATTAAGCAGTATTAAATACATTTAATTTCACAGAAAATATGTTCTCTGTAGCTAAATGGTATAACACATCAGATCAAATGATGGTTTCCGTATAGGAATACAGATTCGATTCCTGTCGGAAAACCCATGTTTTCTACAAAATTTCTCAAACATTCAGGCTGGTAAATGTAATTAATATTGCTTAATTAAAAACAGAACATTTACTTGTATCTATAAAAATAATGTATAAACAGAAAATATATTGTCGGACTTAATCCAGTTCATTATATATATATATATATATATATATATATATATATATACACACACACACACACACACAAAAATTAAGATAATTTGATAGATATATTTACATATGCATGGTATTTTATACTATAGGCCTACTTATAGTGCAACTCAAGACCAAAACTGGAGGCCTATTTAAAAATGTTTGAATTTTTAAAGTTTTAGGAGGAAAGTTAAATTAAACACATATTCTTAATAAATGGTTTTTGTTCATTATATAGCATTAAGAGATTTTTTGTTTTTTTAATAATAAACTAAACTAAAATTCAACATACTTCTTTTTTAAAAAAATCTCATAAAGAGAGCAAATTATTCCTTAAAAATTAAATTTTATCATCAATGTATTTGTTATGAATAACAATATTAGAGAAAAATATTAAATCAATTTTATATGAAGATTTATGGCATTCTAAAGTAAATTTTGTAGTGTAAAAACAAAATCATGGTAAAAGTCCTCTGACGAAAAGTTTATGATAAAAATTAAGTATAACAAAGAAATTATTAAATCAATTTTCTTGTGAGTATCTTAATTTTCAGAGAAAAAAATAGAAAAATCTATTTTAAATCAAGTAAAATTACATTTTTCGCATAAAAACATGCAGTCTGGTATGTTTTCAATTTTTTTTCCTTTAATTTTGTATGAAAAGTTACATTAGGATATAATAACCATAATAAAAATGCACTATATCCTTTTATATGTTAAAAATACAGATTATGGAAAAATATTAAATTTTATCATTAATATGTTTGCTTTTAAGAATAAAAATTCATGAAGAATAAATTAACTTTAAATGAAAAATGTTAAATAAACTTCCAAGTGACAACTACCACAAGCCTAAACCAGAACTAAAAATGCCATCCTGAGAAATGGAGAACTTTTGAAATAGGCCTCCAATTCTGATCCTTAGTTGCACCATGAGTAGACCTGTAGTATATAAAACCATGTACACAAAAGTTTTGTGTACATGGTGCAAAGCAAATATAAGATGCTAAAAGCTGAAAACATTTAAAATTGACTTTGCCACTGATAATAAAGAAGCTATTTACACAGCTTAAGTTTGGCACAAGACCACTATAGTGGAGTATTTGTGAAATCTTGTTAGACAAAACTAATTATCCTTTAACTTAACTATCACAAAATCAATTCTTATCAGAAGCTTAAATATTCATTTGAAATTTTGAATATGTGATTTGCTTTTTGAAAAAAAAAAAAAAAGGAGACAGTCTCATTACCACAATGTTTTGAGTGAGGGTGGGCTGGCTTTTAAGTTAGGGCTGGACATAAAAATTTCTACACTCAAATTAGTTTACATCATCTTACATGGAAATTGAAGAATCATAAAATGTTTGGAGGTGGGGGTCAATCCAACTCTCTACCCACATACCACTGATACCACCCCCACCAATAACAGACCTATAGAGAGGATAAATTTATACTGTACTAGCAGCCATACAAGGCTGGTCAGTCAGAAAAAGTGTTCAATTAGAATGGAGCAAAAACAGCATCATATTTAGATGTAACAGAATTACATTTAAGTATTTCATTAAAAAACATTTTGAATTAATGCATTTACTGATATAACAGAAGTCGTCTGTATTTATTCAATCAAAGTTAGCCAAGGACATGAAAGGGTAAAACAGGCAACATGAAGACCCACTTCAGACCACTGTTATGTAAAAGAGGATACATTTATAAAGCAATTGCTAAGTTTGATGAAAATTGGTTGAAAGATCAACGAAAAATAAGAAAGAAACCAGTAAAAAAGAAAAAAAAAAATCATCATTTTTTTGCTATTTATGCAGGTTTTTACTATATGGGTGGACTCAGTTATCAAGTTAAATGACTATTAAACAATGATCTTATTGTTGGCTACAATTGAGGGAAGTTTGTATTAGATTGCTTGAAAATTGAGGGAGTTATTAGTTTAAAATTTGTGTTGAAATCGATTTTTATTTTTTTTGTGGTTTTCCACTAAACACAGTGGTGTAGAAATAAAAATGGGGTATCATTGAGCCTGTCATGATGTAAGTAACCTACATACTGAGTTTAAATGAAATTGGAAGAAAAAAGTTGAATTTATCAATTTTTGATCGGCTTTATCGATTATTGATTTTTTTAAAATTATTTTTTTATGCTAAGAAACTATCTCTTACATTGTACAATGTATGTGCCAAGTTTGGTCAAAATCGGTTGGATGGATCTCAAGTGAAAAGGTATCAAACAGACAGACACACAGACATCCTCTGTTTTGTATATATAGATAGAATTCATCTTAAAGAGAATTTGAAGATATCTACCTTTTCTTTTTGAAACTTTCAGGTTTGTTTTTAATTAGCTGTTGATATACAAAGCGGCGGTGGGGAGTAAATGTATTTTTATTTACCATTTGAACAATTATTTCTTTCAGTTTATTTTTATGTTCTTATGTCTTGCTGACTTGCCTTGGTTTTGAATATTGAATAATAATTTAAATAGGTTCAATCAAAAAAGGTTTGTGTACAAATTCATTGTAAATAAAGCCTGCAAATAAAGGAGTTCCATTTAATGCTATAAGAAGCTTTTAAAAGTCATAATAGTTTTCTTGGTAACTTAGTATGAAATAGTCAAAGCCACTGTAAAAGCTTTATTTGGCTTTAAATTAAAAAAAAGAAAAAAGAAGTACATTGATGTGCAACAAATTTGCCTGTAAAGATTGTTGTATAAATTCTATGTCTGCTGAGAAATTATCACTAATAGCGTTTGGTGTATAATGGTCGAAGTGAATAAGTTTAGTCTTTTAAATAGACCAATGCCCACCGAACAACTCTGAAGTTGTCTATTCACTCTCAAAACAATAAAATGATATTTTTTAAAAAATTGAAAAAAAAATTGAAAAAATCTTTTATCAAGCTTGTTTTTTTTTTTTGTTTTGTTACATAAAAAAATTATTTCCCTAAAATTATCTTTTCTTGAAAACTTCATATTCAAAATTCTAAAAATTAAAAAAAAAAACCCAAAGGTTTTCTTTGGTATTATCAAATCATTTATTGTTAGTAGCATGAATGTCATTTTAGAATAAATTTAGTTTGTTTCTTGGTATTGCATTCATCCAGTTATTATCTATAGAATTTAATCTTTGGTATATGTGTATAAAAAAATAAAACTATCCCATCAAACCTTATAAACATGTCAGCCACTAATGACCAATCAGAAAGCAGTTTTACATTCACCTCTGTACAGATGCACTTGTTTACACTGTTAAATGTGAAAAAGTTGACCTGCTGTTGTGTGAATGTTGAAGTATTATCCCTAGAGGTAATGATGGGTTCTTTTTAGTTTTGCACATCATTTTTTGAAAAAAAAAAAAAAAAAAAAAAATAAAGTTGATTATTTTCATACATATGGATAACTAACAACGATTTAATATTGAAATTAAAACAAGAATTGTTGTCTTGTTTTGGTTTTCTTTGTATTTTCCTGGCTTGTTTGTTTATAACCTCTTTTCAACCCATGAATTAATGTTAAAAAATTTTTTAAAAAAATCATTAAAAAGAAAATAATGAAATTAAAACAATCATTGAAAAAAAAACATTGTAGACATTTAAAACTTTCATGTCATATCTAAAAATATTCTTACATTGCCAATTAAATTTATTGATAATTAATTTTATCAAACGGTCCCATGATATACCAGAAGTTTTGCATCTTTTTAACCAGGCTGTGATGGCTAATGAACTGCTTAAATAAATTTCATCTGCTTGTTTGTCTGTGAATGTATGTTTTCATGGTTTTTTTAGCGATATTTGCATATATATATATATATATATATATATATATATATATATATATAAGTGAACATTGAAGTCAACACTGATTGTGTCTAGCATGAAACAGCCTGTCGCCTCTAAGTATTGACTTCAATGTTCACTTTTATATTTACACACGCTCTATCTCGGATATTGAGCACTTTATCCCATAAGTATAGCACACCTTAAGACTATATATATATATATATATATATATATATATATATATACAAATACACACACACGTTTTTCATATAAATGCATATATGTATATCTATATTATATATTTGGCCAATAACCCTTCTTTTATACATGTTTCACTGATTAGAACAGATGAGGAATATTTTAGAAGTTTTTTTTTTCACTTTTTCTAGTTTTTTACAAGTTTTCTTTCATTTAGAACTTAAAGTGTGTAGAAACTATCTGTAGTGAGAGATTATTATCACAAGTTCTATCGGCTGATACTTTCAGACATTTTCAACGGTGGGGGTAATTTTCAATGTTAGTATATTTTTTGTTTCCTATGCTATGTTTTGCATGAGAGTAATAGTAATTTTGTTCATATTAAAAATTTTTTTTGTCTAGCATTCAGAACACGGTAAAAATGCCCCGACTGTAAATAAACAAGTTCGATATGAACTACTCATCTTATTCCCACACGACACAAAGGAAGCATAAACAATAAAAATTAACCACCCTCCCTTGAAAATAGTTAAAATATTAGCCAAAAGTGGCAATGGTAAAGCCCTTTCTAGAATGGCACAGAAAGTTGACCATCTTGAATGCTGGATAACTGTTACTAACATTGACTGATGGGACAAAATGTTTAGAGTATATTTATCTGTAGCAACAGATGACATGATGAACTGATTGCTGATTGTAGCCACAGGCTGTAGACTTTGTTAAAAGGTGATTGGCCTCTAAATATTTACAAGAAAATTAACTCTGTATTTATTAATATGTGACATTAGGCAAATTTTGATGTGAAATTTTCACTATATTATATTCAATCTATGTGATTAATAATCCCCATTGAATTAAGTGCATTGACAAGAGAGAAGAGTGTGTCAAAATACATATTTGTTGTTCAAAATTTTTTTTTTTTTTCACTTTAAATTATATAAAGTGTGTATATTTTGGTAGCATGTTTCATTGAATAATTTAGACAAGTTTTGTCTACTTATTTTCAATTGGATCCTTTCATATTCACCGACAAGCTTTTGGTGTCACACTATGACCAGGTTGTCTTGGCAGTTTTTCATTTGAATGATGCATCCAACATTTCTAAACACTTACAACAGCATCTGTCCAGAGTTTAGTGCAATTAGTTGAGTAACACTTCAGGAGAGGTAACTAAGTTATGATGTCAAGAGTTTTTTTACAAAAAATATGTATTAAGAACTATTGGTACAAACCTTGATATTTTAAATTACTTACTGTACGCATTTTAAAACATTTGTGCCATATACGTGATTAATTTTATTAAGGTTATATTTATTATTTTCATGAAAAAGTATAGATGTATTTTCAACAAGAATTTTTCTGAATTGCAAAATTCTTGTTGAAAATACAGCTATAATCCTTTATGTCTTTTAATATCTAATTATATCACTTAGCATCCTCCATAATTTACGTAGACTTTTCAGTTAGCCTGGTGAATATTTATTAGCATTTCTTACAATTAAAAACTTTGAAAACTAACAACATTTTGATTTGGGATTATAAATACTTGTTGCAAAATTAAATTCTTCCGTTTGCCTTGATGAAGTCCATCAAAGTCTTCTTTCATATCATATATTTTAGTTATATCTGAAATTTTATACACATACATGCACATAAATGTGTCTCTCTCTCTATTTTTTTTTTCGCACTCACTCACTCACCCACAAATCCAAAATGTTGTTACAACTAAATGAAAACCTTCCAGTTAACCAAAAGATGACTCAAAAAAAAAAAAAAAAAAAAAAAAAAAAAAAGGAAGATATTAACAATGAATATAGGAAAAACTCAGTAAAAACCTTATACAAGAAGATGGGAAAATGAAAGAAACTAAGAAAAAAAAAATGACCAAAAGGTAGACCTCTATCTACCAGTAACCAATAATGCGCTATGCCTGGATTATCAAAACAGCGAAAGCACTTCATAGTGTCACACCTCAAAAAGAGAAAGTTCAGATTACTACTTAAAGTTCTTGCTCACATGATTCTTAGATGACCAATATTTGTGTGTGTGTATATATATATATATATATATATATATATATACACATATATATATATCTCCCAGTATTGAAGGATGACCTGGGAACTAGGGCATGCAGTCCATTATACAAACTAATCACCAAAATGGAGAAGGAAAAAGAGAACCTCACTGTGTCCCCCCCACCCAGTCCCCTGAAAATTATTAGCCTCCCCCTTCCCAAACCATCAGTGAATGTGATGTTAACTAATACAACTTCTAACAACAGGGTCCACTTCAGACTTGAACCCTTCACCCCTGAACTTGATGACAACCCCTCCCCACCTTAGTAATACCCTGGTGACGATGATGAATGCTATTGGTTACAGGAGAAAATAAAATCTAAAAAATAAGTAGTTATTAAAATTTATTTGTAAATGAATTCAATTCTTTGTTCTTTTTTGGCAAATTCCTTCATCACTTTTTTTTGTAAAAAGTACCAGCCCCACCCTTTAGCTTCATCTTCTTCAAAAAGGTCTTTATTTATGGAAATGAAAACCAAACTACTTAATTGCTCTTCACTTTGGGAACACCTCATAATTATTTACATGATTTAGTAAAGAAAACGATCTTTCACAGGAAGCAGATGTGGCATGTATGGTCAGAATCAAACGTAGGAATTTGGTTACTTCTGCCAGAGCTTTTGGTTTAGTTCAAGTTTCCCGTATTATGACTGCTACATCTTGGATGCTTCATGCTTGCTTTGCAAAATCTGCAGTAAAAACTGATATCAGCTTGCATTTCAATCCATCCAAATCCGATATGTTTCTGCATACATCTAAAGTTGAAAACACTTCCTTTGGAAAATCTTTCGTAAATGTAAAAATTTTTGAATCTAACAATTCTGTACTCTCCTATTGCTTTAAATCTTTGCTCAACCTGAACAATAACTTAACTTCATCCAAAATGTCGTTAAAGTTCTCAAAACAGCTTCAGGTTATTGATGTCAATGACGTTTCACTGGTGGTCTATCAACACTGTCCAGAACTTGATAGTAAAATTCCTCACACTTCTTGTTCGTGATATCATTTTTTTTTTTTTTTTTTACAGCTCAAAATATCAAGTGAACTTCGAAAACCACTCAATAGGGTTTCAAAAACCACTAATAAAAATTTAAATTGAAAATCTAGAATTTCAACAAAATCAAATTATCAGTTTCTGTTTTAACAAGATGTAGACATTTGTCTATATTTCTGAGATGAGGTATTATGTACACTATTTATATTAATTGGACTATTGTCCTCATCTTTGTCACCATATTTAATACAATGTTTTGGCCGTTGTATGCTCCGGCCTTCTTCAGGTGGTTGGATTGTCGAACTGAACCCTTTATTTCGCTCACTGGTGTAGACTGTTCTAGTTCCACGTGCCATGTTTAATGGATGTTAGTTATCAGTTATCTCCTGTTAATTCCCCTCTCCAAGTTCTCCACTGCCTTAACCAGGTATTGAACTCACAAAGTGAAATAAAAGGTTCAGTTCAACATTCCAAACACCTGAAGAAAGCCAGAGCGTACAACAGCTGAAACGTTGTAATAAATATGGCGACAAAGATGAGGACAATAGTCTGAATAATGTAGACATTTTTATTTTCATTTTAAAAAAAAAATGTTTAAATAAGTTTCTTATTGCTTGACAACAGGTGTCAGAAAATGGTGTTGACTGATAACTGGAATAGTGAAAATTCACAATTTTATGTAAATTAATAGTTTTAATTCAAACATGTTTTAATTACCCAAATTTTCTTTTATGGCAAAGTTCAACTTATCTTCTTTTAAAGAACACTAACATTTATACATTAAATTTAAATACTTTTAATCTAATTTTAAAATTAGGTATTGCAGTGAATTTTTTAAAATGTCCTTTAAGACAATTTAACATGTTTAATGAAATAAGATACAATATTATCAAGAAATGTTTTTAACATAACTTTAAAAAAATAATTTTGAATATTTAAAATTAAATCTTAAGTCTTTGAAATCACTGAAAACTTGTCTTTTAATCACAAAAAATAGACTTCACTGGTTGCTACTTTTTGCTCCACATATGAACTGGTCAAAAACTTTCTGGGTAATTGTCACATGACTGAATCTAGCACTTAAGAACGGGTCAAGAATATTCTCCAACAGTTAAAACTTTTTAAAAGTCAGTTAAAAAAAAAAAAAAAAAAAAAAAAATGTATTTTTGATGTGACACTAAAGTTATCAGATATTCCCTATATGTCCTTTAGAACCAAATAATACAATTTTTTGTCTAAATCTGTCCAACTAAGAGTCCTTGCTGGCTTATATACAGCGGGAAAGTAAGCAAAAGAATTTCTGCTTTTTGGTGGCTTTCTCTCTCTGACCATCCCCACTTTATTATTCTGTTCTCTTTTTCAAGCACCCAGCTTGAAGGGAATAATAAAATAGGGATGGCTAAAACCATGGCTTTTTCTAACGCAGGAAAAAGAATTTCTGCTTTTCAGTTTTTCTTTTGCTTTTAAATATTAAAGTTCAGACACTGAATACAGTCCACAATTTGAGTCAAGAAATGCTAATGTATTAATGTTAGTTGAAACAGTTTATTCTCATGAGGTAATTTTGGATTTCTCTATTATGTAATTTATATGCTCTGTTATAATACATTGAGCTCTTTTTGTGAATCAGTTTTAATATTTAATATTATTAGGATTCACTTGGATTATATCTACTATACTGTACTATATATATATATATGTATAATTTAAATGGTAAGAAAAAATAAAGAATTAAAAGAAACAGTTTGGTGAATTTCTTACCAGTATGCTTTCACCTCTTTCTCCTCAAAGTTATAAATGCCAGGATCTACTCCCTGCAAATGCTGCACTTACAAGCCTGAGGAGCTAGAAATGGAAGCTTACTAGTGGGTAAGTTGCTAAATTATTCTTAATACAATACAAAGTTTCTACACACTTAGTCTGCATAGAACAACAACTATAAGAACATTAGATAAATTGATAATAATGTCTATATAAAATGTCTTCAAAATTTAAATCTTTTTTCGGTGTATTTTCAGAGAATCAAAAGACATGAAAGTTTTGTGATAATTTCCAAAATATTTTTCATTCCTTTCACCTATAATTTGAAATCTAAAATCTTTTTTCTTTCAGATAATTAAATTTTTTAATCAAATTTTTTTTGTTTTAGTTTTGTAGTTTATCCTAATAACTAAGAATTGTTAACAATCTAATAGAACTTTTGAAATTGTATATGAAGCCTTTTAGAGAGATGTTACTTGTGTTTAATTTAAAAAAAAAAAAAATAAATAAATGAATAAATTCATTCTTTAGTTGATAAGAATTCCTCAACCCATATGTTATAGAATGTGACTTAAGCACTTTTTAATGGAAGCATTTCTCAAAAAGTCCTTGGTTGTCTTAGAGGAAGCAACAGATAGAAAATGACTGGAGTCTCCATTTTAAATGAAGAGTTGTGATCTAGAAGATGGATTTTTTTATAATTCTTTTCAGTACAAAAGTTTATAAATGGTATCAGACTTTATAGATAAAAAGAAGTTTAAGAAATATTGTGGATGCTTAGCCTTTTACCAGTTGAAAATTTGTTTGTCACTCTAGTGAAAACAAATTGTTTTTAGGGGGCCCTTGATGTTGTGAAAGTGTTGTAATCTGACAAATATTATGTGTATTGAATTGACTGAAAGAAATAGACGAGAAAAAGAATGGACAAAATGCGAAATTTTGTTTCTATCAGGAACTGTTAATATAAAAAATGTTTAACAATTGTTCCTGAAAGAGTGTAAACTTAAAGAATGTCTTTATGATAGTCCCTGTAAAAAGGAAGAAATAATCTGTTGGGGGAGTTGAAGAGTGAGCGAGGTGTTATTTCTAGGCTATGCATGTGATGTGGGAGCAGCAAAATTTGTTTTCCTACCTCGTTTGGGACACTGTATGGAAGATAGTCTCTTGAAATTTGTGCAACATGTGCTCCTAGTTTGTTTTTTTTTTCATGCAGACACCAAAAGTTGAAAAGGGTACCTGTTGCTAATAGATGTCTAGGTTAATTATAGAATTTGCCGGAAGGAACAGCATCAATCCCTTGTTAATGAATTGGTTGATGCTTTAAATTGAGATAACAAAACAGCTTTCTCTGTCTTGGAACTAGAACATTGTTACTAGATGATTACTTCATTTTCAGTCCATATAACTTTAATTTTAAGATTTTCAGGAATGAATAGCATCAACCACTTGTTAACCAATTTATTGATGCTTTAAATTGGGCGTACAAAACAACTTTCACTGTCTTGGAACTAGGACGTCATTACTAGACTTCTTTTTCTCCTTCAGTCCATATAATTTTAGAATTTGTAGGAATGAACAGCATCGACCACCTGTTAACAAATTGGTTGATGATTGAAATCATGCTTACAAAATGGCTTTTACCATTTTATGACTATAACATCATTAGATATTCAGTTTCTGATTTAAAATTATTCAAACAGTTGAACTAAAGTATTTAATTCATTACTTTTAGGTGTCAAGCACAACTGGGAAGGCGGGGTCTTCATAAACTGGAGTGTGTCAGAATTTTTCTTAAGATGCAATAAACCGGGGGGGGGATTTAAGGGGACAGAAAGTGCAAAATTATTAAAAACACAATAGTAAAATAAATGTTCCTTAATGTCGATTAGACATTGTATAAGAATTAATGGATCTTATTTTTAATTCAACTTTTTATGTTATTTTTTAGCAGATACCTATGTTTGAGGTAGAAAATTTTGAAATAAATAAAAAGAAACAGATGTCTATTTGAAACACTTGTATCCACTAAAAATAATGTTTGAAATAATATATATGGAAGGGTTCTCCCATTGGGTATGATGGATGTGGGGTCTGTAAATTCTAAGTTTTTACTGAACAACCTGCACAAGTGAATTGTTTAATGTGATCAATTGCCTGTGCCAAGCAATACACTTTCTTTCCATCATAGCACCACAAACTGTACTGGTGCACCATGTCATGTGTTAGATGATGTAACATTTGAAGGCTTTTTTTTGTATAGAAGTTTTCCATCTCCTAGCTGCAAGTTGACTCCTATAAGCTCATCACGCCATGCCAGCCCTCTCCAGGCCAGTTTGAATTCAGAGTTTTTTTTCTAGACTGATTGCCAACCAAGGCTATATAGTAACATCTTAATGCATGGATGGAACAGAATAGCTGAAAGAGAGGAATGACGAACATGCATGGTTCTCGGATTTTTTTTATCTGATCAAATATGGATCAGAATTCAACAGAATGATAAGATAAATAACAAATAGGAAACACGTATCAATCTTTTAACAGGTTTCACTTTTATAAGCTTTAATAAAAGTGAAACATGTTAGATTGATAAATGTTTCCTATTTGTTGTCTTTGTGCATACATATTGCTAATTTGTCCAACACAGAGAATCTATAACATATGTATACAATAAGCAGTGTGAAAGGGGTAAAAAGAGAGAGGGTCTTACTTGTAATAATATTTCTCAAAAGAGCAAATCAGTGGTGTCCTTTATGTGTCCAGTGAGACCATGTAGGTTCCTCCATTGAGAGCTTGTCACATTCATCTTCTCTGTGAGCTATATAGCAACTGGAATGGGTTTGGTTTGGTTTGGTTTGGTTTTTGTTTTACGGCATATCAACCTCAATGGGTTATTTAATGCTGACAAAATTTTTATTGCTGGTAATATGTTTTTCTTCAAAAAATCTTTAGCTGGTCATATTTTTTTCAAAGAATGTATAACTGTTTGTATTGCTGCTATTTTTTTTTTTTTTTTTAAAGTATTGCTGATAATTTTTCCTTCAAAAATTATTACTTGTAATAATTTTTTTATTACAAAGTATTTCTGGTATTAAAACCTATTTTTACACAAGTTTGAGTGTTAACTATTTGCCTATAGCTGGGACCATAACAGATGCTACCACCTCGGGTCAGGGTGGACCTGGGAACACCAGCAATTAAGAGGTGGTTCCTTGCTCCTCAAAACCTTCTGGAAAATATAAAGCTGTATAAAAATATTTAATACTGAAAAATATACTTTGCCAAACGACAGTTAACGAAGGTATTTCTGGAAGATGATTTTCCTTTTACAAGCAAATCATCTTTGTAATTATAGAAAATACTTTTGTCTCCTGATCAGAACCAGTCTGTACTAGTCTCAAACAGGTGAGGGTCGATTGGGTTTCCAGGCAGTACTTTGTCACCCTCACTAACTTGTAAGCATTTGATTTCTTTCTACCTATGTTTATATACATTACAAATTAAACTAAGCACAATGAAATATTAAAAAATTTTTTGACATCATTTTGGGATCTTTTTTTGTCTGAATCTTTAAATTTGTTTTGTTCATGTTAAATCTCAAAAAAAAAAAAAAATTCAGTTTTTTTGAAGGTGTTAAATTATTCAGCTTTGTAACAAGAAAAATCTTGATGTTGAAAAAAAGTTGATGTTAAAAATTACCACAAAACATTGATTCCTTTAGAGTGGAATGATCTATTATGACTAGTCTCTAATTTGTATTTAGGTACATTGTATTTATTTTCAATTTTTCTAGTTGAATTGTTCACATATATTACATATGATCCATTATTGTATATAATTAGGTTAGAGTAAAATTTGCATTTTCTATGAATACTACCTTATAAAAATTGAGATGTAGCTGAGTGGCAAGTGGGGGTGCAGATAATAGATTTAAAGCAGGGAGCAAGAGACCCTTCACTGACCATGCTACTGATCAGTTGATTTCAGAATCTGTGAAACTGAGCAGATATAAATAAAACCTTTTGAGAGCAGAAAGCACTGGATGGCCATTTTGTCTTATATTTGGGACTCATCAGCAGTATATATAATATAATATAGGATGAAACGGCTGTCCAGTGCTTTCTGCATTCTGTTGAGGTTTCTTCTAGACTCGATGAATTACTTAATTATAATTATCTCAAATCCTACTAATAATTTCTATCATTTGTATATCCTTGCTTGAACCGGCTTCTAATGCTCTGGATGGAGCGGCTTGGGGATAGTAGTCGTGGCTCTCCAGGGCACAGTCCTATGGGTAAGGTAAACTCGGATGAGTTCCACCACAGAATATGCAATCGAGCGGCACTATATTGAGTTTAATTCATTACCTCTTCTTCACCGAGGCCCGTTGGTACAATTGGTATGACGTTTGCCTGATAACGTAACTGTTTGGGTTTCAATTCTCAGTAGTGAATGTGCACTGCTGATGAGTCCCAAATATAGGACAAAACAGACGTCCAGTGCTTTCTGCATTCTGTTGAGAGTTCTTCTAGACTTGATAAATTACTTAATTATAATTATCTCGAATCCTCCTAATAAATTTATATATATATATATATATATATATATATATATAAAATCAACTGGACTTTCCCATCTATTTCGGCATATAAAGTTCCAGGCTGGTTTGAATTCAGAGTTTTCCTTCACCTAGATCAGTTGGCACCCTGGGCTATAGAACCCAGTCTGTCCTGCTATTTTAACCATAGCTGGGGATAAGAAATGGAATCATACCTTTTCTACAGGTATTAGCACATAAGTGAATGTAATGAATTTGACTGGATTTTCTCAATCCAAGTCACAATCCATTACTTCACTGTGCATATATATATATATATATATATATATATATATATATATATATATATTATATATATTATATGATGGGATAGGATAAAGAACAAATAAGTATAAAATTAACATGTATTGTTTTTATTTAAGCTTCATTGAAAATTGATGGAAATTAATTTTTATATATGTTATTTTTAGTGTGTACATATACACACTAAAAATTCGGTTGATACATCTATTTCACTGTTAAAGAAAAGTAAAAATATCAACTGGCCTAAATCGAAAAGTCCTACTAAAGAAAACTATGCTTCTTATCATTAATTGCACCTGTATTCCATTTTTCCTGAGGGAAGCTGTTCCTATAGTTGACGTATGCCATTTCCCATGAGAGAGAGATTCTTGATTAAGCAAAGCTTAATTATTTCCAAAATGCACATCTCATTGGCACTTCTTCAAATTTGTATCTTCCAGGATTTCTTTTTTAATCCTATATTATGTCTTATTACTTAGGACTAATTTGTTCTGTTTGTTTCATGGCATATCAACCTCAATGGGTTATTTAATGCCAACAAGATTTTTATGGCTGGTAATATTTTTTTCTCTTCAAAGATGTATTGCTGGTAAAGGTTTTTTCTTCAAAAATTTATTGCTGGTAATAATTTTTTTACAAAAATGTCTTGCTGGTATTAAAACCTATTTTTACACTTTCATAGCATTTTGACCCCAGTTTGCGGTTAACTATTTGCCCATAGCTGGAACCCTAACAGGTGCTATCACCCTAAGTCAGGATGGACCCGGGAACACCAGCAATTAAGAGGTGGCTCCATGCTCCTCAAAACCTCTTGATCAGAGGCCTTGCTGTCAGATGTAGTTTATCATCTTATCCAGGATGCCTCATTTTGTTGGTGGGTGTCTTACACCTCTGCAGAGATGCAGTCAGTGTATTCTGATTTCCCAGCCAACAGGGCAGTACTTAGAACAAAGAAATTATATATATATATATATATATATATAAGTGGTGACTCTAGGTCATCAATGTTTGTCAGGCTCATTACAATCTTTAACAAAATATACTATTCGTATAACTTAGATGAGAAAATGATTCCTTTACTTTAAGTATATAATTTTTAAAAATCTCTAGTCAGATATATTTAAAAAAAAATATGTGTATCTATCTAGAGTATGTATTTATATATATATATATATATATGTGTGTGTCTATGCTTTAGTGTATTTATGTATCTGTCTGTGAATTTTTAGTTTGTTTAATTTATTGTATTTTTTGATTTGTACTGCTGACTGATATATTTCCTCAACATTATATCAGTCACACTCCTCATCCCAACACTACAGTTGAAGATTTGAGGCTGCCACTTTCTTTGATTTTCACCGATTTAAGTTGGCTAAATTTACCTTTTTCAATTGATATGTTGTGCTAAAAACATACTGTACAGAACAAATTCCACTTAGACAGCTTTTTCCCCTCCCCCAGAACTGCTACACTGTGTGACAGTCTCCTGTAGGGATGCTTTCCTGAATGCTACAATTTTGGCCTTTTTGAGGGTTAGTTGTTACCTATTGTCCATATCCTCATAATGTTCACTTCCTACTTATTCCTTTTATGTCCATATCAAATAAAATAAATAAAATAATAAAAAGAGCAGACAAAAATTCAAAAGGCTTTTCAAAATAAAATAATAAATAATAAATAAAAAAAAATAAAAAAATAAATAAATAAAAAATAAATAAATAAAAAAATAAATAAAAAAATAAAAAAATAAAAAAATAAATAAAATAAAAAATAAATAAAATAAAAAATAAATAAAAAGAGCAGACAAAAATTGAAAAGGCTTTTCAAAACCATGATGTTCTACATTTTCATACTTTGTTATGATATACATATTTGACCAATTTCTTTGAGTTATGAAAACAGTTACTTTAACCAATTAGTCACTATATTTTTTATTTTACTAAAAGTTCACTCAATCCAAGCCCCAAGAGCCACTCAATTAGACTGTTATATTGACATAAAAGTAGGAAGTGTAGGATAGATAACAGTTGGCTCTAGATTTCGAGAGTTTAAGTTTTTTGTGATCAGAGAAGCATCCTTTTGAGTGTGTTCCACAAAGTAGCCGTTCTTGGGAAGAAGATGTCCAAGTAAAACTTCTTGCCAAGTTTGTTACACACATCCCATAAAAGAGCTTTGTGGATGTTGAAATCTTTTTGGGAATCTATGATGTGAGATGCAAGATATTTGAAATTCTCAACTCTTTGATGGATGTATTATTGAGTGATTTCAACTCAGATGGTTCAGAGGAGGTTATATTTTGTCTTACCCTCATGGCAATAGCAACCTAACCTGGTTCACTGCTTGCTTGAGTGATTGCAGCAAGGATTCTTTGTCCTTGATACATTGAGAAATAAATGCAAGATCATTGGCAAAGTCAAGGTTGGTCAGGTATTGAAGGACATATGGCAGAGTGGATAAAGGTGTTCGATCCAGTGACAGGACCCAAAGAGTTGTGAGTTCAATATCTGGTTAAGGCAGTGGAGAACTTGGAGAGGTGAATTAACAGGAGGTAACTGACATCCATTAGACATGGAACTAGGACAGTCTACTTCAGCGAGCAAAATAAAGTGTTCAGTTTGACATTCCAACCACCTGAAGAAGGCCGGAGTGTACAATGGCCAAAAAGTGATAAAAATGGCAACAAAAATGAGGACAATAGTCCGAATAATGTAAATAGTATACATAATACCTCATCTAAGAAATATAGTCAGATACTGCATTCATTTTGTTTGAAATTATTGTAAAACCACTTTTAGGTCAAAACATCCTAAGAGGGGTTTGTTTTGCTTAGTCATACGAAATCACATTTTCTCTCTCTTTTTTTTTTTTTTTAAAATATAAAAATGTTTATTATGGGTTTACGGCCAGGTGGTTAGTACTTTCACTTTCTGATCAGGAGACCCAGTTTCAAATTTCATGAGGGTTGATTTGTCAAGAAGTAATCCAAGCATGTGGAAAGTGTCTGAAACCATGCCATGGATTGACCTGTGCTTTGTGAGTCAAAAGTTGGGTAGACCAAGGCCATCGATGGTTGTTGAAATCACAAGTCATCGTGACCAAGGGTTTGAATGTACTGACCTTGTTCAAACTGCTGAGCATTCCAAATGATGTGCTCTCTCTCTCACATCCTAACTGTAACTAAGGTTTGCTTAACATTAGTTGCCATATGAGCCACAGGTGGACTGTATGTGTTGAATAAACACAAATGTGTCTGAGCAGATGTCTGCAACAGGTAGCTGACCTAACAGATGAGTATGCTCAGAAAATGACAGAAGCTAACCTATATATATATATATTTTCTCACAGATGGTGCCCAAATGAGCCTACTATATTGTGTAGTCGACAAAAAGCAAAACAAACAATGCACAGGCATGAAATTAAAAATATAAAATGGCGAAAATTTACCCATCGCACCCACTCTGTGTGTGTGTGTGTGTGTGTGTGTGTGTCTTTGTCTTATGTATAGAAGAGTGCTCTATTTTAGATTCTTTTAAAAGTGATTTTTAATACATAAAACAATATCCATTTTTTAAAAATTGCTAAGCTTGTAAACAGCATTGTAAATGGTTGAAATGTTTGATCGCAAAATGCAACAAGTTATGTGCCAGCAATGCGTAATGGTGACATATATGGGCAACATGTAATTTATTTTTTTTTATATGCATTCACGTATACAGGGTCTTAGCCAATAGTTATTTTTATTAATGGATGGTTGCTATATATATATATATATATATATATATATATATATATATATAAAAAAAACATGTCACATTAAATAATTTAGACAAGTTTTGTCTCCTCGTTTTTAATAGGATTCTCTTATAATTATGGACAAGTGTCTTAGTATCCTTATTAAAGAAAGAAAATTACCATGTTGATGCATATTCATTTTATTCCAAGTACTTTTGACATTAGCACAATCAGGGTCTTTTTTTTTTCTATGACAAAAATTGTTATATTCATCATTTTTCTAAGATAAAGTTCTTGTGTTCATCTGAAAATTAATTTTTTTTTACTTGTGAATTGAAAAACACTAAAGTTATGTATGGTAAGATTTTTAAATTTTATCATGTAGACACACATGCAAACACCAAGGAAGGCAACTAACTTATTGAAATGTCAAAATATTAAAAAAAAATTATTTAAAACTATTAGTTAAAATCTAGATATTTTAAACTATCGACTGTAAACATTTTAAAATATTTGTGCAGTATTCATAATTAATTTTATTAAGGGTCGGTTTCAATTCATTTATGTCCTGAAAAAAAAAAAAAATACAAACATGAGAAATTGTATAAAAAACTCAACAACTACACCTTGTCAGTCATTTTCAATGAAACTTGCATGTCATATATATATATATATATATATATATATATATATATATATATATATATATATATAAAAAGATGAATGATAACAGTGAAAAACATCAGTAACTATTCCTGTTGCTATGTCCCAAAACCTCACTGTGGACTTGTATGCACGTCACTAGTGGGACTGCAGTGTCACATATAACACTAACAAAAAACTGAATGAGGTTGTTAATATATATAATTTAAAATAGAAAAAAAAGGAAAACCTTTTTATTGACAATGCATTTTGCCCTTAGGTAAGCGCCTTCAGGTCAGAATGAAAGAAAAATGTATGTGTTTTTTTTTTTTTATATTAAAAAAACTATTAATGTCTGTTTGCTTAGTTGGTATCTTCCTGTTGGAATGAAAGAACTTTTTTTTTTTTTTTTTTTTTTATATCCACCAATCTCTGCTGTATTTTAGATTAGCCCACTCTAAGCAGATCCTCTGTTACTCTCTCCATCAGCTCACATACCACATTGTGCCACTATTTCATATGCAATGATTGGTGATATTCTGTATGAGCCTGGTCTTAAGTTTATTGGTGGGAATTATGAGACCAGCGCACTCTCAATGTATTTTCTTCTTACCAAATCTTTTTCCCTCCTGATCAGACTGGCATTTATGTCAAAATTGAAATTGTGACCAGATTTGTTACAATGCTCACTGTCTCATTTCTCCACTTAATGTGTGTGTGTGTGTGTGTGTATATATATATATATATATATATATATATATATATATAGTGATAATAATAAGATAGAGCCTTTTCAATTATAATTCATTTTGTGTATACCAAGGTGTTCAACTCTTCAGACCAAAATCTCCTCTGTAAGTGTTCACAAAATAAATAAACTATAATTGAAATGGATAATTAAAGTCACCATCTTCTTATTATCATTAAAATGCTCTGTAGTCTACATTGAGCTCTCCCTGGATTTATATCTTCCTCAGAATTATCCCTTCCAGTCACAAATTGGTAAGACACATATATATATATATATATATATATATATATGGGAATGTATCAGTAAGTCTATAAACTAGCCTGATGAGATGAATTTTGATATGAAATTTTCACAGTATAATTTTACAACTATGCAATTAATATTTTCCCCTGAATTAAGTGCGTTGACAAAGGAGAGTATATTGAAGAATCAATATATAAAATAATTTTGTATTTTTAGGCTATGAACCTATTGATGTCCCAATTTATATATATTAAAGAAAGAACATGTTTATTAAAACTTGTTTATTGCTTAATATCAATTGGAAATCTTTTAAATTTCATTAAGCCACACTAAATGTTCGTGTAATGTTTTTTTTTTTTTTTTAACTTTTTTCAAAGGCTGTTTTTACTCTTTCAAATAACAATGATGAGTTTTTTCAATGCATTAAATGCTTAAGTATGTCTATTTTGAAATGGCATAGATCATTATAAACAATAGTGTAGGTACGTACGCAAACCTCCTCAGAAAATTTATATTATTTTAGTTGTTTGTAAACAAGATGCGAGTATGTGAGGGGGAATTTAATTTTTTTCATGTTATTGGTTCACCTAATACAAGGCCCAATGGCATTCAACATAGAGCATTATTGACATATGAATTTGTTTCGCTGTTTAATAATCTTTTATAGTAAAAATTTATTTATTTTGGCTTTGATAATTTTCATTTTATTTATTTATTTTTTTTTATTGCATGTTTCTTAAGAGGCCTTTTTGATGGGTTTTATGCAAAAATATAATTTTGTGCCAGGTATGAAAGATTTCATTGTTTTCGTAAAAAGCAGTAAACTTATATGTATATGTTTAAGAGAATTAGATATGAATTCAGTGTTTATGGTTTTTGCTCAATTAAATCAATCATCAGTAGAATAATTATGAATTAATCAGCAGCTTACTTCTTTACTAACTTTATGTATAAATTAAAATAAAAATATATAAAAAATCCTTCATTTATTAATAACATAGAAAAAAAAAAAGAATTTTAAAAAATGATTAATTTATATATATATATATATATATATATATATATATATATATATATATATATATACACATGTGAAAAAAATATACTGAAAAACAAACAAAAATCCTAATATGCGATTATGCTGTTTTAATGTTTAATGTCAACGTAGGACGTTTCGGTCTAATAGACCATCTTCAGGACATATTCATAAAACATAATTAACATAGACCATATACAATTCAACATCAAAAAGACGATGGACATAAAAGCAATATGTTAATTATGTTTTATGAATATGTCCTGAAGATGGTCTATTAGACTAAAACGTCCGACGTTGACATTAAAACAGCATAATTGCATATTAGGATTTGTTTGTTTTTTCAGTATATTTTTCTTCATACTGTTGGATCTATATCCATATATTTGCTTACATACATATATATATATATAATTTTTCATACAATTAGTGAATGAAAATGATTATTAACTAATGCTATTTTAATTCCAATTGTATGAAATATTTTGCTCTGTTTAATGAAAATAAACACTGAACACTTTTTGTGAGTCAGTTTTAACATTTAATATTTAAATTTCTATATTGTTAATAGGACTTGCTTGGATTATACCAACAGATTACTATATATATATATATATATATATATATATATATATATGTGTGTGTGCTAAAAGTTTGTTTTTTTAAAAAGAATTTGGGAATAAATACCCACACAAAAAAAAAAAAAAAAAAAATATAAAAAAATAAAAACCAAAAATTAAAAAAAAAAATTGAACAAAGGGAAAAATTGAATTTTGAAATATCTCTACCCCCTAAATATCTCTACCCCTAAACAATTGAGAGACACCACGCAATGTTAGCAACATTATTGAGAAAAAAAAAACTGAAAATAATAGAAGCCAGAGGCTCTAAATTTTCATAAAGACCCCTCTCACCAACCCTCCCACCTCAAAAATTGTCATCCTTATTTACTAAAAGTTCATTATCATTTAATCCAAAACTGTTTTTAATTGCTCCCTTTGCGACATGAAGACCCAGCAAATGTATGGTGAAACCCATTTGTGTTCATGTATGTGTATGTAACACTATGTAAAATTAGTTCCTGTTATAGATAAGCTGTCATTTCGTACACCATACAAATAACCACCTCAATAAAAGTTGACAAAACAGAGATTCTAATCAGGGAAAGTTAATTTATGGCAGTGGCAGTAAAGATGTGTTTGCCTCTTACATGTTGCAGGTCTTGTAAGAGTATCAATTATATGACAGTTAATAAAATATTGATTCATTCACCTGAGAGATTGATTTGTCATCTTAATTTTTAAGATTAGGAATTATTATTTACATTCAGACTAATATCCTTATTTTTGTTATTATTATCACAACATTTCTGCAATACTTTGGACACCCACGTAGAAAGGGAACATGTGGTTTTATCTCAATCTTAAGTGTTGGATATCAGTTGAGGAAGACCTTTGGCCTTACTTCCACTGCATCAGTGTGTGAGTGGAAATTAGAATGGGAGATAGCATAAACAAGAAATGCGTCCAGTGGCTAAAATGAACAGGACACACAGGAGTCTTGAGTGGAATGAAATGCATATTTGCATAGGTGCATGCTGGAAGAGGCACAGCCACATACAGTTGCATGGATGTCCAATAAAACCGGTCCAATTTTTGGTCTGGCCAGAGGTTCAACAAAGATTTGTCTCCATCAATTCCAGTGCACATAATCCTAACCTCTATGATTCTCCCTCACTCTACCCAATCACTGCAACTTGAACAATATATATGTGTATATGTGTGTATTCATCACCCCATTTGAGACCAGTAGCACTATACAACATTTCTGTTTCTGTACTAGCAGATGGTTTTTTTTTAAGCTTGTTCTAAGCAGCAGCTACTTCAACCAAAGGGTAACGTGGAAGTAAAATGGTGGATGAAGAATTTTTGGTGATCAAGTGGCAACATAACTGGAAATAGGGTATATCCGGGTATGGGTTCATATTAAGAGTTAGACTTAGGATCGGGGGGAGTTTTGGTCTGCCCTTGGTGGGAGACAGACATGTCCATCATGCAGTTCCAAGACCTCCATTCATGTTGCTAGCCACCATGTTAGGATGAGTAGAGAGGTGAGGAATTGACATAGCAGATGTTGTCCCAAATATCACCTACCTACTCAAGCAGCTGAAGCTCTGAATAAAACATCTATTTTATATGGGGGGGGGGAACAGGGTTGGTGTTTCTTACTTCTCAACATGGCATTTGTTTGTCATCTTTTATCTTGTGAGCATGAAGCTGTCTCTTTCGCATCTTTCAATGCACATTGATAATATTGAAGATTGAAATGCAATGTAGGGTAATCATTGGCCGATTGCTGGAATGCTTCAGAGAGGTTTATATTGTCTGTTTACATTTATAATCTCTGGCCTTCTTTCAGTGCCTGTCAATCCAGGTAACCATCATGGAATTTTGAACAACAGCTTAGCAGATTAAAAATTAATTTGTTGACATAATTCTGAGTTCAATCCCTGGGCCGAGTAGTACAGACTTAGACTCAGTAGAAACAGAATGAGTAATAACTGATCAGTGCTAAAGAAGATGAGATAGCTCTTGATATGGACAAAGGAACAAGAACAATCTACCCTGTAGATTAAATAAAGTGTTCAGTTTGAAATGCCTTCATAGTCACCTGAAGAAGGCTGGAGGTCACAACAGCTGAAACATTTTCATAACAACAAAGATGAGGACATTAGTTTGAATGTAAATAAGTGGGGAGAGATTTTTCCCCACCTATATTTATGCAAAATATAGTTGAAACTTTCCAGGAAGTCCTTTATAGGCTGTATAAATACCAGGCCTTATTATAAAATATATGCTACAAAGGAAGGCTCATTAAATATTCAATACTAACAAACATTGTACTTTGCAATAAAAAGGGGGGGGGTCAACCAGTGCATTTCTGGAAGGTAATTCTTTTAAGGCAAGCAGTAAGACAATAATGTCAGTAAAGAACTCAGTTATTAAAAAAAATAGTAAAAAATAAAAATGTTCAAACTTATCTTTCCAATTCGGAGTTTCACAGATATGGTATCCATCCACTCATCTGAAGAATTGTATTGAGCATTGTTTTTTTTTTTTAAATAAAAATAATAAGAACACTGGATTGTAAATCTTACTGTTCTTTTTCACTATATATATATATTACATAATTTCAAAAGATGCTACTTAAATTTTCATAAAAGATTGATTTTCAGTATCAACTTATTTCAAATTGTATAAACCCAAGTTCAGAAGTGCTTGAATAATTTATTTTATTTGTTTACTATTCAGTAAAAAAAAATTCTTCAAAAAAGCAAAGAATATATAGACATAAAATAAATTTTACAAAGAATATTTCATATGATTTGCCTTTAAATTTGAGGCTAAAAACTCATTTTTAGTTAACACATGCATTTTAGCTAATTCTAGCATTTAGCTTTTTTTGTAATATATTTTTTATTTTATTTTTTAATTTTGTTTAGCATTTTATTTTTTTTATAATATTTTTATTTAGCCATTTTTAGCTAAGTAAACATATCCATAAATAAAGTAAAATTGAGAAATTTACATCAGTTATAGTTAACGAGTGAATTTAGGGAAAAAGTACAACTAATGATCTCCTTTTTCTGAATTTCTGTAAGTAGTTTTTAATGATGTAAGCAGAATTTCAAACTTGAGATTTGTAAAAATAAAACTAAGTACAAATAACTCATTTTTATTAAATTCAGGGATCAATTTGACACTATTTGTGTTATGAACAGCACCTCTCTACTAAAATGATATAAAAAAAAAAAAAAGAAAAGATTCAATATTTTTTTCAATTCTGGCAAATATCATCACTTGAGGAAGATCTGATGAAAACTGATAAATTCTTCCTTGTTTTTTTTTTTTGAGCAGATCATTTAATTCAGCAGAAAAATTAATCCAAATTCAGATTCAAGGTCAACGGAATTTTAAAATTTGGGTCCTTTGTGAGATAATTGCATATTTAAAATGCTATCTTGAATTTTTCAGTTACCACATTTTCTTGAGTATAATATGACCCTCTGTCTCTGGAACTAAAAACAGAGAATGATACATCTTTGAGTATAATATGACCCCTGTAGTACAGACATCCCTATGTAAATATTTTTGGAAAAATTGTACCACATTATCCATAAAAATATTTCACTAAAATATTTAATTTTTCATATTAAAGAATAGAAATGAAACGGATGTTTTGCCATTATGCATTTCTTTTCCTAATTTCCATTTTAAAACTACTTTGTGTTGTACTATCTTTTCTAATGAGTGTATTTACAATCTTGTGGCAAATACGAGGGTTTTTAAGCTGAGTAAAAATTTCTTAAAATGTGTCTAATATACACCCTACTTTTTTGCCTTTAATTTTTGCTCAAAATTTCTTGTATTATACACCAAAAAAAAAAAAAAAAAAAAAAAAAAAACACAGTAAGTAAATGAAACAAAATTGACACTGTATACGGAGGCTGGTAGCATTTACAGGATTGACGGAGATGCCATTGTGAATAAACCATTTAGAAATTTCTTTAAATTGGAGTTTTTTGGACTATGGTTGGAAATTGGGCAGAAATTCAAGACAATTCAGAGATGGGGAAATCCAGTGAAAGCAATGATTTTTCTGGAGTGATTGAAGAGATTATGTCGATATCCTACAAAACATCATCCCATTTCAAAGTATTTAGGATATGCAATTTTTTGTATAGACATTTGTGCAAATGTTCAGTTACTTTTAAGCATGGCCATGTCAACCTACTGACAACTCGAGCAGTCGCCTGGAGCACCATCAAGGTCAAGGGCACTGTGATGTCATATGTTTGGGATCTTCCAAAACTAAAGCATATAAAAACTTACTTGCAATCATCCATGACTCAAAACAGATTAAATTCTTTGGCTATTTTGTCAGTAGACAATGATCTTGGAAAGAAGATAGGTGTAGAACGTGCCATGAAAAAATTTGCAGATCTAAAGTCTAGAAAAAAACGTTTTAGGTAGGATGATGAATGTTTTCTTTAGCTTGTATCAAGTTGTATATTGTAATAAATATGTGTGTGTATTTAGCAGCAATCCTTCTTTCATGCACATTTCATTGAATACGACAGACAAGGTGCTTTGATTTAGTTTTTTTTATACAATTTCTGTGTCCATGTTCAAAGTTAATATTATTAAGTGTTGGTTTGTTTGTTTTTATTAATAAGGCTTCCATTATTTTTAGCCTTTTTTTGCATGTAGATGATACTATTATATTAGTGTTGTCAACAAGTATATTACGAATAATGTCCGGTAGGTCTCCATGAATATTTCAGTGAGATCTAATTGAGCTATGGTAAGTGATGTGGGGCCAAAGTTGGGACCACAGAAGTAAAACACGGAACACGGATTAGATGTAAGAAAGATATATTAACAACAGGTTACAGAGATAGAGTAAGTGAAGCTTACTATATGTTAGTGTCCAACACTGGTAGTCGTACTAGACTCTCACTGTCACTCTCTGTGTCTCTCTCTAGAGTGCTATGTCGCCTACTTATTATAGATCTGGAAGAGTCTATTGTGTAGGTAGTTTCTGGTCTCACAATACCCCACTTCCAAAGAGTTTTCTTTTTGAAAAGTAGAAAAAAAAAATAAAACTTAATACTTTTTCCTCTTGGGATTTACGTCGAGCGGTTGAGTAAATTTCTTTTTCCTTCCTGAGCGTCGCACTTCAGGAGAGACTTGGGGCATGTCGAGATCAAACTAGACGTCTTGATGCGTGAGCCACAGCTTTTTGCGAACCATCTGGCAGTTTATGTAAAATGCAAGCACCAATGCCGTACAAGCTTGCATCACTTGCGACTATGATGTCGAGACTAGGGTCGTAATGGGTGAGGGAGAGGTCTGAAGTAAGAGTTTTCTTGATCTTCTTGAATGTGTCTTGGCATTCCAGGGTCCATGACCATGGTTTGTCCTTTTTTAAAAGTTGGTTGAGAGGCCCTCTCAAATTTTGCATGTTCTTAATGAACCCTTGGTAAAAGTTAGCTAGGCCGCGGAAGCTTTGTAAAGTTTGAACGTTATCTGGGGCCGGCATGTTTCTGATTGCATTGGCTCGTATTTGATTGGACTTCTTTTTTTACGTAGACCATAGGTGCTGCCCACTTGCTGAAATCTGTTTTTGACAAAATACCTGCTTGTTCGAGTCTATCTAACTCTTGTTGATTTGCTCTAGAGCAGTGAAAGGGACATTCCTTTTCTTTTTGAATACCGGTTGTGCACCGTCCTTCACTTTGAACTTAGCTTTCATTTTAGTACATTTCCCAAGGCCGCCAGAAAAAACCTGGGGAAATTGTTGTTTGAGTTCCTTTTTTAGATTTACCAAATTGGACATTGTATCTTGCGACAAAATGTACTCGTTAGCAATCCCAAAGATTGAATTTTTCTATCCAATCTGTTCCAAATAAGTTATCTGAAGTTTTTTCAATACGTAGGCTTTGAGCTTTTGGTAACTCCATTTTTGTGTTACTGTAAGTATTACCTCACCTAAAATGTTAATCTTTTCGCCAGTTACGGATTTTGCTGTTTTATCCGTTTTTAATAAGGTCAGCTTCTTTAATTTTCACCAAGTATGCCAGTTAATGGTTGAAAGATCAGAACCAGAGTCAAGCTGGAATTTAATGGACTTATTGAAAATATCCACTGTTACATATTTTCTTAAATTCCTATTGACAATATTGTCAGATTGAGCTTGCCTAATTTTATTTTTGGGTTTTCTCGTTCTGTTGGCGTACGAGCACGAAGTTAATGTATGACCACTTTTATTGCAATTTTTGCAATATTTTTTGTTCTTAACTGGACAGAATTTCATCCAATGCCATTTACCACAATGGTAACATGGTCTGGGCAGTTTCTGTAACCACTTTGGGTTTTGGTTACTGCGGAATTTAGGACATGAGATTTGCCTTTTGTCTTTTTGAGGGGAATAGGAGGTAGACTTGCTTCTGATTTTATTTATCTGAGCCACACCTGATTCCTCGATAGTGTTTGAGTCACACTTTACAGATATTATTCTTTGACAGTCCTCTGCCAGTTTTTGGAGCGTCAATCCTTGTTCGTTCTCAAGCTTGGTCAGTATCCGTCGTCTGACTTCGGCGTCTTCTGCTGATACTAGACCTTGTGTGAAAATCAAGCACTTGAAATCATCGGCAGTCAGGTCGGCTAGTTTAAAATCATTACAGAGCTTGTTTACCGATGCTGCAAACATTAGAAAATCTTGCTTGTTGTCTTTGACTGTGTTTAGGCATTTCCAACGTTTGTAGAACAAGGTTGTGTTAGGCTCGAATAGTTCTGATAGGAGCTTAATAGTCTCTGAAAATTCCAAGTCAGTCATTTTCTTGGGTAGTATGAAGTCTACGAACCTACTATGTTCTGTAGTTCCCAGTTTTCTTAATAGTAGACGTACCTTTTTTTACTGGGCCATTGTTCACAGTCTCCATTGAAAATATCTTCGTAGCGCCTGTAAAAAGCCTGGAACGTTTTGTCTTCCTCTTGTACGTATTCAAAGGTTTCCATTGAATTGTAGATTATACTCTGGGAGAATATTGTATATTTTTCAGAGTTTGAGCCTTTTAATGCATTTATGAGTAATTCTTTAAGTTGTTTCTGTTGTAGTTCAGCATTCTGAAGCGTAATTTTTTGGAATTCCATTTGTTGTTTATGTAATTCCAAAAATAGTTATTGTCTTTCTTCTGATTTTTGTTGCTGATCCAAATTTAGTTTTAACATTTGGGCAACGACTTTTTGCAAATCTTCCATATTTAAAAATGACAGCGCTTTTTTGTTGCTTAGTGTCCAACACTGGTAGTCATACGAGACTCTCTCTGTCTCTCTCTAGAGTGCTATGTCGCCTACTTAATATAGGCCTGGAAGAGTCTATTGTGTAGGTAGTTTCCGGTCTCACAATAGTAAGAAAGGTGTAAAGTGAGTCTGCGTGTCAAACATGTTGTAGTGTGGCCTATATAATTATTTACGAATTTTGATTGATCAGGAATGCAATTCCTTAATAGGCATTTAAATTCGTAAATAATCTTATTTAACAGTTAGAATATATAATCCTTGAAATGTATAGCTGAAAAGTGCTTGGATAAAAAGAACATTTGGACAGTTTTTATAAAATTTACCATCTGAAAAGAAAAAAAATTATTAGATCATGAGAAATTGTATAAAAAACTAAATAAAAAGCACCTTGTCTGTCGTATTCAATGAAATGTGCATATATATATATATATATATATATATATATATATAATAAAAAAATTTAAACACTAATATTCCATGGTCATATATTAGTGTTTAAGCCTTTTATTATATCCTAATACTCTGTCCTAGACATTGAGTTCTACCTGGATCCTTCCTCTTGGAAAATTTTTTCTCTGAAAATATACATGTATGGGAATTTTTAGATATATTTTCATATGTATGTATATTTTCCACTAATATTATCTATATATATATATATATATATATATATATATACCTACACAGCCAGACCAATATATTATATAAAAAGAGACATAAGTTAAAAAAATAATTAATGATTTTAATCAGTTATAGGGAAAATAAAAGTAAAATCAATTGAAAATTATTTAATACAAGCTAAGGAAAGGAAATCATTTGACGATATTTCTTTCATATAGACAACAGAGGAACAATATATTTTTATTATGAAATTTAAAATTAAACTGAATACAGGACATGTGGGGGTGTCCATGAAAAGTCAGTATGGCACAGGGGACAAAACTATCAAATATGGAACATGTCCAGTATATAAGGGTCATCTGGCAACTAACTTTTGACGAGTCAGTCAAAGAGCTTTGAATGCTTCACTTACTCTCTAAAGGAATGTGCATCTTTTTGTACAGATTTTCTTGAAAGCCAATAGCTGCTCGGAAGTCAACTTGTGTTAGGTTTATTTTTGTATTTGAAACAAAGTAATTTATTTTTAATCCAACATTATTAATTGATTACATTTAGTGGATACTGGTGTTTAAGATTATATATATATATATATATATATATATATATATATATATATGCAGCATATCTTCATTCAAAGATGTTTCATTGAATAATAGACATATTGTGTATTTATTATTATACTGATCCTTCCCAGTTGTCTAATCAGTTTCTTGATATTAAGATGGTACAACTGAATAATAAAAAAAATTGTATATTTTTTATTAATAGTATATATATATATATAAAGATGCATTTTTTTTCTTCACCAGTAGCACAACACAGAGTTTCATACACAGCACAATCTTCCGCTATAATAAAATAGTGCTTGATGTAATATAACAGAAAGTCGTGCTTCTGGTGAATGAAAAAAATGTATATTTATTAAGATTTAATTTATAGCTCTGTCATATTGCATTGAGCACTATTTTATTGTAACATCAGCACTCAATGTGCAATATATATATATATATATATATATAAATCAAACATATATATATATATATATATAATCAAACATAAAGATCCAGACATACTACTAAATAGACACAATGAACTAGTTTTTAAATGCCAGCACAAAAACAACCTAAACCTAAGCAAGTACATTAAGAAATAATCATATAGGAACAGCAATTTTGAATGTTTTATATTCCCTTTTGTTTTTAGAAATATTACTATGCACACGTGAACGCTAACACATGACTATATGTATACAACTATGATAATGTATTTGCACACTGAGACACCTGTTGATATGTACAAGTATATGTTTTTATACGGAAAAAGAAGCATACCAGGTTTTTTTTTTTTTTTTGTGAGTGTGGAGATGTACAATTAGTTAGGTACTTACATGTTTTGCCATAAATATGAAAGATCGGGTAATATTATATGTGTAAAGATATAGATAATGTAATTAAATACTGAGATAGTCTTTGAACGCAGGCATAAGTGGATGCACGGGTGGACATGAGGATAGGGGCAAATACGTGTGTAGATATATGTAAGTGCAAATTAACGCATATGTGGGTATGTAGATATGCTGCATGTTGCGTATGCATATGAATGTATATGTATGTATGCATATATGTGTGTGCGTGTGTATGTATGTGTATACATATAGGTGTGTAAATATATATATGTGCATATGAATATATATGGATATACAGATGTCCTTGTGTGTATATGTATATATGTAAGTATAAGTATATATGGAGATAGGTATGGAGACATGTGGATGTGCGTTTTCTCTGCAGGTGTATATGAGTAAAGATGGAAATATACATATGGTCATTTCGTGTGAATGTGTGTGTAGGTGTATATAGGAACTCATAGGCATATAAGAAGATATAGGTATGTGGTTACAAATAGGGTTTAAGACATGTGTAGATAAAAATTGTAAAAGAAGGACCTAATTTTCTGCTAGTGACATTTCTTCCAAATATCTCCTCTAATATTCTCCAATTGGAAGTGAATTTTAAATAGCACGAAGGGAAAGTTTAGATTGGTATTTTAATTGAGATTGAAAGATACTACCCCAGTGTGGAGAATAACATTATTTAAATGGGAATAACCGTTGATAATTGGGTACATAAAAACAATCACGAGTTTACTTAATGAACAAAAATCAAATGAATAGATGTCAACCTAACAAGCTATAAGATAAAAGTTTTAGGGGGGGAAAAAAAAAAAAAATTACTAAATATAAAATGGATTGCTCTTTCAATGTTCTGTCTATGGATTCTTCCAATTGACTGTTTCATAGAAAATACCCAAAACTCCACCGAATTTCAAATTAATTTCTTCATAGATTGTTTTAACATTTAGATATTTATCAAACCTTAACCTCCCAAATATGCACGTTAAAGTAATGCGAACTGACAGCGTCTAAGAATTTGAATGAAACCTGTCATGTAATTTATTGGGGTTGTTGTAACTTCTTCCTTTAATGTCGTTCTTATCATTCACCCCTTAGCCACCTATATCTAGAGACGAGACGCGTTAAATTTGAGCAACATCTAGCCGACACACTGGGGTTAAAATAGGAAACTAAAATGATACATATGACACACTCATATCCTCTCTCCCCTCCTCACTTCGTTAACTTTACGTATACTTGATGAGGTCCGTAAAAACGTGTGAATTTCTTTTTTCATTTTCATTTCAGCTTTTGGAAGTAAAGTCTGATGATCCAGAACCCTGTTAAAGGGGTTATGGTGAAATAACAATTACATGGAATCTTAACGTGGTCTGTCTTTTATTCAAATATATCTGCTCTGAGTTTTTACATTGAGCTCTCTGGATATCATCCTCCTCAGGTCTACCCATATGGATTACCTAAATTTGAATAAACTATATATATATATATATATATATATATATATATATATATATATAGAGAGAGATAGAGAGAACACAGAGATAATTAATCAATTAATTGACAGTTTTAAATGAAATTTCATGCATGAATTAAGTGCTTTGACAAAGAAAATTAGCCTGAAAAATATCTGTGGTATAAATTACATGAAGTTAATCATATACTTATGTACATGTGTGTGCGTTATTATTTATAGATATATGTTTCTTTATTATAAGGGTATTACATTCGAACATATGTAAACTTCTGTTTAGAAAGCAGTTTATACATGTTCAAATGTAATACCTCATAATAAAGAATTATATCTGTAAAATTGTATTGAGCCCTATTTTAAATGTTGTGAATGTTTGAATTGATATTCGATTTGTTCTCTCTCTCATATATATATATATATATATATATATATATATACACACACACACACTAGCTTAAAAGTCACCCTATTCAAAGGCTCCTCCGCGTGCCTTCATCACAATAGTTAGGGAGGAGTAGATGCAATAGGCAACAATAAACTACAGACAAACTCAAATTGATCTCTGCATTTAAATATTGCATTAATATTTAAGCTTACCTCTTAAAAGTTCAATGATAATTCTTCTGCTGTCACTTAATTTAAAGACAATTTGATGTACGTAGGTCCTTACTTTCTGTGCAAACAATTATTTTTACTTCATGGGTGACTTTTGCTGGATTTTGAAATTAATTTTGACTATTCCTCTTGTCTGGATCTGGCCTGGAATGTTTTTAATTTGCTCATGGAGTCGGCCTGATTCTAAAATGGTATAATATGTTTGTTGGGTAGCAAAGTTGAAAATGTGTGACACACTGACATACACATTTATTATGTAGATTTTATATATATATATATATATATATATATATATAATGTACAGGTATGGGAAAAATGATTGTCACAAGGAATACATAGAAGCTTCAAGGAATTTAGGTAAAAGATTATATTTACACAAAAGGGATTTTTAAAAAATGATATAAAAAAAAAAAATGCTGCTTAAATTGAGAAAGCAATTGACTAAGGAAAAAGTGTATAGAAAGTGCTTTGATTGCTAGATCATCAATGCTAAATTTCTGTCCAGGTTCTTAGAACATCTCCCCTTTCTTGACAGTTCTTTTATTATCACAATGTGGAATGCGTAATAATAAAAATTTCAGCATTCTGACATCTTCAGCCTTTTCTGGTGTTGTACAATTATAATTAACACTTGAATTTTAATATTCCCCACCCAGACTCCTAAACATACATAATTCAATAAAAACAAAAAAAATTATTTTAGTCTGAAGAAGTCCTTCTAGAGCAGGATTGTCCAACCTTTTTTCCACATGGGCCAAATTAGAAATTTAGGTATATTCATTTGTCCACAAAGTACTTTATTTAAAGAGTTCAAAATTTTATGTAGATCATAAAGTGTGGATATTTTAAGGGGTATTTGATTCATTTGGACTATAACTTGTCCTCATTACAAACTCATTTTCTAATTGCTTTATCAAACTCTCATGTTTCTGATATTGTTTTGTGTTTTTATATATATATATATATATATATATATATATATATATATATATATAACCATTAGAACTAATAAAAATAAGCATAAATAAGCAAAAACAAGTAAAAAATAATCAATCCAAATAAATAAATTAAAAACTGTCCACCTGCCAAAATAACAGAATCGACTACGGCAAGCAATCTAAACATTGGACGAATAAATAGCTTTATCTTCCCAGACCAAAACAAATCCTCCTCCCAAATTTTTTTATATATTAATAAAACATAAAAAAACCCGAAAAGAATAAATAATACAAAATGAAAGTGGAAAACAAGTAAAATAAATTAACCTAAACAAATAAACAAACAAGCCACACCCCAAAAATAACCATCAAAATAGATTACCCTTCTACCACTGACCCATATATATATATATATATATATATATATATATATATATATATATATATATATATATATATATAAATAAATAATTTTTTATTTATTGTCCTGACAATTGTGCCCAGCATGAAACAGCCTGTCACCACTGAGTGTTGATTTCTATGTTCGCGTGTGTATGTGTGTACTATCATGATACATTTGTCAATGATGCCCTGTCTATGTTCCGGTTTATCATGACATGAAAAAATAACTCACCCACCTCCTCCCTCTCAGCTTACTTTTCTATTTAGCATAGATCTGATATTTAATTGGTTAATCAAGACACACCTACAAGTCTACTTTTAATTCAGACCTCATGTTCCTCTTCCCCCTTTAACTTTCGGAAAAGAGGTAACACTTTGTTTTTAAATTTCCTTAAAGTCATTTAATCACAAGTTACCAAGCATCGACTGAAGAAGTACAATCAAAGTATTGAAACATGAAAGCTTTTTTATAGCGATTTCATCGTTTTTATTATAATCTCTTATAATAAAAATAAGATTATATATATATATAATTAAACCGAAAGAGCCAGATAAACCTACCAAGGTTTCCCCTATGTGAATTGTCAGGGAACACTGAGCCAGATATTCCCTGACAATCTGTGTAAGTGAAACCTTGGTAGGTTTATCTGGCTCTTTAGGTTTTCTCTACTTAGTGTATAGAGCACTTTACTTAGTTATTTGACTTATTCGTATCGGGTTTTTTTCTTCTTTGGACTCTGAACTTGGATGCTAGACGATTGTCTTTGGCTGACGTACATGTTCTCTGTTCTTTCTTTTTTTTGTACCCTTTTTTTCCCTCGGGTATTGGTCTGTTTATTTACATATCAAAGTTCCCAAGGTTTTCCGGACTAGTATAATTTCTTATATTTTTAAGATTATTACTCTCTCTCTATATTATATATATATATATATAAAAATAAGGGAAGGGTTTGTGGTTGTTCCAATGAGAGAAAAGTATATATTTTAAAGAGAAAAAAAGCCGCAAATGTTTTTATTATAATGTGCATTTTTTTTTTCTAAATACTTTATTCTATATATTTTGTTACCCATCTTTTGGGTCTTGTGACTATCAAGTGAAGAATTGTTATTTCCACATTATTTGAAGGAATTTAATTCTTTTCCCTTCCTATGTTAAATCTTTTAACCCTTGTCTTTTTTGCTTAGTAGTATTCATCTCAATCCATCTTGGACTGGCCGAGAAATGTTCCTTTCCTTGAGGAATAAATTTGGTCAGAGAAAGGGAAAGAAAGAAGGATATCTTTGATCTTCTCATTTTATGTCCCCCTCTCGTATCTTTTCATTCCTTCCTCTATTCTTGTGTATGTTTACCATGTATATATATTCTTTCTCTATACACACACTATATAGATATATAGTATTACTTTCTCTCTCTCATATATATATATATATATATATATATATATATATATATATATATATATATTTGCTTTCTCTCTCTCTCTCTCTCTATATATATATATATATACACTATACTTTCTCTCTCTCTCTATATATATATATACCTTGCTTTCTCTCTCTCTCTCTCTATATATATATATATTGCTTTCTCTCTCTCTCTCTATATATATATATATATATACTTTCTCTCTCTCTCTCTCTATATATATATATATATATATATACATACTTTCTCTCTCTCTCTCTATATATATATATATATATATATACATTACTCTCTCTATATATATATTCTCTCTCTCTCTATATATATATATATACTCTCTATATATATATATACATTACTTTCTCTCTCTCTATATATATACTATACTTTCTCTCTCTCTATATATATATATACTATTTCTCTCTCTCTATATATATATATACTATTACTTTCTCTCTCTCTATATATATATATACTATTACTTTCTCTCTCTATATATATATATACTATTTTCTTTCTCTCTCTCTCTATATATATATATTCTTTCTCTCTCTCTCTCTATATATATATATATTATTGCTTTCTCTCTCTCTCTATATATATATATATATATTGTATTCTCTCTCTCTCTATATATATATACTATTATTTCTCTCTCTCTATATATATATATATATATATATATACTATTACTTTCTCTCTCTCTCTATATATATATATATACTATTGCTTTCTCTCTCTCTCTCTCTATATATATATATATACTATTGCTTTCTCTCTCTCTCTCTCTCTATATATATATACTATTGCTTTCTCTCTCTCTCTCTCTATATATACTATTATTTCTCTCTCTCTCTCTCTATATATATATACTATTGCTTTCTCTCTCTCTCTCTATATATATATATATATATTTCTCTCTCTCTCTATATATATATATATACTTTCTCTCTCTCTCTATATATATATAGCCTTTCTCTCTCTCTCTCTCTATATATATATACCTTTCTCTCTCTCTCTCTCTCTATATATATATACTTTCTCTCTCTCTCTCTCTCTATATATATATATATACTATTGCTTTCTATATATATATATATATATATATATATATATATTGCTCTTTCTCTCTATATATATATATATATACTTTCTTTCTATCTATATATACCATATATTTCTCTCTCTCTCTATATCTATATATATACTATTGCTTTCTCTCTCTCTCTCTATATATATATATATATATATATATATATATATATATATATATATATATATATATACTATTGCTTTTCTCTCTCTCTCTCTATATATATATATATATACTTCTTTCTCTCTCTATATATATATATATTGCTTTCTCTCTCTCTCTATATATATATATTGCTTTCTCTCTCTCTCTATATATATATATACTATTGCTTTCTCTCTCTCTCTATATATATATATACTATTGCTTTCTCTCTCTCTCTCTCTATATATATACTATTGCTTTCTCTCTCTATATATATATATATACTATCGCTATATATATATATATATATATATATATATATATATATATATATATATATATAGTATTGCTCTTTTTCTATCTTTTATATATTTTTTTTTGATCAAATTAATTTTTTTTTTAAATTCAGATACATTTCTGTTTTAGCTTTGACATTGTTTACAAATCCAATTGATAAAGAAAATATTAAAAAAAAAGATTTTCTCCTTGCCCCCTTAATGTATAAATATTTTACTATACACTTTTCTAACTCCCATTTATCTTAATCCAGGCTCCATTCCAATTTCAATTGATGTTATGTCTGTGCTTAGTAAAAAGATTTTTTTTTCTTTAGATACTAAATATTACACTCTGCATGCCAATGACTGCAATCAACTTTCACCAAGGGAGAAAGAAATGTACCTGGCCATTATTAATAAGAATGCTGCCACTTTATCTTAACAATTAATGATAGAAGACTAAAACCTTTTAGTAAATGAGCAAACCTTTCCGTTGGATATGAAATTTAACAAAACAATGATAGAGATGTAGCACTGCCATTTTTACGTACTTAAGAAAGCCATAATATCCTAATTTTGTTACTGTGAAAATATATACATTAATGGAAAATTAATTACTGTCTGAATTTCCAAGATGAGGAATTATTATTTTATAATGAACAAGACGGACAAGTAACTTCATTTTGGTTGTTATAAAAAATGTTTTGACAATTTCTAAAATAAAGAATTATCAGGATTACCCAGATATTTTTAAACTGATGTCCTCATCCTAATAGTTTTAGTCACAATGTTTTAGCTATTATACTCTCAAACCATCTTCAGGGGACTCGTGTATTCTAAGAGGAATTAACTAAGATGTAAGGTGGGGGTGGATAGAATGTGAGATTTGGTAAGAATGCATAATGGACAGTAGGACAAGAATGATTGATCTTAGGAGAGTGTAATGGAATTGAAGATCTGCTTCAAAATTTCCAGAATGTTCCCAGATATGACAGATACCTGAAGAAGACTGAAGAGTAGAATGGTGGAAACATGGTTAAAAAAAACCAAGATAAAAAAAACAAAAGTTCAAATAAATCTGTATATAATAATATGTAATCATATAATTCAATCTAATTTAATAACTTGAAATATAATTCAATAGATATATAAAATACACTGTAATTCAGTATAATAATTCACTATTATAATAATTCAATATAACAATAATTCAATAATGATTCAAAATAATAATTCAATATAATAATATTTAATAACAATAATATAATATATAATAATTTTTAGTGATGTAATAATATAATAAAATAGTAATGTAATAATTGGTAATATTGTATATAGCAATACCATAGATCATAATGTCTAATACAGAACATTGTTGGGCCAACTCTGCTAAAGGAAGCCAATATTGATTTGGCTAACAATAAAAATCAGTCAGTCATACTTTGATATCATTTTTTAACATTATTTTTAATATTTTAACATTATTTTGATTTGTTATCATATTATATATCTCATGACACTGTAAAAGTAGACAAAGGTATCCAACAAAGATCAATTGGAAATTATGCATATTACTCTGATAAAATGGATGGAGGCTTAAATTTCAATCCATTTCAATTATTAAGATGCAAAGATCTTAGTAGAGAAATGGTTTACAGAACTTCAGAAATAAACTGCATTTTGATGATGAGAATTAGCCATTTTTCAATATTTATAACTCTCCACCTTTTTGCTACCAATCAATTCGAATGCTGTCATAAAATTTCTTTCAGCTTACACCAGCTGTAAAATCTATCTCGACCCTCCCGAAAATCTTTGTACCAACTGAAGAATTTTTGAGGGAAAGAGCAGAAATTCCAAGTTTGGATATTATTCTATTCCTAACCAACAAAAATCACTTATGAAAACCAACAAAAATCACTTATGAAATCCAATCAAAGAATCAATTTCTTCATGTTAGTCTTTATAAACCAAAATCGATTTTAATATTATAGAAGAGCAATTCAAGCCAATACTTAGATTTACTAATAAATTTGAAGATAAAAGAAGGAATAAACATTCTGAGGAGAAAATATCTATTTTACACAGACTTTTATAGCATTTATTTAAAAAAATAAATATCATTTAGTAAACTTATTTTACAAATTCGTTAATTGTTAATCCAAGGGAGATCACCGCTTTTTTTATTGTCTTGTCAAAATAATGATTTCCCTTGATGAACATAAATTTTATTTTATCCATTTTGAATAAACAGAAATTAACAGTGAAACTGAAAATTTACGTTAATATTTTTTTCTCAATTGAATTCTTAATCATTCATCTTCTTTCCATTTGAATGAGATTAAAGGATTCAACGCCTTTTTGTCAGGCATTTTTACTCTAAAGAACGTGTGATTGAATGAAAAAAAAAAAAAAAATCAATTCAAATGGTATTGTTCTTTCTTTATGAATAAAGAACAAAGAAAAACTTCTTAGCCGACGCGTTTCGTCCTCTGATGGACGTTATCAAGACAAATGTGAGGATTTGATTTGCAACAAGTATTTATAAACAAACGTAAAAAGGTTAGTTTCTCAAAATTTTGAAATTTAAGAGACACTCATGAATATTCATCAGGCTAACAGAAAAGCCTGGGTAAATTATGAAAAATACCAAGTGACATAATTTAATGCCTAATAAACTCAAATGCTATTGTTGATTTTTTATAATATTTAAATTATTTTAGTTTCGGAGAAAGTTAAGATTTTAACCGTTTTATTTTATTTTATTTTTTTTTTTAAAGTTCTTTAACATTTTTATAGTCATGTAGGATAGCTTAGGAAAGGAGTAATTTTTTTCCCCCGAACAAAGATATTCACTCACTTTTGTTTATTAGACATTAAATTACGTCACTTAGCCTCCTCCATAATTTACCTAATCAGTCAGCCTTTTTTAAATTTTGTTTATGAATACTTGAAAAAGTTCCTCAGGGGACAAAATATAAGTTTTCCTTTTTTCTTTATTCATAGTCCTTTTACAGATATATTTTTAGTTATATCTGAACTTATATATATATATATATATATATATATATATGTGTGTGTGTGTGTGTTAAACATGTTTGAAAAAACAAAAAAACATTCCCATCACTATAGAGATACACATATAAAAAATATTCAGTTAAAAATAGAAAAATCATCCTTGCAAATGGCTAATAGAATAGACGAGAGCGCTCGGATATAGACAACATTTGGACAGTTTTTACACACTTTATGTCTAGAAAAGAAAACATTTATATAAACACCAGAAAAAATGAATGGAAAACTTAATTGCAGTATATTATCAGTTGTAATTAATCAAACATATAAAAGAGGGTTTGCTGTACAAATACACACACATATATATATATATATATATATATATATATATATATATATATGAAGAAAAATATACTGAAAAAACAAAAATCCTAATATGCGATTATGCTGTTTTAATGTTTAATGTCAACATCGGACGTTTCGGTCTATTAGACCATCTTCAGGACATATTTATAAAACATAATTAACAGAGACGATATACAATTCAACATGAAAAAGATGATGAACATAAAAGCAATACCAATTCAAATAGATAACTGACATTGACATTAAACAGCATAATCGCATATTAGGATTTTTGTTTGTTTTTTCAGTATATTTTTCTTCATACTGTCGGATCTATATCCATATATTGCTTATATATATATATATATATATATATATATATATATATATATATAGATAGATAGATAGATATATAGATAGATATAAGTGTGGACATGAACTCAATATGAGATATTAGCAACTATATATGAATATGATAATGTACATATACAGATGAGCAAATAAATATTTAAGACAAACTTATTCTGTGATAAAATCTGCATTCCATCGTCATAATGATTTTTACAAACACGTGCATGTGCACTTTATTATAGTTTGTCTTTGAAATTTACCCGTGAAGATAATCTTAGAAAAGATCGAATGTACTTGGGTTAAAAAAGAAATTACGGTACCTTCCTTGATGAATGTCACGTTAATATCAAGAAACTGGAAAGGATCAGTATAAAAACTGAGTAGACACAATATGTCTATATTATTCAATGAAACATGAATTTATTGGGATCTCTGAAGAAAAAAGGGGGCTATATATCAAATTAACTTATTGCATCAATATCCAGACTGAAGAGCGTGTTTGTTTGCCATATATAAGTGTCATTGTTTTTGTTTGTGAAGTGCACTGTTTACTCTGTGTGTGTGTTTTTATAGATAGATAGAGTGAGCCATTTTTTAGCTTGTGCGTGTGTGCATATATATTAGAGCCATTTTTTTAGTGTGTGTGTATAATATATATATATATATATATATATATATGTATGTATATGCATACACACTTTCTTCTCTACCCCTTTGATATCAATATATAACTTCCATTAAGTTAACCGTTTAAATGTGTCAATGTCTGCTAACTCACTCATGTCTTCTCTCTCCCCCTCACTTCATTAATTTACATATGTTTAATACTGCCCGTCAAAAATGTGTAAATTTTCTTTTCATTTTTTGTTTGGAAGCAAAGTCTGATGATCCGCAGTCTTTTAAAAGGGCTGTGGTGGAATAATTTATTACATGGAACCTTAAAGTGGTCTGTTTTTATTTAAATTATTTGCTCTGGATTATAACCTCCTTAGGTTTACCCATATGGATTACCTAGTTTTTCATAACTATATATATATATATATATATATATATATATATATATATATATATATACATATACACACACAGTAATGCTACAATATGCTAATCCATATGGAATTTCAGAAGGATATAAATCCAGGAAGAACTCTATGTCAAAAGACAAAGCAAAATTATTATTAATTAAAAAGAATATCAAACACTTACCTATGCGATTTTAAGTGTTTGATATTTTTAATTAATTATATATATATATATATATATATATATATATATATATATATATGTGTGTGTGTGTGTGTGTTTAAATATATTGATATAATAGGAAAAAACCATTAGATTGTCCCAAAGTTCTTTTTCGTATTTTTGTTTTATTTTTTAAAAAACAGTGCTCGATACACAAGTAGAGCCTAGATTATAATTATTTAAAAAAAAAAAAAATGATTCCATTGCATTATAGAAATTACTTAAAGCCCCTTTAAGGAATCATCAACAAAAAACAAATAAACACCAAAAACTACCAGAAGTACAACATCAATTTAGTTAAAGTCTTAGCATACAGTAATAAAAAGAAAAATAGAACTACTACATCAATCAGTTAGAGTTTTAGTAGAAACTCTTATAAGATTAGCCATTGTAGCTAGAAAAAAAACCTAACCGAACCTTATATGACTCCAAAAACATGACATGTCACAAACACCCCTACTTCCATCAAAGCAGTGACCATTGATAAAGAAAAAATAAAACCCCAGACCACATCTCCATTCAAAATTGTAAAATGAGTAAAAATATTCCATACCATGTTATTCCAAAAACAATGCTTGAGGATGAAACTGCGACCCAGTAGTTAAGGTTTAATATTGAATTAAACTTAAATACTGCTGACAAAACAGTAATTTCTGTAACATGATGGAATCATATTTTTAAAAATAATTATATATATATATATATATATATATATATATATATATATATATATATGTATATGTGTGTTGTATCAAAAAATACTTTTTACAAAATTTGGAGGTGGGTTATTTATACCAAAAACAAGGACAAAAGATTGGATGACTTGGCTGCTTTCAGTCAGGAAATACAATGATACAGCCATGCTGCCTAATGTCCATTACCATTCGCATAGCTGTATTTAAAAACCATATCTGCTTGCTCATTATATGAATATCCTGCCACTATTAAGCAGAACACTTCTCGGTGAACTCACTACTACACACGTTAAACATTGAAGAGTGACAAGCCACAAATGTACACGAATGACAAATGTAACCTAGTGTACACGGCAACACAGCGCCATCTACTGTAAACTTTCTTTAAACTCAAAAATGAAGGATTTGTGGACAAATGTTTATATGGACTTTTGTCCCTGTTTTGGTGTTAGGAACCCACCCCCAATGTATTTTTGATACACCCTATATATATTTTTTTTTCCTATTTCTTTTTGAATTTGTAGGTCTGATGATTTGGATCGTGATTATGATTCCAATGTAATAAATTATAACCATGAAATATTAGTGTTTGAGCCTTTTATGTATGATTAATACAAATAATATAGCTGATTGATGTTATATTCAGCATTACATCTTAAAATACTAACTGTAAAAACATGTTAATCATTACAAAGATTCATCATTGATTTTCTATCCTTTATTCAACTGTTGTGAGGTTCCGTGGGATAGCGACATAACAGATATTGCCACAGAAAGTGGAAATGGTAAGCCAAGTTCAAATTCTGGTCTAGTCTGTTGCATTCACTACAGCCTTGGAAAGACATGTGATTCTTTTCCCCCTCCACACTGTTGGATTAAATACCAGTGGAGATGGCGGGGGGGGGGGGGCTCTCTGGTCTTGGCAACAACCAATTTAGAAGAAGGAAAACTGAATTCCAAACCATGGCGAATCCAACAAGAAACCACCACTGTCTTTCTCCTGGCAGCTCACTAAAAATAAAGGAATCTGTAGAGAGCCAAGATCGCCCACGTCCTGAAGGCGCACATGGCCTTAAAAGAAATTGATTCTTGTATTCAGTTTGAGTTTTGTGTTGGAAATTATTTCAAGGGAGATAATCCTTCATTTATTCAACAAGTGTTTGCAAAATCTGGTCATTTTAATTATTCCTTTGTTAACACATACACATTACATCCTCTAAGAACTTGCCTGCTTGTCCCCTGTCCACAAATAGTTGCTATGGACATAATATATTTTCATAATGTTAAAATAGCTAGATGTAAGGTAAATATTGTTTTAATAGTTTCTTTCTCACCTGTGAAACTCTTTTCCAGTTTACTTACCTGTCATCTATGTTATTCAAAAATTTAAATGCAATGTAAATGGCCATCCTCTGTTGCCATGAATTCTGTTCTTTTAGTATTCTTTCTACTCACTAAAGTCTTCTCATTCTCTTTGACTCTTAGCTCCTGGCATTTTAATGGCATTATTACCTTGCTTAGAGTGAGAGAGTTGAATGAATGAAAGAAAGAAGGAAGGAAGGAATGAAACAAAGAAAAAATGTGTATCTTGGGACAGGTTGAAGTTGTATATATGTGTTCTGAGGAAGAAAATAAAGATAGAGGAAGCGATAATGCTCTCATGCATTTTATGTCTGCTTCAGTGAAATGGTGTATATTAATATGAAACATGCTAGCCCAAAACAATTAGTTTCAGTTATAAAAATTAGCAAAAACTTTGCAATTTCAAGAGATCCCATTCTATACAAATATTTTATATTAACAATATTTAACATGCTGAAAGAAAGTAAGGTTACATATTTTTTTTTTTAAACTTATTCAGAATTCTCGTGATGGTTTTTGAATAGACTTTGAAGATGGAAGGCAGAGTATAAATGTTTGTACCATTACTAAAGGCCTGAATGATCTTGTCCCCTCTCACCACTGCTCAGTTGGGGAGACAGTAAGGCTGGCATAAAATGATCTTACTTTGTTCTCTTTCTAGCTGAATAACTCAAAGAGGTTTTCAGTGATTCTTATGGCAAATGGTGTCCAGATGGTTAAACATCTGGAAACCTGGAAAAAAAAAAAAACTCAATTAGTTTAGTGTTTTCTTTAGATATTAAGCATTTTGTGGGATGGAAAACTATCCCATACTGTTGCACGATTTGGACAATTTTGCTGTTACACCCATATATATATATATATATATATATATATATATATTTTGGTTGATTAATGTGAGTTTGTTAGCTCTATCTCTGATATTGAGTGCTTTCTAATAAGTACCACAGATATATATATATATAAATTATATATATATATATATATATATATATATATATATATTTATTTATATACACACACTTTTCACACACACATATATATATATATATATATATATATATATATATATATATATATATGATAAAATATAGTTATAAGGTATCCTATATTTATAGGTTAACGTGCTCAATATCTGGGATAGATAGAGTGTATATTATTATAAAAGAGGATATTGGAGTCAACCTCCCAGCAGGTATATTTGTCATTTGTGTACATTTATAGCTAGTCTGTTTTCAACATTTAACAGATTTAGTAGTGAGTTAACAGAGAAGTGTTCCATTTAACAATAGTAGGACATTTATATCATGAGCAGGCAGATATGCTACTGAGGAAGGTGCTGTTTAGGTCTAAAATTACAATTTCTTTGGTTACACTGAAGCGACCTTGTTAATTACTAGGAGTAGATAGGTTTGTCTATTGTCCTGTTCACACTCCTTTCCTATTTAATAGACAGGAGTAGAGATTTATCCCTTGTTTCTGCTTTAGGATTAGGTTTCTGATTCCTTCTTAAGTCTTCCCTTTCACATGTTTATATGGATTTTTGTCCTTGTTTTGGTGTGAAGAACCCGCCCCCAAAGTTTGTCAAAGTATTTTTCATACACCTTGTGTGTATGTGTGTGAGTTTTGAAGATTAACATCATGGGAGAAAGTGAGACACGCACATAAACATATATAGACATATGCATATAATATACATACATGGGCCTGTGCACGTGCACAGAGAGAGAGAGAGAGTTTTAAATATTAAATGCTATGGATGCAATCAGGAGCAGATTAGAAATTGAAAATTGCCCCAAGACAAATCCCTTCATTTGGTCTGTTAATATTGGCTAAGATTCTGGTATTGAACTGTTACATAATAGCGATCCTCCTGTATGGCAGTGAATGCTGGACAATCTCCTCAAAGATTAAGAAGAGACTGGAAGCAAGAGAGACAAAGAAAAGAGTACTGAACTATTATGTAATATCAGTCCTCCTATATGGCAGTGAATGCTGGACAATCTCATCACAGATGAAGAAGAGACTCGATACAACAAAAACATGGATCTACAATAGGATGCTGAGAAAACCATTGACCGAGCAAGTGAGCAATGACAAAGTTTTAGAGAAAATGGAAACAAAAAGGACACTTAACATCAGAAGCAGGGGATCGAAATTTCTATGGTACATAACGAGGAAAGAGAGCTTGGAAAATTTGACACACACAGGACATAATGAAGGCAAGAGGGTCAGACAGAAACAGCACATAACCTAACAGGTTTGGGTAAATGGATGGCAGAGATTAGGAGAGATAGCAAAAAGATAAAATTTACTAAGAGCTACAAAGAACAGGAAATTGTGGAGAGCCATGATTGCCAATCGTCCTCTCTTCCCCGAGATAAATAATATTTAAACAAGATAAACCAATGAGTTTATTGACCAAGGCACATCTGCCTACATTTTACTTACCCAATGAGATTCTTTATTAAAAGAGTAATATAAAAGCAAATCTCTTTGGTTGAAATTTAATGTTTTAAAATGAAACAAAAATAAATTTAAGAAATCAGTTTAAACTTAAATCAATTTAATAAATTTAAAGTAAAAGAAAATTTTTTTTTTAAAAATGTCATTTAATATTTTTAAATATTTTAAAAACATTAAGAGATAAATTATTTAAAAACAATTCCCTAATCTTTTAATAAATTTAAACACAATCTGATACACACTAACATACATTTATTTGTGCACTTTTACAAAATATGCATTTAGAGTATGAATAACTATTCATACAAGTGCAATTGGTCAATTCTTGTCAAATCTGTGATAACCTGACAGTTTAAACACACACAAACTCACACACTATATACAAAACACATGCAAACACACTATACACAAAACACATGCACACGCATATATATATATATATATATATATATATATAAAAATCAAACATATAAAACACACACACACATATATATATATAACACTGATATATAAAACTCACATATAGAGAACAGACTCACCTTCACATATATAAAACTCACATGCATACACATAAAACACACAAAACATGCTCATACACATATATATAAAACCCCCACACACAAAACTATCACACACACATATATATAAAACTCACAAGCATACATATAAGACCACACAAAAACATGCACACCCACACACACATATATAAAACACACACACACACACACACACACATACAAGACACATACATATATATTTATACACAGACAATTATATACATACACACATATGCATATAATTCCCAGCATCATACATCTTTCCTATATATATATATATATATATATATATATATATATATATTTCTGCAGATATTTGACAAAGATCTGTGATTTTTTTTTTTATATACAAATTGGTTTTCTTCTCTTTTTTTGACAATATTTTTTCCATTTTTTTGCAAAAGTGAATCCCAGCTTCGATTTTTTCCATCAATTTTTGGAATCTCAATGTTTGGAGATATCAACTTTTAATGTAACCCCCAAAAAGATTCAATTTTGTGTTATTTTAATGGCAGGTTTTACAGCTATGCTATCAAAGAATAATGTTTAAACCTAAAAAAAAAAAAAAAAAAAAAAACATCACGCCAAGAAAGAGAATGTTTTTTTCTGTATTTTAATTGCATATAAAATTAAGTCAAACACAATCCCAAAACAGGTTGACACTCTTTTAACTTGTTTGATTGGAAATAAAAAAACACAAATTTCTCTCATGATTTCAGTCTCAAAATATAATTTTAAACAAATTGTATTTAGGCAGCAAGAATTCATCCAAATAAGTTTTTTAAATAACACTGACAAAGTCTATTTATTCAATTTTTTCTCTCTAGTATTAGTAACCAATAAACGTTAAATGCTTACATTGGTCACATATACACCACACCCTCTCATAGGTTAACTTGTCATCTGTTAAAACTTTAGTGCAATTTGATCAGATATTGATGAGAATATCACAAATAATCCAAATTCTGATAACACCAAAATATTACATAGGATTCATTGCAAAAAAAAAAAAAAAAAACTAAATTCTAGAAGCCATTATAATACAAAAGAAATAATTTAGTTTTATTTATTTATATACGACTATACATGTGTATGTGTGTGTGAGTATATAATATACATGTGTGTGTGTGTGTGTGAGGATATAAGTATGTGTGTGTGTGTGTGTGAGGATATAAGTGTGTGTGTGTGTGTGTGAGGATATAAATATACGTGTGTGTGTGTGTGTGTGTGTGTTTGTGTGAGTCTATAAATATACGTGTGTGTGTGTGTTTGTGTGAGTCTATAAATATACGTGTGTGTGTGTGTTTGTGTGAGTCTATAAATATACGTGTGTGTATGAGTATAATAATAATGGACTCTCCCGTCGGTTTCGACGTATGAGGATCTGCCAGCTTATTGATTCAGTTATGAAAGTTTATGCGCTAATCTTAAGTGGCATTTAAGACCCGCTAGTGATTTACAAAGGAGGCCACATATGGAGCAAGTGTGAGGATTGTGAGATGAGATCACTGTTAGATTGGTTGACCTTTTAGATCTTGCTCTCGCTTCTTGAAGATGATTCAGACAAGCAGATTGAAAACTGCAGAGTCCACTAAAAGATGTTGATCTCCATTCTACCCGCTCCAAAGCTAAGCGCTCAAGGGTGTTATGTGGTATATTGACTTCTGACAAGTTGCTTTTCAGTTTGTCTTTGTATCTTAGCCATGGGCATCCTACATTCATGTAGCCCTGATCTAACTGGCTGTACATTAGGATCTTGGGTATCCTGTCATCAGACATTCTCAAGACATGACCAGTCCACCGTAACTGAGACTGTATGATAAAAGTCTTGATTCCTCCAATATTACACCTATTAAACAGGTCTACGTTAGATGTCCTATCTTGAAGTTTAACTCCACAGATTGCACGTAGACAGCTTTTATGGAAAACATCTAGCTGGTGTATATGGTACCTGTATGGAGTCCATGATTCTGAGCCATACAAAAGGATGGCAAGTACAACAGCTCTGTAAACCCAAATTTTCATATCCAGTCGAATACCCCATTCCATTCCGCAAGTGTGAGTGTATATATATATATATATATATATATATATATATATATATATATACACACACACACACATACATACGTGTGTGTGTGTGTGTGTATATTATTAAAATTTGCTATATTTATAGAGAAGAGGGTTTTAATTTTTATAGATACAAATATGTAAGCAAATGCTCTGTTTATAATGAACAGTAATAACAACATTTAGCGGCCTGAATGTCCAAGGAATTTTAATAGAAAATATATGTTCTCCAACAGGAATTGAACCTGTATCCTACATGGAACCATCATATAGCCTGACATGCTATACTATTTAGCTACAGAGGAAGTGTCTGGTTAGCAAGTTCAAAGTACTGTTGTGAAACAACAAATTTCCTGAGGCTTACTAAAGGAGATATGTGATATGAAGTTAGATTGATGTTGAGGATAAGGAGAATAAATAATGATTGACCCTCAATTTGAAGTGGTTAAAATTGTAGTGTTCAAGGTAGTATCTATGTAGGAGTCTGTTTTGCAAAATGACAGTTCTTAGGTTAAAAAACTAAAAAGGTGTCTGAGTAGAACTTCTTCCTAAATTGCAGCTCTAAACTGAAATACTATCAAGAATTATTTTTAAAATGATTCATTTCTCTTTTCCTTCTTCAAGAAATACAACCAAGTTTTGAAATGGTCGAAGAGTTTCAAACCTTTGTTGTTTGCTTTTTAATTCTTCTAGAGTTTCGTCTGTCACTTGTCACAGATACTGTCAAGGAGGCTGCTGTTTTTGGACAGACACAAGGCAACATTTCCGACATGTTCTTTCATGATGCCTCCAAGAGTTCAGGAGATTTTCCTAGCCAAGTTTTTCTTGCTTGTGCTATAGAGTTTTCCCCACCAAGTCAGCCATTAAAAAGAGATAAATATTTATATGTGCAATTTGGACAAAAAAAGAAATCATAGAAAAATCTGAAAAGCCCTGACTCATGATTGGTAATGCCATTAGGCTCCTTCAAGACAATATTTGAAATTTTCAGAACAAAATCCCCGACTGAAGATACTATTTGCTTTTATATTTTTTACAGTAAGGTTCACCCTGTAGAAAGTCTGGGAGCCACTCGAAGTAAAGCACTATGATAAGTGGTAGTTTATATCAATAGGAGAGGAAGATAATGGTTAATTCTAGATTTGAACAGGTTAAGTTTGTAGTGATCGGGGAAACATCTTCTTGGAACTCGGTTCCACAGAGAATTGGTTCTTAGGAAGAAGCTGTTTGAGTAGAACTTACTTTTCACTTATGGAATACGGGGGGGGGGGGTAATGTGGGTGGTTTGCTACTATGTAAATGGCATGGCAGGTTCTAGAAATGAAGTTTAGACCTGGTGGAAGCAAAGAATGTCGTTCATCCGAGTACTTTCCATGGAAAGTACTCGGATGAACGACATTCCTTGCTGCCAATTTCTGAACCTTTCAGCATATGCAAGAACAAAACCTGTCAAGACAGAAAGCACTATTTTTAAAAACATCATTTCATCCCAAGCAAGGTGATAAAGCCACTAAGATGCAAAGAGATACTGAGAATTTAAAGAAAATATGAAAATATTAGTGAGAAGAAAGGGCAATAAAAGAACAGGAGTAAAAAACAAAAAACAAAAAAGAACAACCAACAAACAGAAGATGGTAATTGTTGTTGTGTTTAAATTTTTGAAGATCATAGGTGGCAGGGAAGTAAGAATCCAGGAGAGAGTTCTATAGGCAGGAATTGTAAGGAAAACTATGAGAATAGAACCTAGGGTTGTACTTAGCAATTTCAACAGTAAAATGATGAGACCTAACTGCCAATCTAGTACTGAACTTAAATTTACCATGAAAATATTTTTAGAAAAAGCACAGTAAAATTACATTATGGTTTTGAGAAAGTGAACCTTTTTTTTTTTTAACATTTGAAAACTTTTTCAATTTATTTGTTTGTATATTTATTATCAGGAAAATTATTTCATATTGCACTGTCAGTGTTAATAATTTTAATTGTATGACAATTACTAAATAATAATTTAGCAATATTATAGCTGAAAATTCATCAGCCTGATCAAGAAGTCATTCCTGCCAAAACACTGATGTTTGGGAAGTCAGTCAAGGCTGAGAACTTTTCAACAATGGAAGATCAGAAGTTTAAAATAATTACTGCGGCCATTTGCTATTACTTGGAATTTTGATCTGCAAAATAAAATACTAATACTACTATTGCTACTAAGCTAGTAACCTAAATTTGCATTAGTGTGTACAATGTTCTGTACTTTCTTGCTTGATTTTCAGTGAATGTTTTTTTCTTTTTCAAGAAAACCTTGAATAAACTGAACTAGAGTGTTTCAGCCACTGAGGCAATATTTATCCTTTGGTGTACAAGATTATATGTAGAAGATCAGAATAAGCCAATTGTATACTGTTTCTCCTCTTGGTAATCAGAATATTCTACCTTTGATATAAGCAAATTATAAATGTTGTATTGTTGCTATTTCATGCAGAGCTAACAAGATTGTATATATTGCTGTTTTCATGCTTTGAAAAGCAAACCATATCCATTTTGAATTTCCTGAAATTTACAGATTTTTCAATAAAAATATAGAAAATGACAATATTAATGCATTTAAAAAATACATTATAGTCTAATTTTGTTTTAGAAGATATAAATTGACTTAAAATAGACATGAATTATTTTTCTTTAAAAACAAAATTATGCTTGAATAAAATACATGAAATATTCATTTTCTTTTATACTTTTTGCATAAATAAAACCTAATTTATCCCTCAAGTAGAAAATTCAGCAAAAAGGTAAAATCATTTGTACCATTGTGTATAAGAAATACATTCCCATCATGCATCTAGAAAGGAAAATTTTTTTATTTAAGGTGTGTTAATATCTCAAGAGATGTTTTTTAAGCAAACAATAGATTGCAAGGATTTTTGTTAGTACTTTAATGAGGCAGGTTTGTAATGTTTCCTCCAAACAAGAAAAAAAATAATTTTTAGAGAAAAAAATGTATGAACGGAATTTTGTGAACATAATTTCTACCTCTCCAGCTATATCAGTTATGTGCCATGCAGGATACATGCTTAGGCGATCATGCATCTTTCGATACATGACTGACGAGGCAGATTTTTTTCCCCTGCAGTAGGTTGTCTTTTCTTTCTGTGGTAAACCAGTTGACATCTAAGGCAATAAAACCTGGCCTGTCCTGCTATTTATCCATAGCTGGGGGGGAGAAGTGGATTCATACCTTTTCCAAGAGTATTAACACACAAGTGAATGAAATGGTGTTGACTGGAATTCAAACTTGACTCTCCGATTCCTCAATTCAAAATGCTAGAAATCTTTTAACTGATTGTTAAGTACTAGGTTACCAATTTTGTACCCCCACCAAAAAAAAACATATTTCGTTAAGTCCTTAATCTCATTGGAAGGTTTTCACATGTGGCTCTTCAAATATATTTTTTGTCAAATTATCGTATTAATATGTAGCATTTTCGGTAGGGGGATTTCTTTATTACTTAAGAACAGAAAATTGACCCACCACTTTATGACCAATAGAATCTTATTTAAATACTGGTTTATCTATATTGCAAAAAAAAAAAAAAAAAAAAAAAAAAAGATGACATATTTTGCTCAGCATTTACTATTAAGTTTTCACATGTGAATCTTTAAATATGTTTTTTTTTTCAATTTGCACTAATATGTACAAATTCTGGTGGAGGATGAGTTTATTACTTTTTTAAAAAAATACTATGGTTCACCTAATACAAGGCCAAAGAGCCACTCAAATAAAATGTAAGTTTTGATTAATTTCAAACAATTATGACTCGACAAATACTTGGAGTTGGAAATTTTATTGCCTAGTTCATTCTTCCCGCAATAATTTGAACAGGAGTAGAGGTTTATCCCTTATTTCCTTTCTAGGATTGGGGTTCTGGTTTGTCATAAAGTTGATGCTGTTTTAGTGTGTATCCTACCAACCAGTTTCTGCTTTAGTGTGTATCCTACCAACCAGTTTCTGCTTTAGTGTGTATCCTACCAACCAGTTTCTGCTTTAGTGTGTATCCTACCAACCAGTTTCTGCTTTAGTGTGTATCCTACCAACCAGTTTCTGCTTTAGTGTGTATCCTACCAACCAGTTTCTGTTTTAGTGTGTATCCTACCAACCAGTTTCTGCTTTAGTGTGTCTCCTACCATCACATTTGTATCCTACATTATTAAGGCATTGTCCAAACTTTTTTTTCTTGATATGTCAAAAGACATTCAGAATGTTTTTATTTAAAAGATTCAAATATATTGTTTTATGATTTTTTTAGTCAAATTTCTTTTATAATTTTTTGATTTTAAATTTTATAATAAATTGCATCCCTCGTTTGGTTTTTGCTTTTCCCTTTTTAGATAATGTGGGATACAAACATGATGGTAGGATACACTGATCAGTTGGACACATGCTAAAGTAGCACCCTAAAGTCTCCTTCACCTCTATACTTTTAATGTCTCCATCTGAACACTGAAAATTTATTTATTCATTTGTTTTCCTCCTCAGTAGAAGTAGATAGATACATCTACCATCTACTTCACACTCCGCCTTGGCGTTTTGAAAAAGAGTAGAGATTTATCCCTTGTTTCAAGTTCCTTCTAAAGTTGACTTTAACTCTGTACTTCTAAAATATCTGCCTGCATTCTAAAAATTTTGTTTGTTAATTTTTTTTCTTCTTCTTCTCCTCAATAAGAGTAGATAAGTTTGTCTACCATCCTGTTGACACTCCTCTGCGGTCATTTAAACAAGGGGAGAGATTTACCCCTTACTCCCTGTTTAGAATAGGTTTTCTGGTTCCTCCTAAAATTTTCTCCTCCTCTTTCACTACCAGTAGTCCCTTTTAAATCTTAGTGGCATTATTGCCTTCTTGGGGTGGATTGATTAAAAAAAAAAAAGATCTGAAATGCTGGGACTGTCTACTTTTAGACTAGATATCACATATATCACCTGGGTAATGTTAAAAAAAAAAATGTCTATTTGTGGGTGATTGTGAAGTGAACACAAAGTAACCCTGCCGATTCTATTCTGTCTACTGTCATTCTTTGGTCTTCCTTGAATTCAAAGACTTCCTGTAAATATGGTTAGAAATGAGCTAATAACACTTCTTGGAATCATATTGCCTCAATTGTTTTCAATCACCTTCTTTGGAATTATTCTGATTATTACATCATGATGATGATGATGATGATGATGATGGTGGTGGAGTAGGGAGAAAACTTTCTATCACTTGATCTCCATTAAAACCTCCCAGGAACAACTTGTGCAAAAACAGTGTTTACAAAACAACAATTATAAGAGTCAAAAGATCTGGTATTAACAGATCATGACATCTGTCAGAAAGATGAAATTTAAATTTTTATTCATGCATTATTCCAAAATTTAAATGCATAAGCAGCTATTAATGTCAAAAACTGAACACAAATAGTTAATTAAAAAAATTAGTAATTAATATATAATATTATCCATAACTACATGTACAAGAATGTCGTTTTGGATAAAAGTTAAAAATAATTTCAAAGAAATTAAAAAAAATAAACCCAAATGAAAAATTGTAAGAATCTCTGAAAATGTTCAAATATATTTCACAGAAAAAGCTAACTTAATAAATGCAAAGATTTCTAGACAATTGATAGTAATACTATCACAGTACCAGATTGGCAGTTAGGTCTCATCATTTTACAGTTGAAATTGCTAGATGTAATTCTAAATTCAATGCTAACAGTTTCTTCTATCACACTTCTAACTTGTGGAACTCTCTTCTGGCTTCTTGCTTTCGAGTCAACTCTGACCTTCAAAAATTTAAATACAATGTCAATCATCATCTTCTGTCTTCCTAATGTTTGTTCTTTGATCGTCCCTCTCTCCTTAATAATGCCTTTCTTTTTTTCATTCTCTCTCATTCAGTAACCCCTTGTGTTTTAGTGGCTTTATTGCCTTGCTTGGGGTCAAGTGATTAAAAAAAAAAGTAAATGAAATCAATCTTTTTTTGTGATAGATTTTCATTGTTCTGTACAAATCTTTTTCCAAATGGGTCAATTGAATTGTTGCAGGAATACCAAATTAATAATAAAAAAATAAATTTTAAAAAATAAATTTGTATGAAAAATTTAATAAATTATCTAAAAATTATAAACAACAATTATATACACTAAGTCTCCATGATTCTACACATTTAGAGGAATGAAACACATGCTTCACTTTGATTGATTGATTTATATATATATATATAGTAAAGTTCACCCAACATGAGCCTCAAGAGCCACTTCAGGTAGAATGTTGCTGTTAAAATGGTCATGATGAATGAGGTGACTGAAAGAGGAGGTGATAGGCAGTGAAGATTATGAGGAAGAGACCAATTGGCCCTTGATTTTCATTGTAAACATTATGGATTTGTGTGTGTATATATATATATATATATATATATATATATATACACACACACACACAGTATTAAATTCTAATAGTTTTTAGGTGCCAAAATTGCTTGTTCTTTTTCCATAGTCTACTGGTGAAAAGGCATTTTAGGCAGACAGGTTTTTGTCTTAAAGTGCTCGATACCAAAAGGTAAGGATAGAGAGTTAATAGATTCAATGGGGAGAAACTTATCACTTAACTGTGTGGTGTTATTACAGTAATAACCAATACATGCATATATATATATATAATATATATGTGTGTGTGTGTACTATAACACTAAATATTTTTACTAAGAGTAATAAATAATGTTGGATTATCAATAAAAAAAATCAATCAATTCCTTAGAAATGAGTTTTTTTTACAATTCAGATGTAAAAAATATGCATGTGTGTGTGTGTGTGTGTGTGTGTGTGTGTGTAATATGTATATATGTGCATTTTATATATAAAAATAGTTTTAAGGTTTGCTATATTTATGGGCAAAAGTGCTCAATATCTGGGCTACAGCATCTATAAATAAAAAAGTTGTCCATTTTGTGTGTGTGCGTGTGTGTGTGTGTGTGTGTATGTTTAACATCATTAATAATATATATTACCGCCAGCACACAATGTGCAATATATATGTATCAGTTTGACTTTCTAAGAAAGAAAACTTTTTTTCCCTTTTTCTCTACCTGTTGTAGTGAAATATGGTGGTTTTCCACAAGGAAAATACAAACCTTATATTCTTTGACTTTCCTGATGAATTTCCTTAACTGTGTTCAAAACATTTAAAGATTTCAAGTTATAGTAAGTTACAGCCTTATTGGAGAAAGCTATAATTGGGATTTAGGCAAAGCAAATTTGGATTTTATTTTTAATACATATATATATATATATATATATATATATATATATATATATATATATATATTAAAGGAAAAAAAAAAAAAACATTAATGGAACCAATGGACAACTTGTCAAAACCTATGCAGATATAGTCTCTAATAAAAACAACAATATTGAAAAAAGAAAGAGAAAAATGGTTAAAGGCAAACTCATCTACCCAGTAAAGTGCTCAAAGCCTAGCTTGCCTAGACTGAGCAGAAAATGCTTACCAACATTAAATCCTATGAAAGGATGACTGTAGTCATAACCTAAGTTTTGTACTTTACACAATTTTCAAACAACATGAATGGTCATTTAAGTTGTTTGAAGATTGTGTGAGTATGAAACTTAAGTTATGACTAGAACCATCCATTCATAGGATTTAATGCTATTTTATATATATATATATATATATATATATATATATATAGACACACACACACTTTTCAACAAACTGTAGTTAAATTCTTCCTTCTGACTTTTCTGTGCAGAAATATTTTTTCATTTTCACAAATATACACAAAAAGTATAGCATTAAATAACTTTTCTTTGCCAAATGAGCCACAACTTGTGCTTTGTGTAGATTTAGAGATTTTAAATGTCATAGAGGAAGAAAAGCGTGTATAAAAAAAAAAATAAAAAAATTAATCAATGTAAAAATATGTAAAAACTGAAAAAGAAAAAAAAAGTTGAAATTGATGAAAATCGTTTTTTGAATATTAAAACCCTAACCCTTATCATTCAGACCATGAATTTTAATTTGCAGTGTAAAAGCTAATGTTTTGGCAAATTTAAAATGCCAAAAAGAAAACAATTTTTTATTTGGAAACCACAATATATTAATATATGGTAAAAACATGAAATCACGATGTTAGAAAAAATCCCTTCCCATACCCAAGTTTTTGTTAATTAAAAAACAACCACCACCACACCACTGAAATGTATAATTTGTTTCTCCACCATACTTTTGTCAAAAAGAAAAAAAAAAAAAATCAATTTATTCCGATCCCCTCTTCAAACAATAATAAAAAAAATATTTTTGAATTTAAATTTATTTCTTTTTGTCTTGAAAAATTAAGAAAAAAAAAAAAAAAAAAAAAAAATAGAAAAAAAACACTAAGATACATCTGCACCCAACAAAATATGAAAATTAATCAAAACCGTCTCTCAATTTCCGAGATGAGGTATTGTAACCATTTATGCTATCGACATTGTTTGGACTGTTGTCCTTATCTTCATTGTCACATTCATGATGTTTCGCCCATCTTCAGGTGATATTGGCTGGAAGGACACATGGACCAGTGGATAAAAGCATTGGTTGTTTGTTCCAAAAAGTGACTTTAGCCAAACAGTTGTGAGTTCAATCCCTGGCCACAAAAAGACAGAGAGAACAAAACAATGGCATATGGAATTGAAACAATATATCCCTGTAGGAGAAATAAAGTGTTCGGTTTGAAATTCCAACAAATATTGCCTGAAGAAGGGCAGGGCAGATAACAGTCGAAGTGGTGTGAATAATGCCAATAAAAGATGAGGACAACAGTCCAAACAATAGAAATAGTTAAAAAAAAAAAAAATCCAAAGTAAAAAAAAAAAATCAAAATAGTGTTTGTTTTTTTGTTTTTTTTTTTTCCTTGGGAGTCGGGGAAGCTTCACAATTAAGTAAGATGCATTATATAAAGCTTAATTTGTGAAATATTGTTGTCCACATGTGATATTTTATCCTTAGTCATTTAACTGCCTTTCAATTTCAAACCACTCCATTTTCCTTTCCTGCCCACTCTGAAGCCCATCCTAAACCCTGACCCACACATGTTGTGTATCTGACCCCACCAGACTTTATTTGATAAGCAGATTATTCTAAACAATTGTGTACATAAGTAATTTCAGTTCCAGTTGGTTGGCGGATGCCCCTTCGGGTCAATCTGCATTAAAACCAACCTTTCACCTTCCAGGTCAAACATGGCATCATTTTCATAACTTGTAGAAGACTTAAATAAAAAAAAAAAAAAAAAAAAAAATCAAAATATTTTTGTGTTGTTATTTCTTTTTTTTTTTTTTTTTCTGCAAATCAATCAATTTGGTAGTAGGTTTATTTTTAAAATGAGTTATTGCTGAATGAATGAAAGAAAAATAAGTTATTATGGAAGGAGGAGGAATGGAAATGTTTTTTTACTGAAAAAGGAAAATTCTATTTTTCTGACAGTGGAATCTATAATTTGTTTGGAGAAAAGAACCAAATTTCTCCCCCCCCAAACGAAAGAATCAAAATTTTTATTTTTTTTCCCCCCCAATGAATGAATCAAAATGAGAATGAGATAGCAAAAATGACTTTCAAAAACTAAAAATATGAAGAAACAGGAAAATTTTATTAGAAACAAAAAAAAAAAAAAAAAAAGTTGCTATGCAATATCAATCCTTCTGTATGGTAGTGAATGCTAAACAGTTTTCTGAGGGATGAAGAGGAGACTTGAAGCAACTGAGATGTGGTTCTACAGAAGGATGCTGAGAATACTATGGGTGGAACATCAATCAGAAAAAGTTGGTGTAATTTTCTCCTTTAGGCTATTATAGGCTGTAGCCCAGGGCCGGATGATTCCTTAGGCTATTATAGGCTGTAGCCCAGGGCCGGATGATTCCTTAGGCTATTATAGGCTGTAGCCCAGGGCCGGATGATTCCTTAGGCTATTATAGGCTGTGTTTGTAGGGGCCGGATGATTCCTTAGGCTATTATAGGTTGTAGCCCAGGGCCGGATGATTCCTTAGGCTATTATAGGCTGTGCCCAGGGCGGATGATTCCTTAGGGCTATTATAGGCTGTAGCCCAGGGGCGGATGATTCCTTAGGCTATTATAGGCTGCAGCCCAGGGCCGGATGATTCCTTAGGCTATTATAGGTTGTAGTTCAGGGCCGGATGATTCCTTGGCTATTATAGGCTGCAGCCCAGGGCCGGATGATTCCTTAGGCTATTATAGGCTGTAGTTCTGGGCCGGATGATTCCTTAGGCTATTATAGGCTGCAGCCCAGGGCCGGATGATTCCTTAGGCTATTATAGGCTGCAGCCTAAGGCCCTATAAGCTTTTATAAAGCAATGATTTTATTTTTCTAGATGTTATAACTTCTAGTTTCATAAATGTAACAGAAAACCAGACGAAACTTCAATGGGTATACTTCAAATGATGTAAATGTTGCTAAAAAAAGTGCAGGTGAGTTGGAGGGTGACTGTCGTGGGCAGGGCATAATTTCATTAGCCTAGGTGACCCAAAAGGCTGTGCTGGTACACATAATGAGGAAAGAGTTCTTGGTAAATCTAACACTCAGGATGCATTGAAGGTAAGTGGAGTATGGAGGAACATTGAATAAACTACTTAATGAGTTGGCATGAATGGCAAAGGGTTAAAGTTATATAGAAAAACAAAAGCAAGGAAGATGTAGAGAGCCATGATTACCTTAGTCCTGAAGGAACATAGCACATAAAAAAAGAACATGACAAAGCAGTTGATGGTGACTTTTCAGTTGATTTTGCAAAGTAGTGGGGGATGCTGGGTATGTTTCCGAGTTTGTAAGGGTTAAATATTTTAAAGACGACTAACGTACCATTTCCCCAAGATAGGTTATTGTTATTTTTTTTTGCAAATGCCTGGATAATTTTCGGACAGCAAAATAGAGTGTCACTTAGCAAACTCTCTCTTTCTTATATATACATACACACACACACACACACATATAGGGTGTACCCCCAAAAATCTTGACAACTGCATAACTTAGTTACGTTCCCCTTGCATGTTAATTATGCTAATCACATTGCATCAAACTTAATGTTTCCCACATCACAAGTAAAAGTTTTAACTTTTTGAAAAACAAAGACACACACACATTTATATAAGCGAATTAAAGCCCAAAATAGTCAACTCTGAGTATAGCAACAAAGTCCTTAAATGTTTGTAGCAACCCAAAAATTATATATTTGTGTGTGTCTTATGGGTTGCTACAAAAATTTAAGAACTTTGTTGCTATACTCAGAGTTGACTATTTTCAGTTTTAATTCTCTTATGTAAAGGGCATATAGAATTTTTAACTTAAATATATTTATATATGTGTGTGTATATATATATATATATATATATATATACACATGTGTGTGTGTGTGTGTGTGTGTGTGTGTGTGTGTATATATATATATATATATATATATATATATATATACACATGTATGTATGTATATATATATATATGTGTGTGTGTGTGTGTGTATATATATATATATATACATATGTGTGTGTGTGTATATATATATATATATATATATATATACATATGTGTGTGTGTGTGTGTATATATATATATATATATATATATATATACATATGCGTGTGTGTGTGTGTATATATACATACATATGTATGCACATGTGTGTGTATGTATGTATGTATATATATATACATATGTATGCATATATGTGTATGTATGTATATATTTGGTCTCAGATGAGATTGAAAGTACTTGGGAAAATAAAAACTATTTTAAAGAAAATTTTGCTATTTTTCTTAATTTCTTAACTTAAAAAGGCTCAAACAGAGTAGAGCTAAATATTTATTTTAGGATATTAAAACAAAAACATTAAAATAAGTACACAATGGCAATTATGTTCCTACACTACAAATATGTCTCCTCAGGCGATGTTAAGCTACTGGCGAGTGAACGATTAATTTCAAAAGAATACTTTCTTTTTTTTTTTCGAGAAAAAAAGAATAAAAATAGGCTTGTAGGCCTGACCAAGATTAACCAATTGAATGTGACCTATGATAAATTCAAACCCACTTAAAAGAAAAAAAAATAATAATAATAATATAGGTCATGACAGGAAGTTGTCTGCATATAAATCCTAGACAATTTTGTTATGGACAGATACAAGTGATTACATTATTACGTAAGATGCATATAAGTCTGGCATTCAACTTTCTTAATAAGTAAAAGCAAAGATGTAGGGAGGTAAATTAACACAATACTAACCGGTCCAGTTATAGGCTTGTTCAGCTTCTTACATAATTTTTTCTTGTAGTTGGTAAATAAAAGGCCCCTTTATAAAACATTATATATATATATATATATATATATATATATATACACACACACACACACACACACACACACACACACACACACTGTTTTGTTATATCACAGCTCATCAGTGTGGCTAGACATTCGGTTGCTCTAGCTAGGATTGAAATCTGGCTGAATTTGTGTCAGTCAGAGAATCCTCCCCTAAGTTGTTGGCGCACAGCAGGGATGAAGGTGAATTTAAGCATATTTACTTTTAGATAAACACGCCAATGACTGAGAGAAGTTGATTTGTTTTATCGAAGAGTATTACATTAGTAGCATTAATAGTGACTTACACTCACACTTCTTCCCCAGAGAGCTCAACCGAAATAATTTTTCAAGAGCATATATGTCCACTGGGATATAAAAATGAAAATATTTTATGCCTTGAAATATAAAAAAAAAAAACTGAAAGCATTGAATGTGTAAGGAGAACAGCATGATTAAATTGGGGAATGAAAAAAAAACAAAACAAAAGAAAATACAGCAACTCGTTCACAAGTCAAACTTTTGCCTTCCAGCTCTTCAGACATCGATGAAGTTATGGTTAATTCTTATTTAGATGCTAGCATTCAAAGCCTGATGAGCTGAAATAGGAAAGTCAACTTGTGAATCATTTGCTGTGCAATTGTTTTTTTTTTTTATTATCTTATATATCCCTTGTTACCTGTTTAAGACTGGGTTTCTGGTTCCTTCAACTCTATACTTCTAACGTATCCACCTGAAATTAAACATTTACTATTGAATTATTTTTTCTTTTCTCAATAGAAGATAGATTTGCTTATCGTCCAGTTTACACTACTTGGTCTTTTGAACAGGAGTAGAGGTTTATTCCTTGTTTCCTGTTTAGGATTTGATTTCCTGGTTCCTTTGAAAGCATTTTCTTTATGTAGCTCTCTACCTTTAGGGGCTCTTGGGCCTGGTACAGGTTTAATATTATTGTAGAAAAAAAAGAGAAGTTGAACATGACTGATGAAGAGGAAACTAGAGGCAGCAGAAATGTGGTTCTACAGAAGGATACTGAGAATTCCATGGATGAAGTGAGTAAGCAATGAGAAATTCTTAAAAAAAAAAAAAAAAAAAGCTAACAAAAAGAAAACTTATGCTCAGAAACAGAAAGGGACAGCTGAAATTCCTTAGATACATAAGGAAGGAGGGCTCGGAGAATTTGACAATCACAAGGCATATCGAAAACAAGAGACATAGGGGGAGGCAGAAAGCCATGTACCTGATATGCTTGTGTGAATGGATATCAGCATTGGGGTGGGAAGGTGAAGGCTTGGCAAGGGAGGAAAAGCTGCTCAGAGCCAAGAGGAGTAGGAGCTTGTGGAGAGTCATGATCGTTCATGTTCTGGAGGGACATGGCACCTAGTTCTTTCTCATGTACAAACAAAATATCTTAAGCATATTGTATGTTGAAATTGCGTGAATGATTATTTGTCCAAGCATTTCATTCATAATTTAACCATGTTCAAGAACTTTGGTCATGCTATTCCAAATAATGTGAAAGTTGATAATACATAGACATCTTTTTAATTCCCAAATACTGCCAGGAACTTCTGACTGTGTTCATAGTTGATGTTAAAAGTTTTTTTTTTTTTTTGATTATGACTTCAGTAATTTTCTATTTTGACAAACGATTCGCTTTTTCCCCAGTTTATTGCAACGTGTTGTGCTATTTCAGTAAATATTTGAAGTTCCCTGGTTAAAAATAAATGCACAAAAGATGGAGTTTAAAACTACTATCGATTGATGCATGTACGAGAACACAAAAACGTCTCATAAATGTGTGCACAACTGAAAGTAAATGGAAAAGACATTAAAAACTTAGCTATTAAGAATGTGAGAGAGAAGGATATATAGAGTGATATGTATATATCGAGAGAGAAAGAGTGTGAGAGAGAAAGGGAGAAGGATTTATAGAGAGTAATATAAATATCGATAGAGAGAGCAAGTGTGAGAGAGAGAGAGAGAGATCAGTTGTCAGTCGACCAAAGAAACGAAAGCATCCCAGTGGTATACCATATCTATGTCCAACTACATCTTGAACCAAGAAGAGAGAGAAAAAGGGGAAGGAAATATTCGTCTTTTTTTTTTTTTTAATAGACGGCGCTGCCTGACGGTCGTTTTTGGTGAAATCATGTAAGGTAACCCACACCAAATACCTCCATGAGTTTGTTTGGCGAAACTCAATTACAGATAAATTGAATATTTTTCCCTACTTTTTTTTTTTTTTAACTATTTGTTTTCAATATGTATCACTTCTAATTTTCTAATGTTTTTTTTTTTTTTACTGAAATAAACTTTTTTAGTTCGCTGTGACATCCTTTGGATTTTATGAACGTAATACAGTGTAACCCGGATATAAGAGAAACCCGGATATAAGAGAGATTTTCTCTGGTCCCAAATTAGAGTCTGTGTTACCAAACCCGGATATAAGAGACGACTTCTCCGGTCCCGACAACTCTTATATCCGGGTTACACTGTATAGGAAATTATCAGGAATTCTTTTATTTTTAAACGTTTTCTACAATTTGAATCATGTAGCATTTTGACAAATATTTTACGTGTTTTAGAGAATTATCAACAAAACAAACTTACCATTTTTTTTGCAGAACATAAATTAAAAATAGCTAATAGTTTATCCGAAAGTGCTTAACGAACAATCATTTGTACAGTTTCTTTATATGTTATGTCCTCCAAAATTTAGCAACAGAGCCGGCGCGTTTTACTCTCGAGACCACTGACCGGGCGTTTTTTTGGGTCCTCGTTGTGACTTCTGCCATTTTTTTTTTCAGCTGCGTTTTATGGCCATAAAAAACTGACGTAATATTGTCAGCCACTAACTATGGTTCGAGGTAATGCTTTTTTCTCCAACATTGCGGCTGGCTTTTTTCTCCATCATTGCGGCTGGCAGAGGTTAGAAAAAATTCTTTATTGGTACTTTGTTCTGGAATTGTCATCAGTGGTCAACTGTAATTGTTTTGTTTCAATAAATTTTAATTTGTTAAAAAAAAAAAAAAAAAATTTTTAAACATATATTAAAAAAAATAATACATTGTGTATCTGCATAGCCGGTGCAATGCGTACAATGCAGAGACACCCCACCCCTGGTGAGACCCAAAAAAAGGGATAGTTTCAGCAGCGTTTTTCTTTTTGTGGGGGGGGGGTAGTTTTTTTTTTTTTTACTACTTATTGTCAATCATTAACTATAATAATCGACAGGGCCGGTACTTTCGACCCCGAACATCTTAACCACGTGGTAACCCCCCCCCCCCCAAATGCCTACTGGGGATAAGGCAAAAATGCTAATTTCAGTATCGCTTGTTTTTTTTTGTTTTTTTTAATTGTAATTTTCTTTTTGAACATTTCTTTTTTAAATCAATTGAAAGGTTAAAATAAACACATCTTGGTAAAATCATTTTTCTATTCCAAGATCATCCACTAAGGAGGATTTGATTTTTTTTTTTTTTTTACTAATAGTAAAATTAATACTAACTAGAAGTTCATGACCAGTAATTAAATTAAAAAAATATCCAGTCCCTATTTCTTGAAAGGTAAAAGTAAAAAAACTGAGAAAATGATCGCTTAAAAAATAAAAATGTTTAAAGATTTGAACACATGAAAAATTTTCCCCGAAAAATGAAAGTTTTTAAAACAAATTTGTTTTAAGACAAACCCGTTTTGTTTTGTGTTGTGTTGAAATCTTTGTAATTTTTTTTTTTTTTGTCAGCGGAGATGCATCGGTGATTAATTTGGAAATGTAAAATTTTCAACATTTTTTTTTCGAGTTACATATATATTATTATAATATATATGTAACTCGAAAAAAAAATTAATATTATATATTAATTTATTCATGAAAATATTGGTGGTTATCACAAAAAGAACCTTTTCTCTGATTTTTAAAAAATAATAAACCTGTACATTATAAAAGTAAATAATTAATGAATATGTACTGAAATTTTCATTTAAATTGGATAATTCCCCGATTTTGATAATTTAAAAGTGCTGCCCTCCATTTTCCTTCGAGGGTTTGTGGTCCCCAGGTTGGAAAATTTTGAAATCGTCATGTACTAGACAGGCGGGTGGGATCAGAAACCCTAGCGCTGCTCCTGTTTAGCATAAATAACTTGTCAATCATTTTTAGAGCGGATTTGTCACTCAAATACACAATTCTTCAAGAAATCAAGAAAAGTTCAAGTAATCTACCTGATGAGATAAAATGGCGACAATGGAAACAAGCGACGTCCTGTCGTCGGTGTTAGTGTTATCGTTTGGCGTTTTCTTTTTTTTTTTCTTTTTCTTTCTTTCTCTTTTTTTTTTTTTTCTTTCTTCTTTATTTAAAAAAAAAAAAAAAAAAAAAAAAAAAAAAAAAAAAAATAAAAAAAAAAAGAAAAAAAAATAAAAAAAAAAAAAAAAAAAAAGACCCCCACGTGACTTCTGTCGTTATATAAAGAACGTCATGCAAATATTTTGCTTCACCTCTACCAATCACTGTCTTCCAGACTTACATTTTAGCCCATTGCCTCGAGGTATCTTTTATTTTTTACGGCGTCAGAAGTCGGGTTATACAAATTTGCGATTTCCAACCAACGGAATTTGGTTTATTTTTGCCACTTCCGTAGCACTTCGACTATATTCGCCAAAACTTTTCTTGAATATATTGAATGCTATAGTTCGAGTTATTTTTGACAGTTTTGTTAGCTTAAAAAAAAAAAAGACACGTAATTTTCACGTATTTTCTGTCGTTTGTATAAAACAATATTTTTCCTTCAGAAAATATTGTCCTTATTCATAAAAGCAATTAAAAGCTTCCCCAATTAAATAATGTCTTATTTTTATTACATCTTTTATTTTACGATTCAGGGCAATTTTTTGGTAAGAAGGTTTCCGATTTTGCAAAAAAAAAAAAAAATTGATTTTTAAATTCTCTAAAGAGTTCTACTTTTAGTCACTGAAAATTATCACGCTGGATTTCTCAAGTTTTCATGAAATTAAGTGGGGTGAAACACTGCCAAAAAAAGGAATATTTTTTTACCATGATTTTCAAAAAAAAAAAAACATTTAAAAAATAATTTCATTAATTTGTGAATAAGTCTTGAAAATTTAATTAAAGTCCGACAACTACAGTATTAGATTTTTGCAAGAATTTCTAATGTGTCTGTCACTGCAAAAATGACGCTAAAATTTTGCTATTCTAATTTACATCCACTGACGCAAGAAAAACAAGATTTTTAATCGAAATTTCGAATGTTCTAAAAAGGAGTAAAAAAAAAATTAATTAAATATTCAAAAAATACCTTGATCATTCCTTTTAATAATAACATAAAGATGTCGGCGATAAACCTTTTTTATCACGGTATACTATGTTTTTAGCGATTCTGTGGAGGTACCTAAATCTATTTATTTGCAATCACCCGAAGCAAGGCAGTAATGTCATTAAATTGTAAGGTGTTACAGAGTGTGGAAGAATTAAGAACAGAAACATTAATGATGTGTGGAAAGAAAAAAGAATAACCAGGTGGACAGTAGATAGCGATTGACATTGAATTTAGATTTTTGCAGATTGAAGCTGGCTCAAAAATATGGAGCCGGAACGGAGTTCCACGAGCAAAAAGTGTGAGAGAAGAAGCTGTTAGTATAGAATTTACGGCTACATCTAGCCAGCTCAACTGTAAATCGATGAGATCTCGACGTCAGTCTGGTACTGCGCTTAAATTAAAAAACTCTAGGTACCATAGCGAAGAGGTAATCCGAACAATGGCCATGAAAGTATCTATAGAAAAGACACAGAGAGGCAACCTTATGCCGGTGGGAAAGTGACTGGAGCTGAGCTGCCAGATCAGGTCTAATAATATTGCAGATTCTTCAATGGATTTTATCAAGGAGCTCAAGATAAATAGCACTGAACCATATGTGGCAGCAATATTCTAAGCATGGACGAATGGTAGACATAAATATGTAAGATAGATTCTGGAGAGAAAAATTGTCTGACCAGTGAACCAACCTTCTTAGCAGTTGATCTCGTAATAGATTCAATATAGTCTTTCAACTATTTCAGAGTTTTTATTTTTACTTGAAGCAAAAAGCTGAGAAAATTAGAATTTAGATGAAAAGTTTGAACAAAGTAACTATTAACAATTTTTTTTCTATCCTCTGCCAGTCGGAATGATGGAGAAAGCATTACCTCGAACCATGGCCAGTGAAACACGCTGCAAGAGCCACTTCGTTTCGTGAGACTCGTCCCTTAATCGAGACGCCCTCGCACCAATCCTCCGAAGGAACGCCATCGAACGAGGGCCAATAACCCCAGAAGTCTCCACTGCCACAGGAGTAAAAAAAAAAAAAAAAATTATCAGCAAGAGAAGAATATTTAACTATTTTTTTTTTTATCTCTGCATCCCGGGCGACGCGAACCTGATCAAATTACTGGTCGAAAATGTATCCGCACAGGTCGCATCCCAAATCAACGACTTCCCCATTTTAAAAGGGAAAATGATAATGTCACCCGGCCGCTTTCCATCACCACGGTCGAGGCCTACGGGTTCGATTTGGGAAGGGAACCCAGCTGAATCCAAACCTCTTCTGATGATGTCGTTTATTGCTGCATGCCGTGGAAAGCGGCTGGCACTACGACGACAGGAGAGAGGATGCAAACCAAACTTATCGATGGAAGCTCCACATTTGCAACTTCGTATCAGCAGAGAACGTGAGCCCGAGAATGCGCAACAAGTCACTTTCCTGAAGGATAGCATCAGCCATCTTGGTGAAAGGCAACATAGGATCTCTAAGATGATTAATGAAGAGAAGTTTAGGTTTGGAGGTGTTAAAATTATCAAGGCGAGAGTAAATTGTTGTCGTCAATGTAGATACCAAGTTGAGAGCTGATGTCATCAGGAAGGCCATTAATGAAAATTCAAAATAGAGTAGGATCAAGGAAGGAGCTCTGGTGGTGGGGGAGACCCGCGTTAGTACGAAATGATCTAGATGAGTGGCCATTCAGGATAACTCTCATTTCACAATTTCATAGGAATCACAAGCACACATACGAACCCTACACAACATAGGAAGTGTGTATATGCGTATGTATGTATGTATGTATGTATGTATGTATGTATGTATGTATGTATGTACTAATTCCTTATAATAAGATAGTATGTATGTATGTAGAGGGAATATGCATATACATACGCATAAAGCAAAAACACACATAATACAAAGGAAAAAAAAGAATAAATAGAAATAGATGTAAGAACACACAGGAGTCATTAAAAGAGAAGAATATAGATATCTTTCCTCACCCTTTCTCAGACCAATCTTAATTGTTTTATTACCCTTCAAGCAGAAGAACTTTCTCACCTCCAGTCCAAGAAAGACATCTGTGTCACTACCACACAAAAAAGAGAATCTTTAACATCGAAAACATAAGGAAAATTAATTCATTTTAATAATATGTGGAAATATCCACTCTTTAACTGAAGAAGGTCGATATATATATATATATATATATATATATATATATATTATATATATATATTTTTTTCAGTATATTTTTCTTCATATATATATATATATATATATATATATATATATGTATATCGGACTGGGTTCTATAGCCTTGGATGACAACTGGTCTAGGAGAAGGAAAACTCTGAATTCAAAACCTGTTTGGAGACCTTGTGGCACGTAGTGCACCAGGTCTCTGTAATCGGCCCTTTAAAAAGTGTGGCTGGTCCTGCACGAAACCTTCATTACTATAATCAAATCTCATGTGCTATTCATGCGGGTTGGAGACCGCTTGTGAATTCCAAATTCCCATGAAACTCCAATATTGGAGCCGGCTTAACCCACCTCGGGTGAATGCCATTACAAGAGAAGATATATCGGCATTATCTCTCTTCCAGTATTGATCGGGATTTCCTTTCTAACCGTTTGTTTGAAGTGGTGTGGAATGTCAACATCTTGATTATATCAATTTCTTTCTCTTCGAGTTACATGTGATATCCATTTTAAGTTTTGTCGCTGTTGGTAGTCTTCAAGTGATGTGGTTTCTGTTATTTTGTGCAGTTCTTTGTTAGTGATCATGTAGCGTCAGTCCGCAAAGAAAGCTGATCTTTACCAAGCATTTCAGGCTTAACTCTCTCAAAGTCATTTTTCACCATTGATCTTAAGAAGTGCTTGTACACAGTTGACAGTTTAGATAAATATTATTTCAAACGTTATTATAGTGAATACTCGTATTTGAAATAGACGCCCTATTTATCGTTTGAAGCAATAATGATGTCAGATTAAAAATAAATCCATTAATTCTTTAGAATTACACCCACACACGCGCACACATAAAAATTCAGATATAAATAAAAATATATCTGTAAAAAGACAATATGAATAAAGACAAAAGGAAAACTATTTTTACCAACGCGTTTAATGTTGCAAAATATAATCTTTACTATTGCCATTATAAAGTCCACTAGAGGACAAAACGCGTTGGTAAAGAATAGTTTTCCTTTTATCTTTATTCACACACACACACACACACACACACACACACACACACACACACACACACACAATACATAAAAGGTTAATGGTCAGAGTTATTCAATAAAAAGTCAGTTAAATTAAGGTACAGTTGCACTTGTAATTTAGAAACGATAATAAATAGACAAAACGCTAGAAATCTCAAAACTAACGTGGACCAAAATAACACTAGTAATTTATTCAACTGCAGAAATAAGAATAGATGACCATTAAATGCAGTTTGTAAAACAGAGGTACTCTACTAAACTAGCTGACCAGGTGTTGAATTTAAAAGAAATAAACAACAGGGATCCGACTCTAAGGTGGAAAATTAAAAAAAAAACAACCAACAAAACCGTACAACAGTCAGAACAATATTTGCAACCTTTGCCAATAGGAAAAATTAGCGATTATGACATTTCCAGTTCCAAAAAACATTTTAAACCAGAAATCCAAAGTCCTAAGTCATTGCTTACATATCAGAAAATTTTTCTTAAGTGCATATTACGTTGGATAAAAAAAGCAATTTACCTCCCTCCACCAATACATTTCTTCTTCTTCTTCTTCTTCTTCTTCTTCTTCTTCTTCTTCTTCCCGTCTTGCTATTACACCCAACATCGTGCGTTTGTTTATTTATTTTTGAGAATAATAAAGTAGCGTTCATTAGTTTTTTTTCTTTCTTTTTTTTTAAATAAAGCGTTAAGAGGTCATTTGATTTATTAAAATCGCCCGAGGATACCGTAAGGTTGAGACCAAGATAGAAGATTCAACTGACTTCTTGATTTTTAAAGTATATCTATCTATCTATCTATCTATCTATCTATCTATCTGATTATTTGATTAATTGATTCATTTTCTACGGCTTATCAATCCTTTGTAGGTTATTTAAAGCCAGAAAATATTTTTAGATCTTAAGAATTTTTTTAGGTAAGAATGATTTAATTATACAAGTCTTACTAATTAATCCATAGCTAGGGGGTGAAGAGCTTGAATCGTATCTTTCCCAAGGGTATTTGCATGAAAGTGAATATAACGAACCCAACTGGAATTGGAACTCGGCTCTCAGATTAACAATTCCGGGTCATTACTCATTAAACCACTCACTCATCCCAGCTTACAGCATCTGGTATTCCCTAGTGGTCACCCATCTAGGTACTGACCAGACTCGACGTTGCTTAACTTCGAGGATCGTACGGAATCTGATGTTTCAGCGTGATGTGGTCGTAAGCCGTGCGAGCGCGCGTGTTTCCGTGAGAGAGGCGTGGAACTGATATTTACTGCGCAGTTTTGATTCTTTGACCACAATGTCTCTATAAAGTCTTCTATTTAGTAAGACTCTCGATATCTTGGTGGGAGATATTAATTTAACTGTTTAAAAAACAGGCATGAACTACTCAAACATCTATACCCGCTAAATATAACGTTTTTAGAAATAAATAAATAAATCAGTACACACACACACGCACGCACGCCCGCGCGCACACACACATACATACGTACATATATATATATATATATATATATATATATATATATATATATATATATATATATGACAGAATAAGGGACAAATACGAAACGTTTATAAATCTAATATGTTTCGCTTTTATTAAAGCTTTATCAGAATGAAATATAGAGAAGAATTTTGGCATTCTTAATTTTTGTGTTGTATCTCATGGTTAAGCAGACCTCACGTGCATCTGTCTTGTCAAGCAACGTTTGTGTGTATAAATAATTAATGTGTGTGTATCATAATTCTAGTTTGTCTATGCGGGATTATAATGCATATTCATGTGTGTGTATGTGTGTCTGTGTGTTTACGTGCGTCTAGTTGGCATTTTTTTTTTTTTTTATCTATGATTGAATGGTTGTCCGCGTGTTGATTTGGGGATGTTTTGTGTGAGGGTAAAAAGAATTTAAGTTACACTGGTTGTGTTATCAAGTAGACATATTCTAGTTTCTTTAAGTTTGGATTTTATAAGTTTGTGATATAATAAAGTGTGTTTGACGCATGTTTATAGATGGTAAGATATTTATCTGAATTCCCTCAAAGTATTTCCTGCGTAAAGGATTATGTTATTTTCTGATTAGGGTGGCATTTATAAAATCGAAGTTATAGCCTTTTTTCTGTGTATTAAGAGTGAGTTTAAGGGATTGTCCTAACGTAGGTCTCTCTTACGTTCGTAGATGCGGGCTTTTAGATTCTTAGATGTTTCGTAAATGTAACTCTTACTACATTGCAGGCGTTTTATGTCATAAATCTCGGCATCCGATGTAATGTTGGATCTATTTTCCTCCGATTGTTTTGAAGGTGGTGGTAAAGATTCTAGTTTGGGGGATAACTAATTAAACTAGTTTTGGAGGCTAGGGTTATGAATTTTCTGTTTTTGTTTCTGGAAGTACCTATGTTATCGGTGGTGGTGCCTACATTTTTGGACTAGTAGTTGTGGTTTAGACAAAACTTTTAAATAGTTGGTTGTCCGTAAAAACTTGGGACGAGAAAAGACTTTTATCGTTAGCGAAGATTCACTGACTATATTTTTTCTTGTTGTTGGAGATGATCCGTTTGAAGTTGCCGACACATGTTTCTTTCAGCACGCGCTGTGGGAGAAGTAAAATAGCTATGTAGTCATGGCGTAGAGACAATGGTATCTCTGATCTCTGAAAGTCGAAATCTATGGGTTTTTTTAAGAAGAATTTTTTTCCCGAAAGTAGGCTCGAGAAAAATAGGGTTTTAGTTTTCTCTGATTGGTCAAATATTTCATTCGGTGATGTTAATTTCTAACCAATAGACACTTTGATTTAAACGGTGTCTGTTGTATTTTGCAACCTTGGCGTGTTTGTAATATTATCTGTTATTGGGTAGAAAATAAAGTTTTGAGCGGATTTTAATATGGTATGTACGTGGGTAGGTAATTTTGTTGGAAATAAGGTTTATTTCCTATTATTGAAATTGATTTTTGTTTGTGGCATTTCGGCAAACTTTAAAATTTAATTCGTTATTGTTACATATTAATAAGATGCCGAGGAAAGGTACACATTTATCTGTTTAATGTATCTCGTAAATACATAGATAAGTTTCTTTTAATATATCGTCACAATGATAATCTTTTAAACGCCATAAACAGATTTAATAATGTATGACGTACCATCGAATTCACACATGGACATGAAATAGACAAGTCTTTATATTTCTTCAACATCTTATTAATACGTAACAATAACAAATTAGATTTTAAAGTTTACCACAAGGAAAAATGGTTTAGTCATTTTCTAATAAATGGATAAAAATGTGTACGAGACGCGCATGCGCACAAGAGAATATGCATTATAATCCCGCATAGACACACGAGAATTATGATACACAAGCACGCGCGTGCGCACACACACACACACACACACACACACACACACACATGAATTATATCCACGAACGTTGCTTGACAAGGCAGATGCATGTGAGGTTTGCCTATCCAATGAAAAACAAACAACACAAAAATAAAAAAATACAAGAATTTTCTTTCTCTCCGCCATATCTCATTCTCTGCTTTAATCAAAGCGAAACATGCTAGATTAATAAACATTTCCTATTTATTTTTTTCAATCCAATATATATATATATATATATATATATATATATATATATATATATATATATATATATATATGTGTGTGTGTGTGTGTGTGTGTCTGTTTGTGTGTGTGTATTTATTTATTCATTCATTTCTACAAACATTATATCTGGTGGGTACGCATGTTTTGAGTAGGTACACCTGTTTTTTTTTTTTTTAAACAGTTAAATTTATGTTTCCCGGTCAAGATATGGAGAGTCTTAGACGACGATATAGAGTCATTGTGATGAAAGAATCAAAACTCTTTCTCTGTTTTTTTTTTCTCTCTCTCTCTCTCTCTCGCTCACACACGTACGATCACCGAAGTTAAGCAATCTAAAAATATTTTCTTGCTTTAAAACCTGTAAAACCTATTTGTGCTAAAATCACAATAAGATGACATTACATGTTACTGAATAAATAAAAATTGGATGCATTGTAAATCAAATATCAAAACTGACCTACATTGGAGTAAAAAAACCCATGATACATGTTGCAGGATTGCTTGTATGATTTGGGTAAATATTTAATCATCATGATGTTACGGCAAACAATACCCTGGAGAGTAAACATTTAAGGGCTCCTGGAAGATTTATCCCACAAACAATATTGGCAGACCCGATGTGAGTCTAAGTAAAAATGAGTAACACAAAAGAATATGAAATAAACAGCAATTGTATGTATTGACAAAAGGAATTAAAATTAAAATAAAAGAAGAAGACATTTAAAAACTAGTTACATAGAAAACATTTAAACTAGAGAATGTGCGTGAAAATAGAGTAGGCCTACGTAGCGTGGGAAAACTCTTTTAAGTGGATGGTGACGCCATTCTTCCTCTGCATAGGTGAAACTTTTCGTACCAGCAGGCCGCGTCAGTTTGCAGTTGTTACGCCTAGAGTACAGGCGTATAGCTCGCGGTCATCGGATTTTCATTTTCGCGCAACACCGAACGCATTCAGCAGAGATATTGCATCAAATTTTGCCAAACGCTTGGTGATACTCAAACTCAAACCAAACAGAAGTTTAAGCAGGCCTTTGGCAATGGTGCCATCGGCAAGACTCAGATCCAGGAGTGATACAACCGCTGCAATGGAAGACCGTCGTATAAGAACGCAGGAAATTGCACGCGTGCATTGCATTTTCACGGAGAAATTGTGCATGCGGAGAGTGTCGGCGAAAATTTGTCTCCGAGGTGCTAGAGGAATAGCAGAAGGAAGGCTTCATGGAAATCGCGCGATTTACAGATTTGAAGCCAGAAGACACACTGTGCTATGTTGAGCGAGTAGGGAACCCCTGTCGAACAAGTGATATGTTGCTCAGGACCAGGAAAGCCTGGTGCAATATCACTTCTCGATGCGTTTCGTCATCTTTCGTACGTGCCTTAACCGAATCAAAGGACGAATATTTTCTATGAACATTTCTCGGACATTCAAGCCGGTAAATGTTATTTAATACTGTTTATCATAAACAGAGCATTTACTTAAATACTTGTATCTATAAAAAGAATGTTAAACATAAAAATATCTTTAATAAATTGTCGGACTTTGTCCAATTCTTAATGTATGACGTCATTTGTTTACATTTGATACGCCATGAGCAGTTATGAATGTACGAGATTCATGGAAGTTTGAAGTTTATAAGCAGTAAATTCGACCTTGCCTACCGAGTCGGTTAAGGCACGTCAGCGTAATTGACGGTTCCGTATAGGATGCAGGTTCGAATCCTGTCAAAGGACGAATATTTTCTATGAAATCGGTAAATGTTATTTAATACTGTTTATTATAAACAGAGCATTTACTTAAATACTTGTATCTATAAAAAGAATGTTAAACATAAAAATGTCTTTAATAAATTGTCGGACTTTGTCCAATTCTTAATGTATATATATATATATATATATATATGGGTGTGTGTATTAACATACAGTCTAACACACACACACACACATATATATATATATATATATATATATATATATATATATATATATATATATATATCAACATACAGACAGTCACACAGCACGTCGAAAACACACGCATACGGGAATATTGATGGCCATATTAACCACATTGATGAAATCCACTTAAACCAATTCATACTTTTGATGCGATTTTGCCCGAACATGATTTCCCTTGGTTCTGGTTTCTGTCCAATCTACGTAAAGACCTTTGATGCAAGTCCTTGAATAAAGCACGTAATCAGACATGGAATCGATAGATGCAGATCGATAAAATAATCCTATCATTGACTGGCAAGTGATAAAGATATGAACATTCCAAACACGCTCACAAAAATCCCTCGATCAGATGAAGCAAACTCATACTACAACGAAAACACTTTTCCCTTCGTGTACTGAAGACGAAGAAGGTTAAATTACACTCCGTATTCAAAAGATAATGTTCAATTTATTTGACTCTTGACAACAGCAGAAGGTGACATAGTTAGCTCTTAAAAAAAGGAGATTTTTTTCTAAGTTAAAAAAAATTAACACGTGTTGAAAATAAAAACAAACGTTACAGCTTTTCTATTCGATATTCTATGTTCATCGCCCTTTCTATTCTCTGTTGCTATAGGCCGTTCTCTATTCTATTTTTCATTATCCTTTCTGTTCTCTGTGGACATAGTCCGTTCTATATTCTATTTACATCGGCTTTTCTATTCCCTGTTGCCATAGTTCGTTCTATCTTCTGTTTTCATTGCCCTTTCTATTCTTTGTTGCCATAATCGTCTCTGTATTCTATATTTATCCTTCCCTTTCTGTTGACATAATCCATTCTATATTCTATTTTCATCATCCTATTTATTTTCTGTTGACATATTACCTTCTATATTCAATATTGTTTTAAAAATATATCCATTTACTCTTTATAAACAAAACACAAACACACACACAAACACATTTGGACTGTAATTTTCTATCATTCTCCTTTGGTAAAAGACCAACAAAAACTCTTTTCCAGTGTACTTTTGTTTTATATACATTTTAAAATTTTCATTTTATTTACATTATTTACATTCTGACTAATATCATGATCTTTGTTGCTATTATCCCAACACCTCGGCCATTGTATCTTCCGGTCTTCCACTGTCTGTCAATCCGGGTAAATTTTCTCAGAATTTCGAGCAGGAACTTTTTTTTTTTTTTTTTAAATCCACGACGGTTCGATTGTTCTTGTCTCGTCGTCCATATCTAGGGGAGACAATTCGTCTTGCTTAAATATTGCTTAATTATTATTCGGACTCTTTCTACTGATTCCGAGTCTTTAGAATCTGGACCGCTTGGTTTTTTAGAAGCATCCGGATTTTTAATGAAGTTAGCACTGAAAGTTCTGCTATGGCCAATTTCATTTGCAATGGCTTGTTGCGAAAGACCACATCTTTGAAGTTCAACAATCCTGCCCTGTTTGAACTTTGTTAAAATTTTACCCTTAGCCATTTTAAAATCTGAAATTTAATACTGTAAATGATCTACGTAGATGTCTACACGCCTGAAGCTATGAGAACGCTGACAAGTTCTAAAATTTTTGTCCAGTAATTTGTTTTTTTCATACATGGTCTTATCTTTATGACCAACCAAAAAGTCCTTTTTTCAATGTTTGTTTAAATTAATCAATTAAAAGCTTAAGATTTTCACTTGTTTGTTGATAAAATATATTTTCTAATTAAATGTAAATGTTTCGCAAATATATTTTGATTAAAGTAACAGTATTTGATAGTTTTTTTAACCCTTTGTATCTGGTCTTAATATTTTGACCAGGGGTGTATCAACACTTCGGCAGGTTTATTTTATATCAAATGTCAGTTTTATTGGAGAAAAATCACAATGAATTAATAGATAAAGATAGATGTTTTCTTTCTTTCTTTCTTTCTTTCTTTTTTCCGATTCTTTCTTTCTTTCTTTCTTTCTTTCTTTCTTTCTTTCTTTCTTTCTTTCTTATTTCCGATACTTTCTTTCTTTTCCCGGAGTCCCCAGACTTGTCATTGTCTTCTCTAAACTTTTCCGATACAAATATCTATCACAGTTTCTCAGACAGGAGGCATTTAGTTCCCAGTGGAAAAATTTTAAATCTCAGAGGCGGCATTTTAGCCAGCGGATGTACTGGGCATTAAATCCATTGGGAATTTTAAGATTCACAGAAAGAAGGATTTCTTAAGTTATTTGGTTGGAATTTTGAATCATAAATTGATTCAGTAATTATTGTAAAAGTAGAGTGGTATTGAGAAAACCAGGGACCGGAAATGGAAAAGGGGAGGAATTTGATTTGGGACACAATTCTCTTAGAATTTTTCGTTCACCTATTCTGGCAATGGAAATCAAGGAAATTATTCTGTTTTTGAGTATGTTCAGTTCTATAAGAGTCTTTCAACAGGAATGTCTACTGATATGTGAACAATTTTGATGCTGGCTCTGTCCTTTCTTTACTTTTCATGTCGGCCATTTTTTTCTCATTGTATTCATAAAACAATCGTAAAGCATAGTTGCCAACCGTCCGTCAGCCGCCATCTTTACATCATAAATCGGAAGTGTCACTTTTTTTGCAATGTTTTGATCTTTTTAAGAGACTGACAAGCCTCGAAGGAACGTCTGAAGATAGCCAAGCATTCGCGTCGGAAATTAATGTTCATCACACTATAAATGAGCGGGTTAACGCTGTTATTTATAAAATAAGAACGCACACATACGTTGTATATCAGCTCCTCTTGATGTGTTTCGAATTCATTGAAAGCAACTTTGGCCGCCTTGAGCAGTGTCACCGTGAGAAAAGGTAGGAAGCTGAGGACAAAAATGACGGTGACAGTGATGAAGATCATTGTTGTCCGGCCGGCACGTATAGCTTGACGTGAATTCGGGACCGGTGTCGATAAACTGTCTAACGACCCTCGTCTTTCTTCCTTGGAAACATTGCCCGAAGATGGGGTCATTTGTAGGCTGGCAGCGCTTGGCCGTCGCGTGTTATCTATGACTTCACCAATTGTTGTTCTTTTTACCTTCCATACCATCCTGCCAATGAGCGTGTACAATGTCGTAATGATACACAAGGCGATAAAGAACACGCCCAATAATGTTCCATAATATAAAGTTGGGTAAACTCTATCACGAATATTGTCGTCAACTGTGCACTCAACTCCAGTTATATTCGGGTCGGAGGTCGGGATAGATTTGCGGCCAAAGATGACCAGTGCTGGCCAAGACATAAAAAGGCTTAGTACAACTGATACAAAGCAAAGAATACGAGCCGTGCGGAGGGGAAATTTATGAAATGGCCGGCAGATTTTGAAATAGCGATCAAAAGCAACACATATAAGCGTAGCTGCCGAGGCTATAATAGTAATAGACTCGACGAAGCGTAGTAGCTTGCAAGCAACAGGAGCGTCGAACATGTAGGGGTAACTGATGTCACAGATTTCAAACGGCATCCCTATACAGCAGCTGGCCAGATCAAGGACCCCTAGAGTGAAAATGAAAAGGTTGGCTGGTGTCAGTCGAAATCTGAAATAGTAAACATAGCACACCAAACAGTTGCCGATAATTCCTGATATCATGAGCAACGCTAAGTAGACGACGACGAAAACAAAGCTGTTCGCCTTACGACGATTTTCGTCCCATAACGTGTTAGGCTTCGTTGGCGAATACACGGTATCGTTGAACATTGACGTCGAAAACGAAGTCTGTGCTGATGTCGTCAACGTTGAAGCCAGCCATAAAGTGGAGGCATTCATCGACGGTGATGAAGAGTTTAATCCAGTCATTCCGTTAGGTTTTTGGTTTAAGATGAGACTGAAGCAATAAATAGATTCCTTTACGTTACTCTTTATACTCGGGTTGGGTATTGTAACTTGGAACAGTATTTATTTATGAATAGTTTTGTATATTTTTCAACAATAACTAAAGATGGAAATTTGGGACAATCAAGGGAGATAACTCGCGTAATCAGGTAGATATCATGGAATTTTTCCCTTTGTCATTAATTAGTACATTTATCAAGTGGTGTTTATTCTTTTAATAAATAAATCCTTGGCAGTTTGTTTTTAATCTATTCGTTTATTTTTTCGTAGCATTTTTTTTAAATTTTTAATTTTTCCTAGAGTTATTTCATTGTAGTAATAAAAATTTTCAAATTGAATTCTTGAAATGCATCCAGAATGTCTCCGTGATTAAATGATACTTGATGATAATAAAAAAGAAGACTTCCTATCAATGAAGTTTACTCGGTTTTTCTTTTATTTAAAATTTTTCAATCAAAATTAAGCATTTGAATCTCATGTTTTCATGTTTTTGACGGAAGGGCCATTTTCCTGTTACCATTCTCTGTAAAAAAAGAAGCGAAAACGAAATTAAAATAAACATTAAAAAGTCGAACAATACATCGATTAAATCAACAACATTAAAAAAAGACATTTAATTATTACCATAAAAACGAAATTAGCTGTTTAAAATCGGAAACTGGCTTTTACCTAGTGTGCCATTATACCACCTTGTCGGCTACGGGTCTTCTATTAACGCCCGCTATGTGGCATTGTATAAAGTAGTATCAATTACATGTACAAAAACTTTCTTCCGCAACAGGATACCGTAGTGACATAACGTGTCTTGTTTCCCTTCCAGAGATACTTCTTAGCGTATCACGTGTCGTATACGTAGTGATAGAAAAATAAGTAAATAAAAATAAATAAACAAGAGGGCCAAAATTTCACCATATAGATGTATATTCAAAATCGCCAGGCCCCAAAGCCATATTTCGACCACTAATCAGAAAGCTTTCACAACCAGGATATAAGGTGGTGATCCAATAAGAAGGGAAGCGACACTTCCGATGCGGATCTCTCGATGTGTTTATAACGAGATTGAAAATCAGCCTTAATCAAAATCGATGAATTCATTTTGTCTATCCCCCCATGCGGTAACATAGCCAGACCCGAAATGCGACATTTGAGACTTGCTACATTTATTTTCTAAGCGTAGCTTATATGTAGCACACCTGGCAGGGAGACTAGAACTCGCTACTCAGTCGTAATTGCTCTAGAGAGACAAGCTTGCTAACCATTGCACCACACCGAAGTGTCCGCTACATTTATGAATATACATCCTTTCTTTCACCACCTTTAAGCAGCCCGTTGATACATTTGAAAATATACTTTCCTTCACCCATATTTTATATATTATACTTTCCTTCACCCATATTTTTAAGCTACTACATTGGAATACATACATACATATACATATATATATATTTACTTTCTGTCGGACTTTCTCTCACCCCCCTCTCTCTCTCGTATGCGCCAGGGCTTTTACATTTGAACTCTTGAAAAGTTCCTTATACTTCTGTATTATTATATTGTGTTATATAAAGTTTGGTCCTGGTCTGGCATCTCAGCTTCAGTCAATTTCTCACTGCCGTAAGGTTGCCTTTCTTTACCTTTTCTCTAAATACTTTTATGGTTGTTGTTTGGATAAGCTCTTTGCTATAGTACCTAGCCTTTTTTTAATTTAAGCGCAGTACTAGTACAAGATCTCATCAATTTACAGCTGAGTTGGCTAGATGTAGCTATGAATTCCATGCTAACAGTTTCTTTTCTTGCACTTCTTACTTGTGAAACTTCCTTTTGGCTGCATGCTTTCCAGCCAACTTTAATCTTCAAAAATTTAAATGCAATGTTAATCATTATCTACTGTCCTCCTGATTATTCTTTTTGTTCTTGCCCATTAGTAATGTTTCTGTTTCTAATTCTTCTACACCTCTTAACCTCTTGTGTCTTAGCGACTTTACTACCTTACCTGGGGCGAGACCAATTAAAAGATATATACAGTGTAACCCGGATATAAGAGAGTTGTCGGGACCGGAGAATAAGTCTCTTATATCCGGGTTTCTCTTATATCCGGGTTTGGTCTATTTTGTTTAGGTAAGTATGGGCTCTAATTTGGGACCAGAGAAAATTTCTCTTATATCCGGGTTTCTCTTATATCCGGGTTACACTATATATATATATATATATATATATATATATATATATATATATATATATATAAAGAACAATTTTAGGGAATTCTATGACCAAGTGGAAAATGTTTTTGTGTGAAGCATTTCGTCCATTATGGTCTCATTTGGCTAAAGTTCTGTTTTAAATCAATTTAAGTAACAAAACTTGTAATATATATATATATATATATATATATATATATATATATATATATATATATATATCGATTCTCCCGTCGAATTCGACGTATGAGGGTCAAGCAGATCAGTTCCCAGGAAACAGACAGCCTGACAACAGCACATGAGGTTTGATTATAGTGGTGAAGGTTTCGTGCAGAACCATCCACACTTTTTGAAGGGCCGAATAAAAAAAAAACCTGGTGCACTAAGTGCCACAAGATTCCCAAACGAGCCTCTGCAGGTTTTGAATTTAGAGTTGTCCTTCTCCTAGACCAGTTGCCATCCAAGGCTATAGAACCCAGTCTGTCCTGCTATTTACCCATAGCTGGAGGGAGAAGAAGAGGATTCATACCTTTCCCAAGGGTATTAGCACGTCAGTGAATGTAATAGATTCAACTGGAATTCGAATTCCTCAATCCAAGCCGTTATCCATTACTCCACCGTGCCTTCTCATATATATATATATATATATATATATATATATATATATATATATATATATATATAGTAACCCGGATATAAGAGAGTTGTCGGGATCGGAGAAGAAATCTCCTATATCCGGGTTTCTCTTATATCCGGGTTTGGTCTATTTTGTTTAAGTAAGTATGGGAACACTTTCGAGCCAGAGAAAATCTCTCTTATATCAGGGTTTCTCTTATATACGGGTCTCTTATATCCGGGTTACACTATATATATATATATATATATATATATATATATATATATATATAAATAAAAAATAAAAGAAAGAACAGTAAGATATATAATCCGGTGTTCTTATAGATATTTTTATTTTTACAAAATAGTGCTCAATGTAAATTTACAGAGCATTAATATTATAAATTAATTGATTTAAAATATGTTTTTTTCGCTACACAGTTCTAACCATATTTCAAAAATGGAAGCTAAAAGCCACGAATGTCTTTAATTGAATTGAAAAATTAAATTCGTGGCTTTTAGCTTCCATTTTTTAAACATGGTTAGAACTGTGTAGCGAAAAAACTATATTTTAAATCAATTAATTTATAATATATATATATATATATATATATATATATATATATATATATATATATGATAAAGTTAACTGGTGATCCATATGGATAATTTCAGGAGGATATAAATACCGAGAGCTAAATGTGTTATTTAATGCCAACCAGATTTTTATTGCTGCTAATAGACTTTTCAAAAATGTATTACTGATAATAATTTTTTCTTAAAAAATTCATCGATGATAATAATTTTTTACAAAAATGTATTGCTTGTAATAAAACCTATTTTTACACGTTTTGACCTTAGTTTTCTATTTTCCCATGACTAGGACCCTAACAGGTGCTACCACCCCGGGTCAGGGTGGACCTGGGAACACTAGCAATTAAGACGTGGTTCCACGCTCCTCAAAACCTGATCAGAGGCCTTGCTGTCGGATGTAGTTTATCGTCATACCCAGGACGCGGATGTAGTTTATCGTCATACCCAGGACGCGGATGTAGTTTATCGTCATACCCAGGACGCGGATTTAGTTTATCGTCTTAACCAGGACGGGGAATAGTGCGGTGTGTTGTAAGTGACACCGAGTTTGCCTGCGAGCTAAGAAGCCTTTCCAGGTGAGAAACAAGATACGTCTTGTCACTACGGTAACCTGTAGTTGAAGAGAAAAATGGGAGAGAGAGAAATGAGAGAGAGAGAGAGAGAGAGAGAGAGAGAGAGAGAGAGAGAGAGAGAGAGTTTGACCTTTCCTTTTATATTGCTTTATACAACGCCACCTGGCTGGCGTTAACAGAATCCATTGACAGATAAGGTGAGTTAATAACATACGAGTAATAAACTAATGTAAACCATAAACATCTTTTGTTGAGATTTAAGCTTGTTTTTTTTTTATTATTAATCGTTTCATTCCAAGCAAAGCGACAAGGTGACTAGAACATAGGGTGTTACAGGGAGTTAAAGTGAAAGAGAACGAAAAAACTGAGAATAGGGAGGCCCGAGGAAAGGGGGAAAAACAGGGCTTAAGAAGTCAGAAGATGGCGATTGACGTTGCATTTAAATTTGTGAAGTTTATAGTTATCATGGAAGCAAGAATTCGGAAGGGAGTTTCACAGATGGGAAGTGCTAGAAAAGAAAGTTAGGGTTGAAGAGATGGTTGCATCTAATTATTTCGACATTTAAACGGTGAAACTTAGTTGCTAATCTAGCAACACGCTTCAATTAATGTAGTCGAGCCACCAGAGAAAAAAATTCACATAAGAACAGTTGCCATGAAAATATTTGGAGAAAAGACAGAGGGAAGTCAGGTCATATTGGTGAGAACGTGACTGAAGTTGTGATGTCAGGTCAGGATCGATTACATTACGGAACCTTTGGGTTTTATTATGATTCTCGAAAATACTTTAAAGAAGTCTTTAATGCTTCTGGTTTCATTCGCGGTGTATATTTTTTAGACAGTTAATAGGATCAGACAAGAGTGGAATGAAAATTGGTTAAAACCTTTTTTTTTCAGTTTATACTGACAGTTACTATAAAACACTTGGTTATTCTTGGATTCCCTATTGTTTTATTGCACTGGTTAAATTTTATACCCATTTTAAAATATCTAAATTAGAACTGATATTTTTTTTATAAGGATAGATAATACGAGCTGAAAGCTGTCAGATTTCTTACGATATAAATGCTACCAACGTGCGTAGGTTAATACTAATAACATTGTGAAAAAAATTGCCTTGCATAAGAAAATCTGACATTATGTATCTATCAATTTTAATATTTTACTGTACAATTTGTAGCTATATGTACACACGTGGGAGTGGTATAGTGCAACATTTTGCATATATTATTTGGACAAAAATTAAAAAAGGTATTCGTTGCAAAAATAAATTTTACATATAAATTATTTTTTCTTTTAAAATAAAAGCCAAAAATAAAGCAAACAGAAATGAAAACTGAAATAAATGTTTTGCGGCTTTTGCTTATCTGGGAAATAAGGTGAAAGCTGCGACAAAAGAGCGCCATTTTAGTGACCACGTGATGCAGGCAAGCGTCTTCGACAATATGGCGCTGGTCACTTTTTAGTTTTTTCCTCGCTGGAGTAGTCTAGTAATAAGTTAACTTAAGTACTCACCTGACAGTTTTTCGCCTCAAATATATGTTAATTATACGCAAAAAAACTGTACAATTAAATGCATTGTTATTATTAGACTTTAGTTACTCAGTGGAAGATAATATCTTTGATTTCATCCGACACCTATTTTTGTCTTGTGACGCAGTTTCTAGAAAATTTGTCTAATAATTAACTTCGCTAAATTTAAAGTAATGATTTGTTTTATCATTAAACGATAATCAGTGGTCGTTTAAAGTTCAGAATGTGTCGTGGGTTGATGAACAAAAAGAAAAAGCGTTGAAATGGTTGAGAAAATAGACAAAGGAGTGAAATAAAACGAGACAGAATTTTTTATTCGATCGGAAACATTTTCGTCGAGAGAAATTTCCGAAGATAATTCCTTTAAAAAAATTACGAATTCAAAGAGAGTTCTTAAGTCTTTGCAAAAAAATGAGGGAAAATTCTACTTGCTCTGTTGGCGAATTAAACAGTGAGGGTGTGTTATTGTATACGCTACGTGCGTCTACTGCACGGAGTGCTAATTTTAGCGTCCTATCCGATCTCGGCCTGAAGTGAAAGAGAGCTAGCCTCTTGGAATTCACAGCACGCAGGCTTTCATTTTTTTTTTTATTTTTTTTTTAATTAACCCAGTTCAAAAAACTCTATTCAATATGAAACACTGATAAAGGCAGCAGGAGTAGCCGGAAAGTTTGTGATTACTTAAAAGCTTTATTCTGCTTCCACATAACAACTATATAAAAATATACAAATAATGTTTTATTATCAATATAGGAAGTAAAGTCAATTAAAGTGCCTCTTTGGACGACGAGATAGTTAACCGAATATCAAAAGCAACCAATGCCTTTGGGAAGCTTAAGCATTGCCTATGGGATGGTCGTGGGATTTCACTGAAAACGAAAATCAGTGTCTATCGAGCCATCTTTCTCACCACACTTCTTTATGGGTCAGAATCGTGGACGCCATACAGGACGCACATCAATCAACTTGATGCTTTATATAAACGCTGTCTTCGTTTAATATGCGGTTATACACGGTAGGACAGATCTTATATATATATATATATATATATATATATATATATATATATATATAGGCACCTGATGAGACGCGATGATATGCATCGAAACATGAATGCATTTATGTAGCGGTTTTACGTATGTTCGAATGTAATATCCGATAATAAAAAATTCGCTCTACTATTGTATTGAACCTTATTTTTAAATTAATCTTGTGAACGTTTGAATTTATTTGATTAGTTCTCATTTTCATTTATATATATATATATATATATATATATATATATATATATATATATATATATATATATATTAGGACATTTTTATGTTTATACATTCTTTTTATAGATCCAAATATTTAAGTAAATGCTCTGTTTTATAATAAACAGTATTAAACAATATTTACCGGCCTGAATGTCCTAGAAATTTTCAGAGATGATATTCGTCCTCCGACAGGAATCGAACCTGTATCCTATACGGAACCGTCATATAGCCTGACGTGCCTTAACCGATTCAGCCACAGAGGATCGTTCGATTAGCAAGGTCGATTTTACTGCTTTTGCAATCTTCCATGAATACCTCATGTACATTCATATCTGCTCAAAGCGTATCCAAATGTAAACAAATGACGTCACACATTATGGAATGGGCAAAGTCCAACAATTATTTTAAGACATTTTTATGTTTATACATTCTTTTTATAGATCCAAATATGTAAGTAAATGCTCTGCTTATAATAAACAGTATTAACAACATTTACTGGCTTGGATATCCGAGAAATTTTCATAGAAAATTTTCCTCCTCCGACAGGAATCGAACCTGTATCTAATACGGAACCGTCATATATGAAAATGACTTAAAATAATTGTCGGACTTTGTTCATTTCATGATGTATGATGTCATTTGTTTACATCTGGATACACATTGATCAGATATGAATGTACGTGAGAGAATCATGCAAGATTGTAGTTTAAAAGCAGTAAAATCGACCTTGTTAACCGAACGATCCACTGTAACCCAATCGGTTAAGGCACGTCAGGCTATATGATGGTTCCTTAGACGATACAGGTTCGATTCCTGTCGGAGAACGAATATTTTCTATGAAAATTTCTCTGACATTGTTGTTAATACTGTTTATTATAAAACAGAGCATTTACTTAAATATTTGTATCGATAAAAAGAACGTATGAGCATAAAAATGTCTTAAAATAATTGTTTGACTTTTTTTTCATTTTATATATATATATATATATATATATATATATATATATATATATATATATATATATAGAGAGAGAGAGAGAGAGATAAAAAAGCCTACCTGAAGTAAAACTCCTAAAGGTTTGGGGTGATTAACTGTCTCTGTTCAGGAAGTAGCTAAAAATATTCACCAAAAATACGAGTAAGTTGTGTTAGTCACACGGATATCTATACTCATTTAAATTAACACACACACACGCACACACATGCATATATATATATATATATATATATATATATATATATATATATATATATATATATATATATAAAATGAGTGTGTGTGTGATTTATAACAGTTCAATTACGAGATGTTCTCAGGTGTGTCTTGACCTAACTATTCTTTCTTTTGTATCGTGGGAAACGACAAACCTTGGATATATTCTGTAGACCTAAAGTGTATTTTCAGGTCACTTCCGACCGTCACAGTCAAAAGGCGCTGCAGCAGTCAGAGGCAAATATACGTACTTGGAAATAGTTTGCATTCCAACGAAGGTGTATTCATACATTTAAAACTGACGTTTAAATTTGTGCTTCCTTTAATTGGTCCATTCAGATAAAACTTAGTGCCTTTTTTAAAATTTCCCATACCGCTTAGAGAATAAAATATAATTTACTTATTCTAACGATTGTATCATTTTCTTTGTATTAGCAAGTTACTACCAGCATGTGTTTCGTTTTTGTGAAAGAAAAGCACATTTTCTAGTTTTGAGCAAATAATTGATATATATATATATATATATATATATATATATATATATATATGTAAAATATATATATATATATATATATATATGCACTATTTACATATATATTATTTATATATTATATATGCGCGGTACTTACTGGAAAGTGCTCAATCTAATATCAGTGATAGAGCTAATATATTTAGTTGGATTAATGTGAGATTGTGACTCTGGGTTTCACGCTATTTGCGTTTGTCTGACGATCACAGATACCGTGAAACCCAGGGTCACAAACTCACAGCAGTCCAACTGAATATATATATATAGTAAAGTAAAAAATCCGTTAGTATATAATACAAAAAGGATTTTAGTAATATGAAAATATTAGAACTGATCCAACAAACAGCTCGGCGTATTTAGTTTATACAAAGCAATATAATAAATAATCAAACAAATCCCTTTAACTCATATGGCGAATAATCTATTTCGGTAGACGATGAAAGTGGTCGTCTGTCTTTTCAATTCCTGTGTGGAATGAAGTTCATGATAAGGCGGAATGTAGAAGTTGGCAGTGAAGAATCGTCATTAGAAGCTAAACCTTAACTTGCCGGTAACCCTTTTCACTGTTTGCTACATCTCTCTCTCTCTCTCTCTCTCTCTCTCTCTCTCACACACACACACACACACATATATATATATATATATATATATATATATATATATATATATATATATATATATATATATATATATATGAGCAATTTTTTATGTAAACTAGAGGTTAATATTTTAAAATATAGGTCAAGGTTATTCTAACTGTCTTCTTGGACCAGACACTCCTACCTCTACTAACATGATATTGGGAGTTTATTTAATTTTTATGTCCAGATTCTCATTTCAAATTCTTTTTTATTCTTCTGTCTCTCTTTCTTTTTACTTTTTCCTCCTTCTCTCTTCTATTTTATTCTTTAAACATTTAAAATTTTAAGCTCCTATTTTAATTCTACACACTTCTCTGTCGACAAAGCCTACAAGTATATCTTGTGGGTCGAACTAGCCATTCGAATGAGGAAATCTTGAATTTCTATTCTATGTAATATATACTCTGTTATAATAAATACATTGAGCTCTCTGTCCAAATGTTTTATATTTCCGAGCGCTTTCGGCTATACCTTTAGCCATTATCAAGGATGATTCGATTATCAGCTTAGTTGAGTGTGTGCGTTCTGTGTATGTATCAGTGTGTGGTAGGGATGTTTTTAATTTCCGAATACGGTTAGCACATTGTGGCTTTGTTCGTAGTTAATATTGTTAAGAGTTGGCTTTTTCTTTTTTTATTATTAAAGCTTCCATTATTTTTAGTCTTTTTTTGCAGGTGGATGCAGTTAATATATTTGTGTTTTCTACTGGTATGTTCCTAATGGAATCGGGTAAATTTGTGTGTGTGTTTAAATGGGTTCTAATGGAGCTGTGATCAGATAGGTATAACGTAAGATGTCTGGATAAGCATGTGGTTGTGTAGCCGATGTAATTATTTATGAGTCCGGTTTGATCAGGAATACAGTTCCTTAAGGGGCATTTGAACTCATAGATTCTTTGTAATTTTGACTTAGTTGGTGTGTTGTTATTTTTGAAGATAAGGTTGGCTGTCTTAAATTTTTTATAATAGATAATAAATTTGATTTTTTTATTCGGATCAATTGGAGTAGTATATTTCTTTATAATATGTCTTAGAGAAGATTCGTCTTGTTTGTAATTAATATGCATTTGGTTTTTGTAATAAATGTGTATGTGATTTTGGGCTGTGTTCGCTATCGTTATTACTTGCTTTGGGGAGGAATAGTCTAATTTGTTGGTCTATAAGGTAGTTAGAGAAGCCGTTGTTGATTAGTGTTTGTTTAACGTTATTAAGTTCTTTGAGGAAGAGTAGTCGAGAAGATGAGTTCTGGTGTGCTCTATTTAGAAAGTTTTTTATTACAGCTATTTTGTACCTAAGTGGACATTCGCTTTTGAAGTTAAAGTGGCACGAGTTTTTGCTGGTGGGTTTTTTTGTATAATGATGTAATGAAAGTGTTATTGCTGTATTCAACGAGGACATCTAAGAATGGAAGTTTGTTTTTTTGGCTAAGTTCATATGTAAAGTTAAGGACGGAGTTTTTCTCAAATGTGGTCTTAAGTGTCTCTATTTCTTTAATGTTATTAGCTAAAATAAGAATATTGTCTACGTAGAGAACAGATTTTCGGTTTGCGGACCTGTGTAAATATAGTATTTTCTACGTAGGACATGTAATAGTTGGAAAAGATTGGACCGAGTGGATTTCCCATACTAAAACCATTAGTTTATATATATATATATATATATATATATATATATTAGTACCTCCAAAGCTTCTCTAAAAAATGAGGACACATGATGAAAAACATGCCCCAAACTTCATAAAAAAGTTTTATCGTCAAAATATTTATGTTATTATTAAGAGGAAAAACAAACGATTTCTTGATTATTAATTTATATTTTTGGTACTTATTGAACCTTCAAACGTTTGGTTAAATTTTTTCTTGCGTCAGTGAGTGACTATAAATTAGTATAGAATATTTTGGCCTCTTTTTGTGGTGAAGAACACATTGATTTGGAATTTTTTGTGAAAATGAAATAATTGTCGGATTTTAATGAAACCTTCTGGACTTATTTACAGACGAATTAAATTATTTTAGAAATTTTCATTTTCTTAAAAAAATATTTTTTACATCTGTTATCCCCGACTTATTTAATTTCATGAACTTTCGAGAAATTCATTTTTGTATGCCTTAATATTTATCTTAATTATATGCAAAAGTCCTTGGAGAATTTAAATTTCATTTTTTTTTTCGTAAGACAGGACTCCCTGTTATTGAAATTCTACTCTGAATTCTAAAAAAAAAAAAAAAAAATACAATAAAACTCCGGTATTATTTAATTAGAAAAATTTTTAATTGTTTTTATGAATAAAATATATTACGGACAGTATTGTCTAAAGGCAAAAAAAACAAAAACAAAAAAAAAAACAAAAAAAAACAAAAAACAAAAAACGATGAATAACGAATTTTTACAAGAATTGTTTTAATTAAAAAATTAATTCGAATAACAAGTTTGAAATCTTTTAAAATTTTGTATTAATTTATACTGGTTAGGTGATACAGTTATTAATTAGAAACTATATTTACTAATCATAAATGGAAACGCTTACGACAATTTAGCGACCTCCAGTATTTTAAAAAGAATTTAGAAATTTTTTGTGTCTGTACGAAGTGAATATTTTTGTAAATACGGACATCCATACACGACATTATCAGAAAATAAGAGTGGTAACAATAATAAATTTGAAGCCAAAGAAACTAAAATTTAATAAAACATTAGATTACTTATAATATTTTTTATAAAGTTTTAAGATTAGTGGACTAGTTAAAAAATTATATACAAAAGGCACTCACGTTATATTTGTCAAGTAATTTTGACCCACGTAGAAAAAATCCCCCCCAAAAGTCTATCGATATAATTCAGACGAGCTACATTCCTTAGTTCCACCAGTTCAGACCTTCACAGCTAAGCCTCCCTCTACTCTATCGCTATTTCCATGGCAAATGTTCAGAATAACTACATTCTTTAGTTTCAGCAGTTCAGACATTCACAGCAAGGACTATGTTCACTAGGGCTGCCGTAAAGAAGGACAGATGTCACGTAACAGCTGAGTATTCTTTTGTTCGTTACCATAGAAACCCCTCTGTCTCGCAATATTCTGCTCAGCTTTTGAAATGCGTCCGTAATTTTAAGATAAACGCCAAGTTTTCACACTGAGTTCAATGTTGATTTTTTAATAACAATGAAAAATCAACCTGCCCTACAATACAATACATATACCGTATTTTCTTATGTAATACGGCTCTGTGTTTTTGATGCTAAAAACCAGCGAATAGATTCTGGTTTGAATATATTTTCCATTCAATGTATCTAATACATATGCTATCAACTTTATTTGGGTTTATTCTTGAAATAGAAAAAATTTGATGTCAGTTTGTAAGCAAAAACTTGCAGAAATTAGATATATCCATAAATTTTTTTCCGGACGATTTTAAAACTAAATGCTCAAAAATATTTAGAAGCTATGAATCTAATTTTTGGTGTCACTATTTATAACATCAAACCATACCTTTTTACACCGAGTTCTATGCTGATTTTCTAAATTCTAAAAAAATAAAAAAAAAATAAAAATGAAAACTCAACTTTGCCCTCATTTTAACGGTGTCAAATACTCTTCATTCTTTGATTAGGAGCAATTTCCACTCAGAACTGTTACTTTGTGGAAGTGATTCTCAAGAGGACTGCTACAATCTTAAGCTCTTCAAGTCTAGGGTATATATATATATATATATATATATATATATATATATATATATATATATATCCCTCATATTATGCACTTCTTACTCCTCCCTGCTACCTTTTACACTTTTACAACAATCTCACTTAGTAACCCTCGCCTTGCCTGGTTCTCTGGGCTTTGTATTGGGTGAAAAAAAAATTCCGAGCAACAAAAACAAAATTAGTTAGAATCTGAACTAGGTTCTTTAATACCTCTCTCGGGGCTAATAACCGTTACCCTGACAACGCACTGAACGGAAGTCGTCCTTGAAAATGAAATATATCTATATGTATACTCTATATATCGTCGCCGGTGGCTTTATCTCGTATCCAAGATTTCAATTTCTTCTTTGCTGATCGCTTCCTTTATGATGATAGCGTTGATGACTAAATTCGCTGCCAACATGCAGGTTCAAAACTAGCTTTCAATTTCACCAAAACCTTCTCCCGTCATTCATTCCCTATCGCCGTTTGGTTGGAGTTGAAAGAAAATCGGAGTAGAAGAAAGTGCCGATGGCCTGAATTTGTTTAAGTTGGACCTGAACTTGTCAGGAAATGGTCTTCCTCTCCGGCATGGAATGAGACATGCCGGATCCAGTTATAAAACTGTAACGGGTTGCCACTAACTCTATTATAATTCTGAATGGCGCCTTCTGTAGTATGTCCCTCACGCGTAGCCCTCTTCTTCCGCTGGTTCAACTGTTGGGATTTCTTGTAATCGTCATCCGTTTGTTCCATCGTTGGAGTCTTTGGGGTTGGTCGCGCTTAGTCTGGGTCCTCATCTTCGATCTTGCCATCGAGGGTGGCCCTACCAGGAGTTTAGAACTCTCAACGGCATCGCTCTTAGTAATTTATTTGTAAAACTAATGTAATCCAATTAAACCTGGTAATCAATATAAAGGCGGGAGACTTAGAAAAAGTAGACAAAATCTGCTAAAAACTGTTTCCACATTTTCTAAAATGTCGCCGGTTTAGGGTTAGGGTTAGTTCAGTTCAGCATATTCCCGGAATCCTTCTGTAGAACCTTAATGTTTAGACATTTCTGAACGAGTTGGATGCTATGCGTGACATCCACATGATAGTCTTGATCTGACGAGACTGTTTAAGAGCATCGTCCGAGTTCTCAGGTTAATATTTTGGTTTGGTAGCCTCTTTTGGTGCCTTCTCACAGATTACTCAACGGTTAAGATAAATGTGGTTCTACAGAAAGATGCTCAGAGAATAACATGGACTAAACATGTGAGAAACGCGGAAGCTTTAAGGAAAAAGGAGGGTACTTTGAAATATATATAAATATATATATATACATAAATTTCCAAGAGGACAGAATCCAGGTAGAACTCAATGTCCAGGACAGAGTAATAATGTAATATAAAAGGCTAGAACACTAATATTCCATGGTTATAATTTATTACATTGGAATTGTGATTACGATTCCAATGTAATAAATTATAACCATGGAATATTAGTGTTTGAGCCTTTTATATTACATTATATATATATATATATATATATATACACACACACACACACACACACACATATATATATATATATATATATATATATATATATATATATATGGCTAATAAATCCGTAGGATCCATGTGGATCCTAGTAATATCAAATATTAAAACTGATCTACAGAGAGCTCATATATATTGTTTTACAGCAAAAATCGCAAATTACCTCATAAGGATATAGTCTATTTCAGATCGGCATAACAATGCCAATCTTTATCGGTCCTAAATGCCTTTTGGAATGTCTGTCTGGACTTGTGGCGTTGAATTTATTTTAGATAGCAGTTGAGGGCAAACGCAGATCCACTAGAGTAATATACCAAGCAACCATCACCCACTAAAGAAAATAAGTCAAATTATAATACTTACTTTGGTATTTCCTCAGAAGAATTGAAACAGAGAATTTACACACACAGACACTCATTTACCAATCCAAAATTAAAACAACAAACAGCACTTTCAAACAAATTTTAGGAATTGAAGGAAAAGGGTCTGAATCCTCAGATAAAATGGGAAATTTAAGTTTTCGCGAACACTCCTAATAGTTTTAGAGATAGATGCAAGCTATGTTTAGAGGAGAAAATCAGAATAATAAAATACAATAATCAATGAAAACTATTAAATCAACGGAAAGAGCTAATTATGAAATGTAGGAACAGGAGCAGGTTCAAACTTATATAAGAATATAGATTTTACCTTATTTAGTAATCCCCCCCCCCAATATATATATATATATATATACAGTCCCCAAACTGATACAACCTCTTGTGATTAAATTTTAATTTAATATATTCCTCTTACTGATTTCCGGATGCAGCGTAGTATTCATAACATTTTAATCGATCCCAAATGGTGTAACTGAATGGCACACACACACACACAAACACACACACACACACACACACACACACACACACACACACACACACACATATATATATATATATATATATGTATACACCTATCTACGTATGTATGGGTATACATGTGTGTATGGGTACATATTTGTTGATGTATCGTTGTTGGAATACAGTATCATCCCATAGCAAGAACTGAAATCAATTACACGCAACTAAAGGTTAGGGCCATAATTAAACTCCGACCAAAGACCCTTAAAGAGTTACCTTACAACCCTCCCCTTGTCACCAATATAAGCTCCTTATCAATAACAAGGCGCCCCTTTGAATAGGGCTGCTATCTAACATAAATTCAATGCCACAAGTCCAGACACACATTCCAAAGGATAAAGATTATGCCTATCTGAAATAGACTATACCCATATGTGGTAATCTTGGATTTTTGCTGTAATGACGTATTATGAATTAAAAAATATTAAACAAACCCCCATTAATAATGAATTTTTTAATTATATTGTTGATGAACAAATTAGACAAGCTATTGGGGATATAAATAAAAATGAATGAATCATGAAATAACTTTAAACATATCAAACTACTATACCGCAATCAATTACATTCCAACTATAAACAGGAGGAAAAAAATCTAAAAGTCACATAAACACTAATATATCCGCCACTGATCCAAGTAAAAAAAAAAAAATTAATTATATACTATACTAAATTGAATACAACTAAACTAGTCGTCCCAAAAATAGTCGTTAAGTAGCATCAAGACCAACGATGTATATCAATTTAAATGCCCTTCGGAAGATTGCATCTTAGATAAAAATGTTAATACATGTGTTGGTTTTACAACGACAACGTTGACGAGACAGATTACGTTTCACTTGAATGAGCATAGTTCAATCTCAAGACATTTAAAGGAACACTCATGTCCACATTCACAGTTTAGACATATTAATCGAAAATACATTAGTACTTCTTCAAAATAGTAATAAGTAAAAACCTAAATTCTGGCAGCCCTTTTATATAAGAGAATTGCGGCCAAAAGTAAAGTCAACTATGAATATAGCAACAAAGTTCTTAAATGTTCCTAGCAGCAAAGTTTTATAAAAAATACTAAATTAAAATATTATAATTAAAAATCTTTCTTTTGTTTAAAAAAAAATTAAAGAAGTTACGCCCTTGCATAGCTAGAAAAAAAAAAAAGAATTTGAAACGCTGTAAACGAACAGTGAAAAATATTTTGAATTTACGGAGCTACGTCCACAGATATTTTAACCCCCCTGAAGATGGTCTCAGATGAGATTGAAAGTACTAAGGAAAATAAAAATTATTTGAAAGAAAATTTTGCAATTTTTCTTAATCAATTTTCTACAGGCAATAAGAAATTAATTTGTGGACTTGAATGGATTAAAACTAAAATAGACATAATACATCTAAATTATTTAACCAAACCTACTTAAATCTCTCTCTCTCTCTGTATATATATATATATATATATATATATATATATATATATATATATATATATATATATACAGGCCTGAATGCCCTAGAAATTTCATAGAAAATATGCATTCTCCGACAGGAATCGAACCTGTATCCTACATGGAACCGTCATATAGCCTGACGTTCGAGGGCAATCATAGGAAGTTTGTAGTTTAAGCAACGTTTTCTTGCTTTCCAGTAAAATTTGATCTTTAAAAATTTAAAATGCAATATCAATCGTCATCTTCTATCATTTTAATTCCTGTTCTTTTATTGTTCTCGATCCTTAATAATAATTTTTTTTCATTCAGTAACCCTTGCTTTTTAGTAGCTTTAATGCCTTGCTTGGTGTGAAATGATTAAAAAAACTTCATAATTAAAAGCGCCAATAAAAGAAAGTACTGTTCAGAAGAGACCATTGAAAGATATAATACTGAGTTTTTGTGCCTGACAATGTTGATCTTAGTAAATACAAAGCATTTATAACGGATCAAAGTGTAGTATCTGTTCCTTTTTTCTTGGCGTCAATTCTTTTTTCAACCAAGAGGATATTAATACATAACATATATTCTACGGTATTTTTGAGGGTGTGGATTATTTTCCACGCTGCAGCCTCTTTCCTCACAGACTCAAAGTCGCACGCCTCTTGTTACTCTATCGTTTTTTCCAATGTGAATGTTCAGATGAGCGCTCCATTCTTTAATTCTACCAGTTCAGACTTTTACATTCTTTTTCTCGTTATGTTGCATCCACGAAATCAAATCACCCACATTTCCCCCGTTGATTGATTCGTTTTTACGACTTATCAACATTTTGTAGGTTATTTAAAGCTAGAAAATAATTTTATATTGTAAGATTGTTTTTTAAGATAATAATGATTTAGTGATATAAGTCTTACTAATTAACCCATAGCTTGGGGAGAAGAAGTTGATTCACACATTTCCCAAGGGTATGAGCGCGTAAGTTCTCGACTTCAGTCACTTTCTCAACGACGTGATATGGCGTCCCTCTGTTTTTTCTACAAATATTTTCATGGCAACTGCTTTGACGAGCTTTTTTCCTGGTGGCCAGACTACGTGAATTTAAGCGTGTTACTAGATTGGCATCTAGGTCTCACCCTTTTACTGTTGAAATAGCTATATGTAACCGCCACCTCTATTCCAAGTTCCTTTTCTCGCACTTCCCGCCTGCGGAACTCCCTTCCATTTACTTGCTTTCCTGATAAATACAATCCCCCAAAATTTAAATGCAACGTCAATCGCCATCTTTTGTCTTCTTGAATCCCGCACAGTTTTTGTCCGTTCCTCAACCCTCCCTATTCTCGGTCTTCTTTTTCTCTTTCACTCCCCGTTAGTCATTGCGCGGTAGTGGCATTCCCGCCTTTGCTTGAGATGAAATGTTTAAAAAAAAATAAAAATAAAAAATGAATATGACGAACCCGACTTGAACTGGAACTCGGCTCTCCGATTAACAATTCTGAGCCATTATCCATCGCACATAAAAGCTTATACCACCTGCCATTCCCAAGCGGTCACCCATCTACGTACAAAGTAGACTCGACGTTGCTTAACTTCAGTGATCGTACGGGAACCGGTGTTTCAGCATGATATGGCCGTAAGCCTACATTTCCTTTGTATTCCAATTATAAGCGGCTTTTGTCAAAATAACTGCTTCTTTGATGAACAGACTCCAATGTGGATGTTTCCTTCAACTCTATAGTCTCTATCTTTTTAAATCTAAGGTCAATCGTTATCTATCCCAAGTATCTTCATAATATCCATTTTAACTCCTCCTTTCCTCACTATCATGCACCTCATTCTGTACCTATACACTTGGAGTGGCTCTCAGGCCTATTATTGAGGGGGAACCTAGCAAAGAAATAAAAATACATCAACTGTTTTTTTTGTTTGTAACTTTTTACTCTAGTAGAGCTAATCTTTGTATTGTCAATGCCAACTTGCCAGTTGTTCGAAGGTTGGTCACAAAGCCAAGAAATGATAAGACCGAATCCGAGCAAGAGTAGGGTAATCAGTGAACATCTACATTTAAAATGCAATCACTTTTGACAGCACAGGCAAGTTAGTGTTTTCATAAAATGTTTTTATGAGTGAACTAACCATGACGACAATTCAGTTCTTTTATGGAGTTATATTATACGGGAATAAAATCATGCTTCAGCGCATAAACAGTCATTTTAATAGATATTAATGTCTTTTGTATTGAATGGTATCCTAAAATAAACTCTTTTCTTCAAAGTAAATATGAGTAACGAAGCTGATAAACAAGTTCAGAAAAAGCTCACCGGTTATTTTAAATGGGGAAAAAGCCAACGTGGTAATTTTGTTTATATAACAATTAAACAATTATCTTTCAGGAAGAATAAAACATACACACACACAGCAACAGTTAGTGGGTGTGCTTGCTGTAGAAATTCGACACAAAGACTGGTGGCAAATGACAAAGAGCACGAATTTGAAAGGTTCGCCTAAGAGCCCTAGAATAGAATAAAGTACCTACATCTGTATTATCGTTCACCTTTTGCGTTATAGGGTCTTTTAGAAGAAGAAGAAGAAGGGAAGAAGAAGCAGCAGCAGCATCAGCAGCAGAAGAAGAAGAAGAAGAAGAAGGGAAGAAGAAGCAGCAGCAGCATCAGCAGCAGAAGAAGAAGAAGAAGGGGAAGAAGAAGCAGCAGCAGCAGCAACAGCAGCAGCAGAAGAAGAAGAAGAAGAAGAAGAAGAAGAAGAAGAAGAAGGGATTGGGAAAGAAACGGTAGAAGAAGAAGAAGAAGAAGAAGAAGAAGAAGAAGAAGAAGAAGAAGAAGAAGAAGAAGGATTGGGAAAGAAACGGTAGAAGAAGAAGAAGAAGAAGAAGAAGAAGAAGAAGAAGAAGAAGAAGAAGAAAAAAAAAGAAGAAGAAGAAGAAGGATTGGGAAAGAAACGGTAGAAGAAGAAGAAGAAGAAGAAGAAGAAGAAAAAGAAGAAGAAGAAGAAACAGCTGAGAGTGGTGGATAATCGAACGGAAAAGAGGAACAAAAGCCAAAGAGAATAAGAATAGAAGAAAGAACATATGAAGACGAAGAAATAAAGAAGCAGTTATAGTAGTTGATGTAATAGTAGTGACCTATTGATGCTGCTGCTACTACTACTATTACTATTACTACTACTACTACTACTAATAATAACTTGAAATATTCGTGAAAATTTTACGATTTTGCTATTTTAATTTTCTGATCAATCATTGAATAAACTTTTTGTGAGTTCAGGTGATTATTTAAAGAAGTAAGAGGGTACAAATGAAAAGATTAAAAATTGATAAAATATTGCAATAACAATCATAAGTACGAATGCGGGTCATTATTTAAAGAAGTAAAAGATGAATCATTAATTAATTAAATAAGCTCGCGGTGCGTTCTACGTCTATAAAAACACCGTGAAAATTCCCTTATTACTTCGTTAAATATTTGACTAATTATAAATATGAAGACATGACATTATTTAAAGATGTAAGAGGGTACAAATAAAAAGATTCAAAATTTACAAGTTTTCCATTTCACTGAAACAGACGTTAAAAATATGAGAGCGCCATCGACTCCTTTCTTTCTTTCATTCTTTCTTTCTTCCTTTCTCAGATTGTTCTTTCTTTATTTCTCAGTTTGTTCTTTCTTTCTTTCTTTCTTTCTCAGCTTGTTTTATTGATATGACAGTTCCTGTAGAATCTAATGTATCTTTGAAGATCTTTAAAAAAATATCAAAATGCAAGGATCTTGAAGTGGAAATCTAAAAATTGTGGCACATAAAGATTTCAATAATTCCAGTTTTGGTTGGAGCCCTCAGATTGATTGGAACAGGTACTAATGGACTCATTGAAGAGATTCCTGCTAGTCTATGCCTTAAAGAAATACAAAATCAATCCTCCTATATGGCAGTGAATGCTGGACAATCTCCTCACAGATGAAGAAGAGACTTGAAGCAACAGAAACAAAGAAAAGAGTACTGAACTGTTACGTAATATCAGTCCTCATATATGGCAGTGAATGCTGGACAATCTCCCCACAAGATGAAGAAGAGACTTGAAGCAACAGAAACAAAGAAAAGAGTACTGAACTGTTACGTAATATCAATCCTCCTATATGGCAGGGAATGCTGGACAATCTCCCCACAAGATGAAGAAGAGAGTTGAAGCAACAGACACAAAGAAAATAGTACTGAACTGTTACGCAATATCAATCCTCATATATGGCAGTGAATGCTGGACAATCTCCCCACAAGATGAAGAAGAGACTTGAAGCAACAGAAACAAAGAAAAGAGTACTGAACTGTTACGTAATATCAATCCTCATATATGGCAGTGAATGCTGGACAATCTCCCCACAAGATGAAGAAGAGACTTGAAGCAATAGAAACAAAGAAAAGAGTACTGAACTGTTACGTAATATCACTCCTTCTATATGGCGGAGAATACTGGACAATCTCCTCAAAGATGAAGAAGAGAGTTGAAGCAACAGAAACAAAGAAAATAGTACTGAACTGTTACGCAATATCAATCCTTCTATATGGCAGTGAATACTGGACAATTTCCTCACATATGAAGAAGAGACTTGAAACAACAGAAATAAAGAAAAGATTACTGAATTCTTATGTGATATCGGTCCTCATATATGTCAAAGAATTTAGGAGAGATAGTAAAAAGACAAAATTTACTAAGAGCTAGGAAGAACAGACAATTGTGGGGAAGAAGAAAATTCGGAGTGTGATTTGGATTGAGGTACTTCAGTAAGCATCATTTCTTGAAACAGATAGAATTCTGAGAAATGTTTTTTTTGTTATGTAGAGAAGTGAAGAAATGAAAGGACGTATGTTTATTTATTATGACCCACATATGATCTTGAAAAGACGGCATGAAATCTTCCTGAGGGAAAGAGAGATAATAATAAGAATAACTAACTATATCACCGTTTTACGATCATTTCTCTTAATATTAATTTTAAAATAATTCAGCAGATGATGTTATTTTATTTACGGTAACTGGAAATTTTGGTTACTCGCTTTTCATCGTTCAACACTGTGTGTCTGAAAAATTGTGGTTGCATCACTTCTTGGTCTTTTGTCATCTCAAATAATTTTAAGTCCAAGCCCCAAGGGAGGTTCCCCCCCCTATTCAGTACCCCTTTTTCGAGAGGGGTCTGGATTTTATTCAGCGGTGACTGAAGCGTTCACTGAGGGTGCATTCGCAATTTTTCCACAGCATTGCCGTTAAACCCACTCGAAATGTCAGCAGTGACGTGGGTGCACTGAAAAATAAACGCTTCTCGGCCTTCTGGCTAAGATCAAAGTGTAGTATCTGTTTTCGTCAGCTTAATCTGATTCTCTCTTTTTTTTTCCACTTCTTTCCTCCATTTTCTCGCTGAAGCCAAGCAATGTATTTTTCCCGTCTTTCCATGCCATCGAAACTGAATAGTCCGTTATTTATGAGGTATTGGCAGGGCGTAGCGGTCGTGCGAACTATCGAAGGAAGGGACAAGCACTATTATAATAGGATAATATTAAACAGAAGTAGTAGAAAATGGAGAAGGTAGGATAGGTCAAGAAACTACTGTAGTAACTTTTTGATAAAAAAAAAGGAAAATAAACATTAATAAACACTCCTTAAAACACTTGCTGATTGCTTTGTAGATGTTTCTTTAACCATAACGACATGCATCATGGAGATGGTATTTATAGTGCAAAGAAACAATATAGGTGTACGCTATCTACGCCTACGGTAGATTTTCCAACTCACATGACTTTTTTTTTCGGGTCGACATATCTTCACGAGTAACCTGATTGGTGATGGGCATTTTTTTTATCGAGTCACCATTTCTAGACTGGTTGGCAACCAAGGCTAGAAAGTCCATTATGTCTTGCTATTTTACCAGTATTTACAAATAAATATGAAAATGTCTTATTCATAAATTTATTTAACATTTACTAAATTATTAAGATATGTGAAAATGGTACCTAGACTTTTTGAATTTAACTGTAGTACTAGACTTACGGCGAGGTCTCATCAATTTATAATTGAGATGATTAGATGTAACCGTAAGTTCTATGCTAACAGTTTCTTCTCTCGAACTTCTCGCTTGTGGAACTCCCTTCCGGCTTCAAGCCAACTTTAATCTGCAAAAATTTAAATTTACCATTTTATAAAGTTTGAATCAATCAGTCAGTGTTTTGCTAACCATTCCAATGAACAATTCAATAAATAGTGTAAATAAGCAATCTAATAAGTAAATAAATATTTTATTATTTTGGTTTTAAATTCTAAAGAACAAATAAAATATATAAATACACTTTCCTCATATATCTAGGTTTCATTACAATTCTAATCATCGCTTTTTAAAACAGTAAGCAATTCAGCGGATTGAAGGTAGTTAAAATAATAATTATAGAGAAACGTTTTTGACCCTTTGATACATAACCTTTTGTCGAAGTTTTCCGGTGTAAAAATTTATCAGAAAAAGAGCAGTAATTAATCAATTTAACATTTATTGATAATTTTCTAACATTTCTTCATCAAGCGTCTTCGTAAGTAGGACTATTTGGGGCAGTTAATATATATATATATATATATATATATATATATATATATATATATATATATGAGCGCTCACGTTATATTCCTCAAGTAATTGTTACAGCTATGTCCCACATAGCACGTAGAATTAGGACAATCTACCACCATAGATTTAAATAAAGGGTTTCGATTGAAAATTCCAACGTATATCATCTGAAGTCGTGAATATGGCAATAAATATGAGGACAAAAGCCCAAACGATCTAAATAGTGTAAATAGGTACAATACTTCATCTAAAAAAATACTGAATGCCAACTCTGAGATGCGTAAATGACACCTTCATACTCTGGCCACATCAAGAAAATGTCCTGCTACTACTGGACCATGTGAAATTAGTAAGACCACCAATACAGTTCACTATGGAGAGAGAAAACAACAAAGTAGCGTTCTGGATGTACTAATGTCTTGGGTACATGGGTTCAGGACATCCGCATACTGCAAGCCAAAATTCACCAGACAACAGCTCAACTTCGGCTCCCACCACCCATAAGGTGTAAAGAAAAGGATCGTCCGCTGCCCACAACATCAAGCAAAAATCATAAATGTCGAACGAGAGATATATGAAAAAGAAATGGTCAGTATAAGCAGTACTCTATAATGTAACAACTACACTGGGTGCAGACAGCCCCCCCAAAAAAAACCAACTGGGATAGGGTGCAAGACGATAACAACACAGAGAAAACAGCCTCGGTCCGCCTACTCTATGTGAAGGGCTCATGGGAAAGGATATAAAGGATCTGTGGTCCATATAATATCAGGACAACTGATACTGGTGATTTGATACGACGTAGACATCTCTTCTGCATAAGATCATCTACAGACGAGAACATGATTAAGGACTGTATGTACGCCATCCTGTGCAGTTGTGGCAAGAAATATAAAGGAGAAACAGACCACCCCTTAAGATAAGACTGCAAGAACATCGTAAAGCCATAAAATGACGGGAAATAGAAAAAATCAGACATGGCTGACGATATATGGAGAGAGAGGAGAGATAACCGCCCTTTGTGGGATGAAGTTGAAATAATAGACTGAGGACATCACTGGAAAAATACGAAAATAAAAGGATTCAATACATATGCTAGGCCACAAAAATATCCTAAGCCGGCCAACAATCGGAACGATCTAAATAATGTAAATAGTTACAGCACCTCACCTCGGAAATATAGGCAGGTCCTGAAGAAGGCCAGAACGTACAAAGGCCGAAACGTCGTGAATATGTCAATAAAGATGAGGACAACAATTCGAACAATGTAAATAGTGTAAATAGTTAGAGTACCTCATCTCAGAAATATAGACAGGTCCTGAAGAAGGCCGGAGAGTGCAATGGCCGAAACGTCGGGAAAATGTCAATAAAGATGAGGACAACAGCACGAACGATGTAAATAGTTACAATATCTCATCTCAGAAGTATAGACAGCTCCTGAAGAAGGCCGGAGTGAAGAACGGCCGAAACGTTATGAATATGGCAATACAGATGAGTACAACAATCCAAACTATGTAAATAGTTACAATACCTCTTCTCAGAAATGTAGATAAAAATATAAATATCATCAATGTCTATTACGTAAATGGGTTTATTTAATTTATCAAATATATTTTCACTTGTTTTTTATACAAAAAAGAGTTCATGACAATTTAGAACAAAAAGATAAAAAATAGAGACAGAAAGATATATATATATATATATATATATATATATATATATATATATATATAGAGAGAGAGAGAGAGAGAGAGAGAAAAGAGAGAAAAAGAAACAGGGAGAAAGAAAAGGAAAATATTTAAAAAGAATGAAAGAGAAAAAGTGAAAGAGACAGAAAGGAAAGATAGCGAGGAAAGGTGTGAACGCGAGAAAAGGTGAAAGAGAAAAAGGCAAATATAGAGGGAGAGTGAAAGAGAGAAAAAGTGAGAGAAAGAAAGGGAAAATAAAGGGAGAGTGAAAGAGAGAAAAAGTGAGAGAAAGAAAGGGAAAATAAAGGGAGAGTGAAAGAGAGAAAAAGTGAGAGAAAGAAAGGGAAAATAAAGGGAGAGTGAAAGAGAGAAAAAGTGAAAGAGAAAGAAAGGGAATATAGAGGGAAAGTGAAAGAGAGAAAAAGTGAAAGAGAGAAAAAGTGAAAGAGAAAGAAAGGGAATATAGAGGGAGAGTGAAAGAGAGAAAAAGGTAAAAATAGAGGGACAGTGAAAGAAAAAGAAAGTGGAAAATAGTGGGAGAGTGAAAGAGAGAAAAAGTGAAAGAGAAAAAAGGGAAATAGAGAGGGAGAATGAAAGAGAAAGAAAGTGGAAAATAGAGAGAGAGTGGAAGAAAGAAAGAGTGAAAGAGAGAGAAAGGGAAAGGGAAATATAGTGGGAGAGTGAAAGAGAGAAAATTGAAAGAGAAAAAAAGGGAAATAGAGAGGGAGAGTGAAAGAGAAAGAAAGTGGAAAATAGAGAGAGAGAGAGTGGAAGAGAGAAAAAGTGAAAGAAAGGGAAAGGGAAATATAGTGGGAGAGTGAAAGAGAGAAAAGTGAAAAAAAAAAAAAAAAATGAAAAATGAAAGGTAGAGAGAGAGAGAAAGGGAAAGAGAGTGAAAAAGGAGGAAAATAACGAGTTGTAACTCACCAAATGAGATTTGAATGTAAACCTTCCACTTGTTAAAGGTAAATTTTCCGGATATTGATATTTCGATTAATGGGTTTTTGTGTGAATAAACAATCAATCAAACAAGCAACACGCAAAAGCAACAACAACAAAAAAAAAAGCAGCTATAAAAATCCCAAATTAAATCCTACGTTTCACGAATCATGCTGTAGGTCATATTGAGTAAAACTTCATCTCAGTATGCACAACCACAAACCAGAAAAGTTGACATTAGTTTGAAAGACCCAATAAAAAAACTTATATGGTTTGTATGCCAGATATTAATACAATCAATGTTTAAAAAGAAAATCCAACAGTTATTTCATGGTTACGTATCTGAAAGTGTTACCGGATATGATATATACTGTCATTTGACAATTGTTGGTGGTAGTGAGGGCGTGGTTAATGGCGGTGGAGGTATTATGGAGGTGGTAATAGTGGTCGCCATTGTTGTCAGACGTCTTCAGTCTAATTTTATTCTTATTACTCGCAGGTGAGCAAAATTAGAGAACAGGAACGTAGTAGGTTTAATCTCAAAATAATATTAACATCTAAAAGGACGAAACTCACACTCTCCCTCGCTATCTCTCTCACGAACTGTCTCACCACCTTGTTTTCTCACAATCCCCCGCGACACACTTTCTCTCTCTCTCTCTCTATCACTCCTTCTTTCTCTCTCCCTCTCTCAGATTGTCTCACCACCTTTCTTTCTTACTTTCTCACAATCCTTCGCGACACACTTTCTCTCTCTCTCTGTCATCCCTTCTCTCTCTCCCCCTCTCTCAGATTGTCTCACCACCTTTCTTTCTTGCTTTCTCCACAATCCCCCCGACACACTTTCTCTCTCTCCTATCACCCTCTCTCTCACTATCACCCCTCTCTCCCCCTCTCTCAGATTGTCTCACCACCTTTCTTTCTTGCTTTCTCCACAATCCCCCGACACACTTTCTCTCTCTCCCTATCACCCTCTCTCCCACTATCACCCTCTCTCTCCCCCTCTCTCAGATTGTCTCACCACCTTTCTTTCTTGCTTTCTCACAATCCCCCGCGACACACTTTCTCTCTCTCCCTATCACCCTCTCTCTCACTATCACCCTCTCTCTCCCTCTCTCTCAGATTGTCTCACCACCTTTCTTTCTTGCTTTCTCACAATCCCCCGCGACACACTTTCTCTCTCTCTATCACTCCCTCTCTCTCTTACACGCATTTTCTTTCACACCATTCTTTTATATTTACACACACTCATTTTCTCATACTATCTCTTTCTCTCTCTCACTCTCTCTCTCTCTCTCTCACACACACACACACAGGGAGGTTTTGAGGAGAGTGGAGCCACCTCGTACTTGCCGTTTTTCTTAGGTCTACCCTGAACCGGGATGGTAGCACTTGTTAGGGTCCCTAAACAAATACAAAATACTATGAATGCATAACAAATGCCGGCAATATATTATAAATAAAAAATTACAGCAATATGTATTTATTAAAATTACCAGCAATACAATTGTAAAGCAAAATGACCGGCTTTACATTAAGATATATCGACCATAAAATTTGCACTTCTTAACCCCTTCGAGGAAACGTTTACAATTATTAGGTGTAGTTGACAAGACTTCAATTTTTGTTGGGCTATTTAATAATTTTTTATTTGGCGCCCAGTGAGGATCGAACTCACAATTCATAGTCAATCAGACTAACCTTGTTAACCATTATCCTATGCCGAGAAGCATCGAGGGAGGCGAGAAGCAGTTACTTTTCCAAGATGTAAATTGATATATTTGGAACATACTGATAAACTGCTAATACAATCATTAGCAGTACAGATATTTTATATGGAAGTTCCACATAAAATGTCACCCTTTTAAAGGGGAACCTTTAAAGGAATTATTTTACAATTGTACTATACCATTATCACTTACAGTGTAACCCGGATATAAGAGAGTTGTCGGGACCGGAGAAGAAGTCTCTTATATCAGGGTTTCTCTTGTATCCGGGTTTGGTCTATTTTGTTTAGGTAAGTATGGGCTCTAATTTGGGACCAGAGAAAATCTCTCTTATATCCGGCTTTCTCTTATATCAGGGTCTCTTATATCCGGGTTACACTGTATTAAGTTATAAGTACCGAGTGTAACAGCAAAATTATCCATGCCACAAAATATTTAATATCTAAAAAACACTAAACTACTTGAGTTTCTTTTTTCCAGGTTTTCAGATAAGACGTTTAGCCATCTTGACACCATTTGACGTAAGAATCAGTAAAAAAAAAACCTTTGAGTTATCCAGCTAAAAAGACAGCTGGTTAAAATTGTTTTGCGACATAGCCACTGTCTTCCCAACTGAGAAATGGTGAGAGGAAAAAATCATTCAGGCCTTCAGTAAAGGTATCAACATTCATACTCTCGCTTCCATCTTCAAATTCCATTCAAGAACCATCAAGAGAACGGTGAATAAGTTTTAAAAAGAGGAAACAGTAGAGAGGAGATCTGGATCAGAAGGTCACAACAGCAAGATGGTTCATCATTTCAACTTAGAGCTAAAGAGATCAATTAGAAAAGAACCAACTCAGTCCATAAGACATTTGGCACATGACAGAGGAATTTCAGCTATGATAGGCCAAAGAGCAGTGAAAAGAGACTTAAAAATGAAATTGTACGTGAAACATGTGAGGTACCTTGTTACTCCAGGACAGAAAGTTGGAAAGATGGTGAAGATCATTTTGAATAAGTTGGAAAATGTTCCTGGAAAAACATATCTATATCTATAATTCTCAAAATGTGTGTGTTTATGTATGTGTGTGTGTTTATGTATGTGTGTGTGTGTGTTTATGTATGTGTGTGTGTTTATGTATGTGTGTGTGTGTGTTTATGTATGTGTGTACGTGTTTATGTATGTGTGTGTTTATGTATGTGTGTGTGTGTTTATGTATGTGTGTGTGTGTTTATGTATGTGTGTGTGTTTATGTATGTGTGTGTGTATTTATGTATGTGTGTGTGTTTATGTATGTGTGTGTGTGTTTATGTATGTGTGTGTGTGTTTATGTATGTGTGTGTTTATGTATGTGTGTGTGTGTGTGTTTATGTATGTGTGTACGTGTTTATGTATGTGTGTGTGTGTGTTTATGTATGTGTGTGTTTGATCGGATGTTGTTTATGCATTTCCAGTTTTCATCCGATTTCGATGAAATTTTTTTGTTTGATAGATAATTCTTCAGTGCCGGTTTTGAGTTCAAATTGTTGACGGCAATGGCTCTCCACTACTTCCTGTCCATTATAACTGTCAGCAACGTTTTACTATTTACTATCTGTTCTTGGATATATATCTTTCATAAAAACTTTAGTAAAAATAGTTTAAATTATTAAAATAATATTATTTAATTCCCTTTTCAGTGCCACCACCTCCTATTCAGATTGTTACTCCCCCCCCCCACCATTTGGGGATGTTCCTCTGTTGCACCCAAATGTTGTTACTAATATTGATTTTCGTGTGGGATGACTTTAAACTTAAATTACTCCAATTGAACAGCAAAAATTCACAGTAATAAAATACCCGGTCAAAGACTGCTAGTATATATATATATATATATATATATATATATATATATATATATATATATATATTTGAATTTAATTACAATCCTTCATGATCTTTCGATCTTAGCTATGACTGATTTATGATGAACATATTTTTGTTTATGATCGATTTCATCAGGATTCTTCTGTTAAGCTTGAAGAGTAATTATACATTCTTATTGCTCAAAGTAGAGTTCAATAGTGTTATAAAAACCTCGGAGATTTCCAGTAAGATATCTTTAATCATTTCTAAGATACAATGGTTCAAAGCGTAATCTAATAAATGGACAATTTTGCTTTTACACGATTTAGACAATTTTGCTGTTACACCCAATATATATATATATATATATATATATGTATTGGATCTTATCAAGGAGCTCAAAGTAAATAGCAAGGGCACCAGATTTGTGATCTTTTATAAATAATTCTTTTGTTTATGAATTTTATAAATGCTTTGTTATTCAAATAAAGCCATTTTCTGCCTTCAAAGTGGGAATCACATTAGCATTTAGATCACAGGTTGGGAATTGTAAATGAAATGTCGGTAATTTTTAATAGTATATTTTGAAACTGTAACAAATATTGTAAATTATACCATAATCCTACATATGAAATTTACTTATTTGTTTTAATGACAACATTTGTGGTAATTTCATTTTACATTATAGACAAATCAAACAAACAACTGACTACCACAGAAGAACAAAAGAAAGAAACTTGGCACACACACACACACACACACTGCACATCTTGCTGAAAATAAGAGATTAACAAGATCATCTTGAATAAGTTAGAAAATGATCCTTGAATAATATATATATATATATATATATATTTGAACTTTATTTCAATCCTTCTGATCCTTAGCTACGATTAATTAATTGAGAGTTATTATACATTGTTATTGCTCAAGGTAGAGTCCAATAGTGTTAATGAAAACCTCGGAGAATTCCAGTAAGATATCTTTAATCTTTTCTAAGATACAACGTTTCAGAGATTAATCCAAAAATTGGACAATTTTTCTGTTACACCCGATATATACAAGTATCAGTAAGTTAATCTTTTCCACTTTCCCAGGTCAAAATCCAAACCCAGTACCTTCACACTCTTGTTGGAAGAGCTACTTTCTCATTGAACATGCCTTCAGGGTGTAGAAATAGTCACCATGTTTGGCCAATTGTGGGTTTGTGAGATTATTTAGGCCATATTGGGGTTTTGACTTAAGAGTTTCCCTTTTCCTGGATCGATTTCCAACCAAGGCTATAGCTTATCTGTCCTGCTATTTACCCATAGTTGGGGGGGGAGGCATATGAATTCATACGTTTCCGAAGGGTATTTGCTCCTAAGTGTCTGTAACGAATCCGACTGGAATTCGAACTCGACTCTCCAATTCCTCGACCCGAGATGCTATCCCTTACACCACCATAAGGAACAAAGAGACATATTCAGAATATATCTTATTGATAACCCTGTTAGAGACAAGCACCAGTCAATAATGATAAAGTTTTTTTAGAAGGGAGTATAAAGCCGGGTTTACATCAGTAGTTCTCAACCGATTTTGGGCCATGACCCACTTTGGTTATTTCTAAAATGCTGCTGCACTCCTGTAATATTTAATTGTTTCAAAATGTTACTGCAATTCACATGAAGGAAGCTTAAAAGGCCAATAAATTGGTCTCTAAACAAGCCTCCAAACAAGATGGATACACGAATCCAGAATACAGACGCTGCTCTGCTTACAAATTTTCGTTTTAGCAAATTTTCAGAAAAAAAACCCTGTTAGCTGCAACGTTGTAATTTATAACTGTTGCAGAGTAGAGCGCAGGATACTTCCTGCTCTTCCCTACTACTGTGATAATGAACTGCTCCTAATTATAAATATGGCAAGTAGCCACATTAAAGAAGGATTTGAGGAGTATTTGATTTACTTAAGTAATTCCGTTCTATGTATGAGTACTTAATAAACCCCTTCTTATTTGTTTCCTCTACACAGTCTTCTGTTCCTTCGATAATCTCTCTAACTACGGCCTTCTTAATTCCCGGTTATTTTGAACGAAGACAACATTACAACAGTGGCGACGTGGATACGATTCAAATACTACTCAAATCCCACTCTAATGTAGCTACTTGCCATATTTATAAGTGGGATCAGTCCATTGTCATAGTAGTAGGGAAGAACACTGAGTCCTACTCTACAACAATAACCTGCCCCTACCTACTTGGTAAATGGTAGCAATATAAATTGTCCAAATAGAACGTCAAGACTTTCTCAAGGTGTGCGAAGGCGTAAAATATGTTAGAAGCAAATAAATCTACAAGTTTTATTAATAAGATAATACATTAGTGAGAGACATACAAATATTTGCAACAATTTTTTTTTCAACTGAAGGGGTTGAAATAACTTTTATGTAAACCTATTTTTGTTTGAATTTTCCTTAAATTTTAAACGACGGCTATTATCAACGGATTTTACATTGGAGATCAACTGACATCACTAACTGATTATTTTAAACTTTTTCCAACGACATGGGCATAATCTATTCATGATTAAAGTTTAAATGGCTAACTGGCAGCTCATTTAATGGACTATGAAATATCTGTGAATATTCATTTATTGCATCATTAACTATTTGAGCTTAACAACTTTAACAAAAATTACGATGTTGTAATGTTGTCTTTGTTCAAAATAGCCAAGAATTAGGAAAGTCGTAGTTAGAGTTTCGCAGCAACAGAAGACTATGTAAAAGAAGAGGTTTATTAAATACTCAAGCATAGAAAAAAAAAACATGTAAATCAACTACTCCTCAAATCCTACTTTAATTAATACTTACCATATTTAGAATTAGGATCCCTTCATTGTCATAGTAATAGGAAAGAGCAGGAAATACGCCGAATCTTATTCTACAACAATAACCTACCTTACCTACTTTTTAAACAGTAACAATATAAATTGTTCGAACTGAGCGGTAAAACTTTCTCAAGGTGTGCGAAAGTTGACCAAACCTGTTAGAAATAAATAAATGAATCAACAAGTTTTATTAATGAGGGAATACACTAGCGAAATACATACAATTTTTTTTAAACAAATAACTTTTATTTAAACCTATTTTTGTTGGAATTTTTCTTAGCTTTTAATCGGCAGCTATTATCAATGAGCTTTCTCATTGTGGACCAACTGATATCATTAATTGATGATTTTTAACATTTTACAACGATACGGGTGCATAATTAATCCCGATTCAAATCTAAATGACTAATTAGCAACCTATTTCCTGGAATATTTGCCTGCAAATGAAACTGGAAGGACAAACTAAATACAATGCTGTTTGTATGCATATTTTCCAAGAGAAAAGTGACGAATTAGAAAAACAATAATTTCACCCCAAGCAAACCAATAATATCACTAGCATTCAAATGGTGGGGGGTGGCTGGGACTATAAAATAACTGGATTAAAAATGACAGAAGATGACGATTGACATTACATTTGCATTTTTGAAGATCATATTTGACAGAAAAGCAAGAAGAGGAAAGAGAGTTCCACGTGCGATGGAAGAAACGATTAGGATAGAACTTACGTTTACACTTAGTAATTTTAGTCGTAAAATGATGAGACCTATCTGCCAATCTAGTACACCGCTTAAATTTATGAAGTCGAGGTACAAAAAGAAGAAAGCTCATCAAAACAATTGCCATGAAAAAAATATAGAAAAGCCACAGAAGATTTACGTTATACCGTTGGGAAAGTGATAGATGTTTAGATACTCGCTTGTTTTAAGGTGACATTTTTTTTTTATCACAAACAAGTCGATAAACCACTAAGATGTTAAGGGTTACTGAGAGTGAAATAAACTGAGGAAAGTTTATTGATTAGAAAGGAAAATAAAAGAACAGGTTTGAAAAAATACATAAGATGACGATTGACGTTACATTTAAAGTTTTGGATATCATAGTTGGTAGTGAAACTAAGAAGACTGAAGAGAGCTCCACAGGGAAGAAAAGCGAGAGAGGAAACCATTAGAATAAAAAAAAGTGTGACAATTTGGTGTAGAGAAGGGACAACTCCAAGGAATATCATACAATGAAAAAAAAAAGTTAAATTTAGACACCAAACATTTGATTTATTTCTTTAAAAGAGATAAAATATTTGAATAGTTTTGTATATAATTCAAGTAAAAACAAGTATTAAACCTACACTTTAAAAACGAATTTTCCCGCCTTTTACCTGCTTGGCAGGCAATATTTACTAATAGTGTTATTAGTAATTAGTAAACGGTAAGGCACCCACTCGTTTATTAAGCTGACTGAAACAGATTTACTGAAAGAACGATAATGATTTTTCCTTTCCCTAAAATGTAAATATCTACTTCCGGATTCTTTTGATAACTCATCATTTTATTCATTCGAACAGGTATATTAATGGATTCCTTTCATCTTTGCTTCCCATGCGTTCATCTGCTTTGAATACATGACAATGAATTATTTTAATGGTTCAAGGCAACCGCTTGATAAACACCAGTAAGTGTTTATTGAGTAAAATAAAAAAATGGCTTTGTTTAAGCTTTAATAGAGAATGTTTTTTCTTTTACCTAACCTCTTTCGGATTGACATGATTAAAACTTTTTGGACTTGAAAGCACACTGGAAATGAATGTGTTATGTCATCGTCATTCTCTAAAGTTCTAGATGACTAAAGATTGGCATAAAGGAATCCCTATGGAATCCCTGGAAGACTCTTCTCAATTAAACAATCCTTCATAATTGGTAGGCCCCAGAAGGTAGTTGTTAACAGCCACTCCCCCGAGTCTCTAACGATGAACGTAGGCGTCCGCCAATGCTCGCTTCTCGGACAAACCCTTTTTCTACTTTGCATAAGTGACCCGCTTAAGAATATATTTCGATCATTTGTGAATATCTTTGTTGATGACGGGTGCACCTTCTTCAAAGATCTAGTTGACCTGAGAATGGCAGCGGTTCTCTCTCTTTTGACTGAGCTCTTTCAGTTCATTGGGACCGGAGCGAACTGACTGGTTATATTTAATACCTTGAAAACAAAACTAGTGACATTCCATCATCGCCGATCTGACCCAGAACGATCAGCAATCACAATGTTATAGACTGTTTGAAGAAAGACAGAGAGTGTCAAAACATGATTGCATTTATATAGCAGTTTATAATGTTTTTGTTATAATTGCTAATAATAATAATTATTAGCAATTATTAAGCTCTACTCTGTATTGAGCACTTTTAAAAATGTAATGTTTCGAAATTGGTATTAACCTACCATACACTGTATATATATATATATATATATATATATATATATATATATACTAGGTCTGCTTTAATCATTGTATTGAGCACTTATTTAGTTGTTTTGGGTACTCGCATCGGGTTTTTTTTCTTTCGGCCTTGAACTTGCATGCTGGCCGATTATTTTCGGTTAACGTAGATGTTTTTGATTCTTTCTTTATTTTATACCTTTTTCCCCCTTTGGTATTGGCTTGTTTATTTGCAAATCAATACACCGAAGGTTTTCCGAGCGAATATAGTTTCTTATACTTATAAGATTTCTATTAATAATTATATATATATATATATATATATATATATATATATATATATATAAAAGGAAGAGGTTATAGTAGTTCCAATGAGAAAAAAGTGTGTATATTAAAAAGAAGAAATTGCAAACATTTTTGGTTGTAATGTAGATTTAAAAAAAAAAAAAATGTTATGCTTTATTTTCTATATTTTTGCTACACGTGTTTCCAGTCTCCCGACCTTATCAGGCAAAGCATTGAGATTTCCACATATTATTAAGAATAATTAATTATTTTTAATAATATGTGGAAATCTCCACGCTTTGCCTGATGAAGGTCGCGAGACCGGAAACATGTGTAGCAGAATTATGGAAAGCATAATATTTAAAAAAATAATCCACATTAAAACCAAAAATGTTTGCAGTTTTTCTCTTCTTTTTAATATATATAGTCATCCACGGACAGTTTCACTGCATCACGGTTCTTCAGTGTGGCTAGATTACTCCAAGCCGGGATCGAAACCCTTTAGGCTGTCGTTGCATGTCATATAGAAATGGAAATTTTAACGCATTCTATACGAAATACGCCAGTGGCCCGGAGAGCTCAATTCAGTTGAAGAGCAATGCGTTCATAGCAGTAAGAGCCACTTTTTAAAAAAAAAAAAATCATTCTTTATATATATATATATATATATATATATATATATATATATATATAGATATAGATATAGATATATATATGTGTGTGTGTGTGTTTGTTATATATTTTATTTCATACGCGCAGTACTTAGTGGAAAGTGCTCAATATCAGTGACAGAGCTAAAATATTCAGTTGTATGGATATGAGTTTGTGACTCTGGGTCTCACGCTTTTGTATGGATATGAGTAGTGAACCACCTTCATTGTATTTGTATTATATTGATGAGATGTAAGTTCTACTGGAGTAGCTTCTTACCATGGACAACTGCTTTGTGGAATCGACTCCCAAGAGGATGTTTCCCCAATCACTACAATCTCAACCTGTTCAAGCCTTGGGTTAACCGTTATCTTCCTCACATATCCCCATAAACTATGCCTCTTACTCTGTAACCCTCAAACAACGAGTGGCTCTTGACTCTTGTACAGGGTGAACATCATTGTAAAAACAAATGGCTGCTCGTTTCCGAGAAGTTCCATTTCTTTAATACTCAGAGGGCCATCCTGTGGTTTATACTGCAACAATGAGCAGAGCTTAGTTATTGTTCAAGCATGTGTTCCATCAGGACCACATATGGTTTCAGATTCACAGTTGTTGTTCTCCTAGACTGGTTTCCAACCATGATTAGAGAATCCAGTTTACCTAGTTATTTAAATAATAGCTGGTGGGGGAGAGAAGAGATGGAGTCATACTTTTCCTAAGGGTATTTGTACGAAAATGAATGTAACGAACTCGACTGGAATTCGAACTCGACTCGCCGATTTCTCGCTCTGAGCCCCCAACTCAGGGATCAGCAACCTTTTGGAGAGAACGGTCCAAAAAAAGCTATGCAGTGTCACGGGGCATGGTCATGATATTAAATGTACTATAATAATTTGTCTCGACTTTAAACCACTCCGTCTAGAAGGCTACCTTAGTCTAGAGGTTTAAAGAAAAAAACAACAAAGTTAATGTTATATCATTTAAACAAGGTTCCTTATTTTACTGCAGGAATAACAAGACAACAATTAAGACAATTGACAAAAAATGCAAATGCCTTACTACAAACAAAATACAGTTAGAAATAGTAAAATATTTAATGAGACACTTGTTTCTGCTTATTGTTTGATAATTTCTTCACATCAGGTGAAATATTTGTCAATGACAGGAGCAAAACATCATTCAGGTGGTCATCAATCAACCTTGTTCTTAAATGACTTTTAGTAGATTTCATTTTCAAAAAAAAAGTTGTTTGCATGCATATATATTTCCAAGATGGGCATTCTCAACATGATGTAAATGGTCAGCAAGCTTGTCTCACTAGAATGTTTACAACTGAGCAGTGAGTTTGATCCTTACTGAGTGCCCCATACTTTTGGCCATGTGCCACATCTAAGCCCTGCTTTGACAACCACCATATGTCTAGCACATAAACACACACACACACCCTCTAAGCCGGGGTTCGGCAACCTTTCGGAGAGTGCGGGCCAGGAAGCTTTACAATGTCTCAGGGGGAGAGGAGAGCCATGATATTAAATGTACTATAATAAATTGTCTCGATTTTAGACCGCTCCGTCCAGAAGGCTACTTTAGTCTAGAGAGGTTTAAAGAAAAACAATGAAGTTAATGTTATATTATTTAAACAAGGTTCCTTATTTTACTGCAGGAATAACAAGACAATAATTAAGACAATCAACAAAGGGGTTGTCAATGGAGTTATGACCAACCATCGTAGGATGATGATGAAAGAAAATGAAAATGCAACGCCCTGATCTTTGCACGAAGATGGGGCAAGTAAGAGTCAATTACTGAGGCGTTCCATTGTGAAATTGCCGATGGAACTAAGCAATAATTGTTACTAATCCCACTGGAATCGCACTTAAATCTTGGCCATGTGCCATATTCCGTTTGCAAGGGCGTGAGAATAAATGCCATCATGAAATCCTATTTATTTGATTTCGCATTTTTACGTAGTATTTACAGACGGACAAACAAACTACTACTTTATACTTGATATTTAATTAATTCTCAGGCTACCGAAAGGGTACACACATACTTTGAGTTTTATATATCACATACATTCACATGTAAATCAATTGTAATTAAAATTTCGTTAATGAACATGTCATCTATGTTTAATTATCAAGCACTTTGCAAACAACTTGTTTGCACCTGACGCGTATAAAATGTCGAAAATATTTTGTACAGAATTAACTGTTTCGCTGATACTTCAGATTTTTAAAAATTTAATCTCAAATTTTCTTTTAATCTTTTGTTATATAGTTCATTGGATGAGGAGATGGGCGCCGGTCAATATTCGCTATATCTCTTTTTTATGTTTTTACCTTTGATTTTATTTATTTTCCTTTCTTGTTTAGGTTTCATTTTTTATTGTTCTTTTTGAAACTTTCAAATTAAAAGCTCTTAACAACTAAAAAAAAAAGTCCCCAAAATTCAAGTTCATTTGGAGAAACAAGATTTGGCTTAAACCAACAAAATCTTCATCCGGTCAATAAAAAAGGAAAAGAAATTTCCCAATATTCTCGTGTTACTTTCATCATCATGACTAAGCATTTATTTTATTATTTGCATTAAGGTTCACATTGTACAAAGCCCGGGAGCCACTCAATGTAGAGGGTTACGTTAGGAGGTAGTTTGTGCGGATAGGAGGGGAAGATAACGGTTGAATCTGGACTTGAACAGATTAAGATTGTAGTGATCGGGAAAGCATCCTCTTGGGAGTCGGTTCCATAGAGCAGTGGTTCTCGGGACGAAGCTGTTTGAGTGGAACTTACTTCTCACCGATGGAATATGGAGGGAATGTGGGTGGTTTGCTAATATGGAAGATAACAGTTAACCTTAGCCTTGAATAGATTAAGATTGTAGTGATCGGGAAAGCATCATCTTGGGAGTCGGTTCCACAGAGCTGTTGTTCGCGGGAAGAAGCTGTTAGAGTGGAACTTACATCTCACCGATGGAATACGAAGGGAATGTGGGTGCTATTATGGAAGTGGCATGGCGGGTCCTAGCCTTGAATATTAGGCCTGGCGGAACCAAGGAATATAGTTCACCTGAGCACTTTCCATGGAAGTAGGCATAGCGCAACGAGAGGCATGCCAGATCCAGCCCGTGAGAGAGAGATTGGAGGGTGGAGAATAATTCGAATAAATAAATATGGAAACCTTTTTGAATGAGGTCAGTTATGTTCCCCGTGCCGCTTAAAAAGATAAAGTTTGTGACTTAATTTCATCATCATTATTTATACAATTAGCGCATTTTGCGATGCAGAGGCCACCACTCTCGCTTATTTCTGTTGTAATTACGATTTATGGTGACATTCATGGCAAAATAGTGCAATGGCTTGATGGTTCTTTTTGTACCGAAGATGATGAGGTTACCCCACCTCACCTCTAAGAAGTTCTTCGGCCCACTGGTAAAGCCATTGACCCCTGAGGCGCAGCTCCTACGCCCAGACTGGCGACTGGCAGATCGCTGCTTGATACAGATGAGTTAATGAGAGGCGTTCTCTTTAACCGGACGGGTTCGGAAACACCCTGTTTAGCCGGCAGATCGATCGCATTAACCGGGGTGTGGCTATCGCAGTCCCCAAGCAACTTCTTGGACCAATGTGAGAGAGCCTGGATGTTGGCCGTGAACCAGTTCAGTTCCACATCCGAATTCACCTTATTATTGAGAGTCGACTTTTAATTTAATAATATTTATTAGTAAGTTAGTAAGATAGATAGAAACCAAACTGAGTAAATAGATAGATAGATAATGAACAGACTGAGATAAATAGATAAGTATCAAATGACAATTGGAAAAAAAATCTTACATTTTGCCGACGCGTTTCGTCTTCCGACTTTTTCAAGGCAAAAATGAAATCGAAATGTTTTTGTTGTTATAGTTACATTAAAAATCCAAATTTAAAAAGACAGACGCTTCTGTCTAAGCCTTTTTTTTCTGGTTAATGTAAATTACTTTTATAGTAAGGGATTATTATTATTATTATTATTATTATTATTTTATTTTAACAACAATAACATTTCGATTTCATTTTTGCCTTGAAAAAGTCGGAAGACGAAACGCGTCGGCAAAATGTATGATTTTTTTCCAATTGTCATTTGATACCAATCTGTCTTGTCCACAGAATTCAACTGGGAATTTAACTATAAATAGATAAATAGAGTAAGATAAAAATATCTTTATGAAAAGACCACGAGAGATTACATTTTTAAATGTGTCCTCTGAAATGCAAAGTAGAAAAGAGAACGAGACAAGAAGTCGCCCATTATTTATAGTGTAGGGAGAGCGTCCCCTAGTGAACAATTATGGAATTAAGGAGGCGCTAACTTCGACAAAATTATTACTGTCAAACAGGATCCCCAGTTATCGAACGACTACCCCGGATTATAAAATAAAATAAAAAATCAATAAAACTGACATTATTCAATTAGAAAAGCTTTTAATTGCTTTTATGAATAAGATATATAATAGACCTTATTATCTTACGAAATATTTTACGAAGAATTTTTACAAGGATTGTTTTCATTTTTTAAAATTTTAATAAGAATAATTTACAAACTTTTAAAATCTTTTAAAAATCTGTATTAATTTGTAGCAGTCAAATGATATTGTTGTTAAACAAAAACTGTATTTACTAAAATGGAAAAGCTTTTACTACAGTTCAACGACCCACAGTATTTTAAAGAGCATTTTAAATTTATTTTATGTGTTGAAAAGTGTCGATTTTTGTAAATACGGATGCCCATACGAGACGTTACTAGATAGCGGAAACTATAGTAAATTTAAAATTTATTCGTAATTTTCTAACATTTCCTCAAGAAGCGTAAGTAAGACTGTAGAACCAAAGGATGTAAAATCAAATAAAATATTAGAATGCTTAAGATATTTTACATTTTTAAAATTAATGTTTTATTCGTCATTTAATTTTATTACGATTATTTTCTCCTTAGAAAAATTTCCCCCCAAAATGAGTCAACACCTTATAAAAGCACCTGTTATGCGTGTTCTTAGCGCATATATCTTTTGTATTATTAATGATTCAAGAAAACAATGAAACTCCAAATGTGAATCAACAAGTATATATTGAAATAACATACAAGAACAAAATATACAATAATTTGTATTCAATGTATAGATTAAGGGAAAAGAAGTTGCCCCCCTTTTACCATATTTTTGATTTGTGATTGATTATTCGAAGAAAGTTCTCGTGAGAGAAATGTTCAGGAATCAATGTTAGAACAACTCTGCTGTTAGAATAGATAACACAAGAATACAACTGATCAGAAAGTGTGTTGTGTTAGAGAAATCAACAAAGTCCTGACTGAGTCACAGAGAGATATGTATATATGTATTACAAAGTTTTGTGTCTGTGCGTGTATTTGAAATGTTGTGAGTAAAGTCATAGGTTTGTGTTGACAAGCAAAATTTAGTGGATTCTACTGGCGGCTTGTGAAAAAGTCGCCTCTTTTAAGGCTACAGATCGGCTCCCAGCGAAACCGCTGGAAAAGTTGATTTTGCGCTAAAATGTGTGATTGGTTAAAATTTGACCAATCGCTAAATTTGTAATAATGAAACAAGTAAGCAAGTTCAAAACCGAAAAATTCAAAGCAACGACAGCGATGGCTAAATTGTCCTATAGAAAGGCAGTATTGATTTATTAGCCAATCGAAGACGTGAGCGTGGAAAAACATAGCAGTCGCTACACACAATCATCTACTTATTAAATAATGCTTCGCTGCGATATTTTAAACCTAAAGTAATATTTGTTTCAATTCAGATTAATAAAACGTTAAATTAGATAATTTTTCACAAATAACGTTTTAAAAAAGTACATATTAATTTTGAAAGATTTTTTAATAAAGCGAATTACGTTGTGTAGACAGATTAGTCAAAATGGATGATTTCATCGATTTTACAGATAACCAGAAAAAATGCAATCAATTTGAATTCGGTTTTAAATAGACCAAAGTATTTTGTTCATAGTAAAATAAATTTAATCTATTAGCGAGGAATTAAGACTAAGATAAAAG
>CAHIKZ030005525.1:610000-667500 GCA_903632075.3 Acanthosepion pharaonis | reverse complement strand
AGGTGACAAAGCCACTAAGACGCAACAGCTTACTGAGAATGAAAGAAAAAGTGCGAACAATAAAAAGAACGGGATTCAAGAAGACAGAAGATGACGATTGACGTTGCATCTAAATTTTTGAAGCTCTTTGTTGAATTTTTGAAGATTTTTTTCATCATGTATCATTTATATTTAAAAAAAAAAAATTCCTATAAATCGGAAGCCCGTAATAAAAAAGACCAATTATAATTTTTCTATATAACATGTTTATGCAAACCTGGTTTGCAGAGAATCCAATGATGTTTCCTCGACGAATCACAGCTGAAAACTTAATAAGAGTGTAGTGTGTATTTAATGACGTGTACTATTCTTGCACACACGTTTGCTTACACGCAGAAAATGTATAAGCCTAATTAAATATCAGCATATCAGTATTTTCTTTTGCGTATGTGCATCTTGTGTGCGTCTCTATGTCTTCGCATTCTGCGTGTGTCAATATTTATTCGATTTTCCCGCACTTTCGCGCCTAAATCTAATTAAGGCGGGAAACTGAAGAGAAAAGTGAACGAATAAAGAACGACGCTGAAGAATGGACATTCGTGATGAAAATAACGGAATTTTCTCGAACTGTCCTGAGTCAGGTGTGAGAAGAACGCATTTATCTGTGTGCATCTAAATCTCTCCCCATCTATCTATCTATCTATCTATCTATCTATCTATCTATCTATCTATCTATCTATCTATCTATCTATCTATCTAATTCAGTGCATTCATATCTATCTATCTATCTATCTATCTATCTATCTATCTATCTATCTATCTATCTATCTATCTAATTCAGTGCATATCTATCTATCTATCTATCTATCTATCTATCTATCTAAGTGTATCCATATCTATCTAAGTGTATCCATATCTATCTAAGTGTATCCATATCTATCTATCTATCTATCTATCTATCTATCTATCTATCTATCTCAGTCCATTCATATCTAGCTATCTATCAATCTATCTCAGTGTATTCATCTCTCTCCCCCTCCCCCTCTCTCTCTATGTGTGTGTGTGTCTGTGTGTGTGTGCGTACATACGCGTGTTTATTAATTTTCTGCGAATCATATTAAGGAAAATGCTTGTTAGGCTTTGCTACGACGTTCATGTCGTCCGTGTTTGAACAAAGAACATAGCAAAGACAGACATGAAGGAAAATATTCACTTACACATTCATAAATATGAATGCTTTCACGTTCAAACATAAAGTTGTTTGCATATTCAATCACGCACACATATAGGCGCTCATAATCATATACATATTAAACTAAACACAAACACACGCACGCAAATAAGCATATTAGGTTGATACAAAAAACCGTCCTCCATTGTTTCGACAAAATATTTTCACCATATAGATTCATACCTTCATTATTATTTCATTACATTATTTATTTTCTTACATGGCTTCTTTGGCGTCACGTAAATTGTGTATGCAATAATAATAATAATAATAATAATAATGACTTTTTGAAAGACTAAGCAAATGCAAATACCCAGAGATGAAAATAGAAAAAAAAAACAAGATGTCTCTTAAAAATCTAAAACTGTTTTTGTTGTGGTTGGAGCTTTGGGACTGATAAAGAAAGGAACTCAAGAACAAATCAACAAAATTCCTGGCGTACCATTTTTCCAGGAAATCTTCCCCAAAAGTTCCAACAAGCCCAGTTCCAAATTTTGCGAAGGGCTTTGACCATTTAAGTTATTAGACATCTTTTGTTTAATGAATTCTTTGATTACTCCTTCACTTACCCTAGCTCATAACCAGGCATGTGCTTATGAAACAAATCTGATTAAAAACATAAAAATAATAATAATATTATGGATACTATTTACATTATTAGGACTATTGTCCTCATCTTTGTCGCCATATTTATCAAAACGTTTCGGCGGTGTACGCTTCAGCCTTCTTCAGGTGGTGGGAATGTCAAACTGAACCCTTTATTTCGCTCGCTGGTGTAGACTGTTCTAGTTCCACGTGCCATGTTTGATGGATGTCAGTTATCAGTTATCTCCTGTTAATTCCCCTCTCCAAGTTCTCCACTGCCTTAACCGGGTATTGAACTCTCACTGTTTGGGTCCCGTCACTGGATCTAACCAACACCTTTATCCACTGTGTCATGTGTAATAAATATGGTGACAAAGATGAGGACAATAGTCCGAATAATGTAAATAGTGTACATAATACCTCATCTCAGAAATATAGACAGATACTGAAGGGCCGAAACGTTGTAATAAATATGGCGGCAAAGATGAGGACAATAGTTCGAATAATGTAAATAGTGTACATAATACCTCATCTCAGAAATATAGACAGATACTGAAGGGCCGAAACGTTGTAATAAATATGGCGGCAAAGATGAGGACAATAGTTCGAATAATGTAAATAGTGTACATAATACCTCATCTCAGAAATATAGACAGATACTGAAGGGCCGAAACGTTGTAATAAATATGGCGGCAAAGATGAGGACAATAGTTCGAATAATGTAAATAGTGTACATAATAGCTCATCTCAGAAATATAGACAGATACTGAAAGGCCGAAACGTTGTAATAAATATGGCGGCAAAGATGAGGACAATAGTTCGAATAATGTAAATAGTGTACATAATACCTCATCTCAGAAATATTGTTTTAAAGTTTAAAATAGTAGAACTAGTTGCAAGTCATAAGAATCTATTGTTACATAAAAAAAATTCTAGCATCTGTTTTCTTCAAAGTTAAACATCAGAGAAACTATTGTTTTTAACTTAAAATGGTTGAACCTGTTTTTATGAGTTAAATATTGCAGTAGGTTTCTTCAAGTTAACATTTTTAGAACCTTTTGTTTTAAACATTTGTAGTGTCGGTCTTAAAATAGTAGAACCTGTGGTTTTTTAATTAAAAAAATATGTAAAACCCGTTGTTTTAAGTATCAAATAGTAGTGTTACTTGTTTTTAATTTAAAATTCGCAGAACCTGAAGTTTTGTTAAGAAACTAGTGTATCCGTGTCGTCAAAAATGGCGGCAATTGTTAGAAAGTTTAATAGTGATAGTAGGTGGTTATTTTATAATGGCTCCTTACTTCGAGGAGCTCTCAAACAAAAATAAATACGAGGTACCAAAGGGAAATGAAAAGAAGTGTTCCGAAATAAGTTTTATTAAATAAAACAATGTAAAACAACAATATCTACATATATAAAAAACAGAGGATGTTTGTGTGTCTGTCTGTGTGATATCTTTTCACTCGAGATCCGTCCAACCGATTTTGACCAAACTTGGCACCTTCATTGTACAATGTAAGAGATAGGTTCTTAGCGTAAAAAAATGATAATTTAAAAAAAAAAATCAGTATCGATAAAGCCGATCAAAAATCGATAAATTCAACTTTTTTCCTCCAATTTCGTTCAAACTCGGTATGTAGGTTACTTACATCATGACGAGCTAAACGATACCTCAGTTTTATTTCCCTGCCACGGCGTTGAGCGAAAAACCGCGAAAAACTAAAAATCAATTTCAACACAAATTTTAAACTAAAAACTCCCTCAATTTTTAAGCAATCTAATACAAACTTCACTCAATTGTAGCCAAGAATAAGTTTAACAGTCATTTAACTTGATAACTGAATTCACCCATATAGTGAAAACTCGCATAAATAGCGAAAAATAGCGATGTTTAATGGTTTCTCTCTTATTTTCCGTTGATCTTTCAACTAATTTTCATCAAACTTAACAATTGTTTTATAAATGTATCCTCTTTTACGTCCCTGGTAGCACACTGACAAATTGAATTTTAAAAACCCCCAAATAATTGTGGTCTGAAGTGGGTCTTCATGTTGCCTGTTTTACTCGTTCATGTCCTCAGATAATTACGATTGAATAAATACAGACGAGTTCTGTTATATCAGTAACTGCATTAATTTAAAATGTTTTTTAATGAAAGTACTTTAAAGTAATTGAAGAAGATAGACTGTGTTACATCTAAACTTGATGCTGCTTTTGCTCCATTCCATTTGAACGCTTTTTCTGATCGACCAGCTGGGTATGGCCGATAGTAACGACATAAACATAGATGAAGTTTGGCCTCTACAAGATTACTATCTTTATGTTAACGTTAACGTGTGGTGTGGTCGTCAGAAATATCTTTATTTACCATGGTGTGAGTCTGGACGTTAGCTGCAACACGTCTTGCTCTAACCTCGCCTCTGAACCTAACTGTAGCAAAAGCCGTCAGCCATCTTGATTGTCTCAACTGTGCCAAGGGCGATAACTCAACTCGTTACCTTCTCGTTAGGCAAAGGGTTTTATTTAAACCTTACAGTGAGATGCAATGAAACAAAAGTCTTGAAACAATGTATTGATACTCAAGAAAGCGGAGGTAAAAAATTCACTATTAAAATAGAGGCCAATAAACCATTTAATTAATCTGTTCATTTTATATTTCTTAGACATATAATGATATCGATGATTCATTGATTTCTCCTGGTATTATATAAATCGCTTTTTGTTCAATATCTTTTCTTGTTAAAAATTTCATGTGTTTAACATAACAGTGAAATGGAAATATCTCTCAGAATTAAAAGATTAGCAACAGAATGACAAAGATGGCGGCAGCAAAGCTTATTTCAAGATCAAGTTGAAACAGGACGATCACAAAGGTATCTGAATGCTTCACACGAAAGGCTTGGACAAATAAGACCGCAGTTTAAGAAACGTCGGAATAAAAAAAAAAAACTGAATAAATAAACGGTTCATTTTTCTCGGGAAGTAATTATGTCTAAATGCAGATAAATATTTTATTTGTATAGATTGTTAAAACGCCTAAAGGAAGTAATCCCTGATAAATTTACTAAATTCAGTTGATACAGCTCCTATCCCACTATAGATGGGACCGGAAATATATAAATAAATAAATCAGAAATATATAAATAAATACACATTGATAATTATTATATGGTCTGATTACAAGGTATTTTTGCTAAAAAGTGCAGTAACACTGGAAACGTCAATACGAATATTTCAAAGTGTTTGGGTGTCAATCCGAGGACAGCGCAGAGGATTCAAAAATAGTTAGATGAATCTAATGGCGATTCCGAAGGCATGGCAGCTCGAAAAAAACTCACTCTGAGCGTTCTGATAAGAAAAGACCTCCCACATTCGTTAGCGAGGGATTCAAACTCAACACGGAGGCCTACATCAAGTGCCTTGAGAAGGTAGTGCTACCCTGGCAGCATGATTCTGTACCATTCCATGCAAGCAGGAGAACAGTCGTAGCTGTCACAACAATTTCTGCGACCACGTAACATCTTACATCTAGCCACCTAACTGCCGAGATTACAACACATCCTGGTTATTTTGTCTGAGGCACAGTTGAGCGAGAGACCAACAAAACTCCTTGTAACACCAAAGATGAACTGAAGGCAAGGATTATGGCAGCATTCACCAACTTAAACAAGGACACCCCCTCTCCAGAAACGTAGAGGATATCAGGAGGAATCTGGTACTTACTGGAGTAGTACAGAGAACCAACCATTTTTCCAGCATCGTATGAGTTCCACCTGACTAGCAGTAGTTCAGGGTCCGATCGGTGGATGAGTAATCTCTTCTTCTTAGCAATAGAATGACAAAGGTGGCGGTGACAAAGCTTATTTCAAGATCAAGTTGAAACAGGACGCTTCTTCTTCTTCTTCTTCTTCTTCTTCTTCTTCCATGTCCATGTCGTGCTGGCTGCCGTCACCTCTGTGTCAACACTTCTGCACCGTCTGTTTTGGTAGACCAACTTTTCGTGTCAAGGGCCTGCCTGGGGCTTGTTTGGTCCTGTCCCACAGTTGGTTGTTTGAGACGACTTCCGGCCACTTAATATTGAGGATATTCCTGAGACATCAATAACCGAGCAGTGCTAAATAAGAACTAATCAAGATATCCCTAGACATGGGGAGGAAAATGAGATCAACTCGAGATTAAATAAAGAGTTCATGTGGTGAACGCGTGTCCGTACAGATACAAAAATAACCCCAAATTGTGTGCGGACATGTATGTCGAAGCTATTCAGATCCGGGTTTTCCCCGTTTACAGCAGAACAGCCTGGCATGTCCAGATACAGGCTTCACTGCAACTTGTCCAGAGACGGGTCTTTGTCAACTGACAATAAAAGCGACGGGAAAACCAGCAGGCAGCGAGACTAGCTTTGCTATAAACTGTGATTCGGTGTCTTGGGAAGACGTTTCCTTGACGAATTTTGTTCCGGAAGTTGCCTGCCGCTCATTATGCCGTGGTTTTTTGAGGTAGTGGCCTCAATAGTCATTACTTAGTTTTATTTTGTTTCTTTCCATCTCTTTCCCTTCTCTGCTTGTTCTTCTGTAATTCTTAAGAGAACAATCTGTTAAGTGTCCCTCCTAACCAACCTCAACACACCGTTACCTTATTTTACTACAGTTCAGTTCAAATATTCCTTGTAGATTACCCAGATCGACAGCCACCTGATGAGGCCAAAAGGAACGATTACCGAAACGGTGTGATAAAAACAACAAAGAAAAGGACAATAGTAAGTGTGTAAATAATATAGTGGAAGGAAAATCTTTCGCTCCATCCCTTCGACAACAAAAAACAAAATAAAAACTGGAGGTTATAGCTGACACCCATATATTGCTTTAACGAGAAGACTGTCAAGCGGTTACATCTGTTATGACAGGAAAGGAACAATGAAGAAAAAACATTATGGCTGAATGTACAAGTGAAAACATGACGACATGTGTTTCATATGCAAGAAATAAAGTTTATCGATGAATTTCAGTCCGCTGGGGAAAATGGTTTCCAATATTGGAGTGTATCGAGTATTGGGAATAGCGACCCAACTTCCGCTTCCTTCACTTCCGCTATTTTGAAATATCTGATTTGGTTAATGAAAGCCGGCCAGAGAAAATAGTTTGTAACTTCCGGTTAATTGGAGTTATACGAAAGTATATAATGGGAATTGTAGGAAAGAGCGTACAAAGAAAGAAGGAGAGAATAAGCGCTCTTAAGGCTGGAAGGAAAGAAGAAAAAGAGAAACAAGAAAGAAGAAAAAGAAAAAGAAAGAAAAAAAAGAAAGAGACAAGGTTAAGAAAAAGTAGACTACAAGGAAGAGAAAGACTTAAATATAGAATCTGTCAGAAGAATAAGAAAGAAGTATTTTTTTTACAAGACTTAGCTAATACAAGGCTCGAGAGCTATTCAAGATAGAGGATTACTTTAAAAATCGTAGGAAATGAGGTTCACGTTGATGCGACTAGACAAACGCTGGTAGGAGAGGTGACACGGAAAATTTTTCTTTAGCTGCATCAATGTAAACATCACTTTATATATATATATATATATATATATATATATATATATATATATATATATGGATGTATGTATGAAGAAATATAGTAATATTACCCCATATTAACTAAAATTTAAGTAAAATTTAAGTAAAAGAGATTACCTATCTAGAAACAGTCACGAGTTAAATTCATGAACAAAATTCAAACGGATAGAGATGTCAACTTATTAATCAATAATAAAATTCTTTTAAAGAGATTAAAAAAAGATTACTAGAAGTAAACTTATATTTTAAAATAAATTTTTATTCTTTTAATGTACTTTCTATGAATATTTTTCTAATCGACTATTTCATAGAAAATCCCCAAAATTTAAAAAAAAAATTAAATCACTAACAAACATCAAATTAAATTCTTTGTAGACAGTTTAAACATTCAAATTTATATCAAACATTATAATCTTTATGAACCCCCAAAATAACACTTTCAAAGAAAAACAAAATAACAGCGTCTTTTCTCGCCTGTTTTTTTTTCCAAAGAAAATTAGTGACACCTTCTCTCATGACTTCCTTCTCTCTTTTTCTTTTTATGTGTTTTTTATCCTCTACCCCTTCTATATCAATATATAACTTCCGTTAAATTAACTGTTTAAATGTGTCAATGTCTGGACCTCCTCAAGTAATTTTAAGTATGAAAGAATAGAAATTTTAAATTACATCTAACTCACTCATGTCTTCTCTCTCCCGCCTCACTTCCTCACTTTGTTAATTTACATATGTTTAATACGGCCCGTCAAAAATGTGTAAATTTCTTTTCATTTTTTGTTTCAACCTTTGGTAGTAAAGTCTGATGATCCGCAGTCCTTTAAAAGGGCTGTGGTGAAATAATTTATTACATGGAACCTTAAAGTGGTCTGTTTTTATTTAAATTATTTGCTCTGGATTTACATTGAGCTCTCTGGATTTTATCTTCCTTGGGTTTACCCATACGGATTACCTTGTTTTTCATAAACTAAATATATATATGTGTATGTGTATATTATTCATTTTAGGATATTTAAACATGTTAAAAATCGCAACATAATGGCAATTATGCTTCAACTCTACACATCTGTCTCCTCGGGCAATGTTAAACTACTGGCGAGTGAAAGATTAATTACAAAAGCAGAATACTTTTAAAGAAATAGGTTTGTGGGCTTTGCCGTGATTAACCAATTCAACTAAATATATATATATATATATATATATATATATATATATATATATATATATATATATATATATATATGAAAGAAAAAAAAAATCCATTTCTATGACATACATACACGATATTAACAAAAATCAAGGAATTATGTACCAAAGAAACTCACCAATTCCTGTTTGAATTATGGGAGTCAAAATGTAAAAAAGAGGAAGAAAAATCTCGGAATATCTTGGAAAGCAAGATAACCTGGTTAAAAGCATTACCAAGTAAAGAAAAATTGGAAAATGAGACAAAAACAAAAAATACAGTCCAAACTCACAAAAAACCCCCAATACCCAACACAAAACAATCATCAGCAAATACAGAGAAACCACCCAACAGAGCCAAAAAACCCGAATCCCTACCCACCCCACACACAAACAGACCCACAAGGTAAGCACTCTAACACATTCTACCATACGCAAACACATCCACAAACTAACTCACAAAGTGATTATCCTAACACATTCTACTACACGCAAAACATACACAAAGCAGGAACCCCAATACATACCACCACCACACGCATTCACACCCACATAAAAAAATACAATTATGAACATACACTGAACAGCGCAAAAATAAACCTGTACAGACCACCACACCATAACACAAACAGTCAAAGATCAGAACACACACACATTCACACAACCAACTCTTTAAAATACCACCTAGCACAACAAACCAAACCAGGCAACCATTACCTATATCCAGGAGTACAACCAGAATTTCACAAAAAGTTCTACACACAATCCACATACAATCAATACAAAACAACAAACCTAGGAACATCTGGAACAGGCCCCCTAACAAAAGCCAACACACCTATACAGAGCCATCGAGAAACAACAACCCCAATTTTACCAAGGAAACTCTCACTGGCTAGAAAACTCAAAATGTACAGGAAGAAGGTATCTCTTAGAAAACCCAAGATATATTAAAAAAACAATCATTATTTTTTTAGAAGCCCCAGTCCGAACAAGAAAACCCGTTTAGATGACACAAAACCCAAAATAATAAACCTATCTACATATACACTTACAAATGACGAAATCAACCTACTGAAATTGGGCCTAAAATTCTGTCCTGCTCCTAAAAGCAATATAGTAGACTTAAAAAAAGACATTAAGGAATTTGAACGCAAACTGAGACTAAGAGAAATATTTAACGAAAGTAGTACAGATGAGTCACTAGTAAAAAACAAATCCAATTTATTCCCAAACAAAAATAACAATACCAATGAGATAAATATATTTTTTGAAAAACTCTGGAACCTTGACCTACAGGAAAAATCCAAATCATTCGACAATCTCACATATAGACAAAGACTAGCCTTAGAGAACATTCGAAAAAATAATAACATAATTATAAAAAGAAGCAGATAAAGGCAGCGCTATAGTAATCATGGACAGAACATACTATAAAACAAAAATTCTAGAAACACTAGAGGATAGGAACAGCTACAAAGTAATTGACACTAACATAGACAAAAACATTATAACAAAATTACAAAACTCTGCACAACACATAATAAAATATTAACAAAAAAAAAGAGAAGGATTTCCTAATAAACTTTGTACCAAAAACAAGTAATTTCTACGGACTACCTAAAGTTCATAAATCGAGTGAAATAAAAGCAGCTATACATACACAAAAAATCTGAATACATTAGCATCCCAAACCCCAGTGACCTTACATTCAGACCCATAGTAGCAGGACCAGTCTGTCCCACTAGCAAACTCAGTAACCTAATAGACATAATATTGCAACCATATACTAAACAAATTAAAAGCCACATCAGAGACGATATCCATTTCCTTAGCTGCATACCACAAAAGGTAGATCCGGGAACGCTTATGGCAACTTTTGACATCAGTAGCCTATACAGTAACATACCCCATGAACTAGGGAAAAAAAGATCTCATTCTGGATTGAAAAACATCCAGAAATACTACATCCGAGATTCACTAAAGAGTTCATTATCGATAATATAGACCTAATTCTAAACAATAACACCTTTGAATTTGACAACAAAAACTATATCCAAACCCTGGGTACTGCGATGGGAACAAAAATGGCACCAACATATGCCACCCTTACATTAGCTTACCTAGAAGAAAACCTCTATGAAAAGATAGAACAAATATATGGGACAAATATAAAGACCCAATTCACTAAATCTTGAAAAGATATCTAGATGATTGCTTCATCTTTTGGAAATCCTCATGGGGTGATATTAACCAATTCCACACACTACTTCAAAACTTACACCCAAAAATCAAATTCATGCAAGAATATAATTTTAATGAATTACCATTTTTAGATGTACTCATTAGAAATAAAAACAACCACAATAATCACAGATATCTACCACAAACCCACAGACACCCAACAATACGTTCATTTCAAGAGCCATCACCCAAAAAGCTGCCTAAAATCCATCCCCTATTCCCTAGCACGTAGAATTTGTACAATAGTGACTGATAAACATCTCCGAAAAATCTGCTTAGAAGAACTACATAAAACTCTCAAGAAACGAGGCTACCCCACAACACTAATAAACAAAGGTATTGAACTCATGAAAGAAATTCCTCTAGACCAACTTAGAAATAAAAGAAAAACGTAACGTCGAACAAACTCTAGCATATGTCTCAACGTACAACAAAAACAACCCAGAAATATTCCCAGAAATCACAAAAATCTAGATTTACTTAGCAAGAATAATAAACTGAATAATATACTAAAAACAACCAAAATAATTAAGAGCAAACGCCAATCTAGAAACCTAAAACACATATTAATCTCATCTAAATTTAGTCAACACAAAATACAGGGAGTCACAAAATGCAACAAAAAAAGATGTGGAGTTTGTGACATCATTATAGAAGGAAACTCCTACACTTTTGAAAACCCAAAAAAAACATTCACAATAAACAAAAACTTAAACTGCAACTCCAAAAATGTAGTTTATGCACTTAAATGCACAAAATGTAAGAAGTCATATATAGGCATCAGCCAACAACTGAACAACAGGGTCTCCCTACACAAAAGCAATATAAAATTGACAGACAACAGAAAACATTTTGTATCACAACACATTTTCAAATGTAACCAGGGTAAGTTTAATATCATGCCGATATATCAAACAGACAATTACTCGTATCTACAAATACAGGAAAAAAACTTTATAGACAAATTCAAACCCGAACTGAATAGATCGTAACCCCCCCCAAAAAAAAAACATGCACACAGGGTGACCAAATACAATGATCGCTCACATACATGGACGCACACTCATATACGGGAGACACGAGGAGAGATATATATATGTGTATGTACACATACATACATTTATGTATGTATATGCGGATGTTGACAACTTAAGAAGTACGTGTGTGTGTGTGTATGTATGTGTGTGTGTGTGTATGTGTGTGTACTGGTTCCATGTAGCTTGGGAAATATGTGTGTATATGTGTGTGTGTACTGACTACTTGTGGTGGGATAGTGTGTATGTGCGTATGTGTGTGTATGCGTGTATAAGTACAAATAAGTTTACGAATTCCTCGTAGTAAGGAAATATACGCACGCATATATACACGCATGCTGACAGGAACACGCCAAAATAGAAACAGATCCAAGAGCACATAGAGGTCACTAAAACATTAAAAGATTAAATGCCGATAACTACTCGCTGGACAAACCTTAATTGTTTTATGACCCTTCACGCAGAACTCTTCATTGACAATTCTAGAAAGAAAATTCGGATTGCCAACACACAAACAGAATGTCTCATATCGAGAATATTCCACATTGAACATGAAGAAAAATTAATTATTTTTAATAATATGTAAAAATCTCCACTTTCACCTGAAGACGGTTGCGAGACCAGACCAGAAACACGTGTCGTGAAATTATGTAAAACAAAGTATAATATTTTTTCTCAATAAATCCACATTACAACCAAAAACGTTTGCAGCACCCCTCTTCTTTTTAATATACATACTTTTCTCTCGTTGGAACCACTACAACATATTTCCTTTATATATATATATATATATATATATATATTGAAGCTATCAACACGGATTGGACAACACGTGTCTGCCAATATTAGACGAGATGTTGCAAACAGCAACACACGCTTGACTGAGGCGGTTTGTGAGTCAGCGATTGGGCAGCGTTTGATTGATAACGAGGATGCGCTGTCAAGTACACGGATACAGCATTTAGCATTTTATACAGAGTCAGTCAAACACTTGCAAGCCTTGGAGGAAATGTATATAAAGTTACATCGACCGTATTTGTGAACAAAAATAAAGAGAATTTTGAAAAAATCTCTATTTCTTTCCCAAATAAATAAATAAATTTTGAAAATTTTGACAGAAAGAGGATTGTGAGTAAAAATATTTTCTATTTTATACCCAGTAGGAAACTACGTTTGTTTATTGCTATATTCTTTTTTTACTCTTCGTTTTAGTAATAAATTTAAATTTTAGTCGTGATTCCTCATTTAACTATCCTGTATATAGTTGGGTTTCATTTTGTTTATTTAAGAAGAACGAACGTATTCTTATGAAAAATGGTTGATCGAAAAAGGACACTTTAAAGAATGCACTTTTATATATTTCGAATTCCCACCGAGTTCGTTAGATTTACTTACGCACAAATACCGTTTGAAAATGTAGCATTTTATGGGTTAAATATCAAGATAGACTAGGTTCTTTAGCTTTGGTTGGCCACTATTCTGACTGATATATATTTGAATGAAAATGAAATGACACTACATTTGAATGAAAACTCTAACATTTTTAGGCATTTAAAACAACATGCTTGCCCGCACACACAATTCCGTAAAATACTTGTCGAAAACACAATTATACTTCGACATGAAAACAATAGACAAAAACTAAAAATACTTGAAGCATTATACATCAAACAGTTGAAATCCAACCTAAACAAAATCAATTATGGAATCTCTACAAATATCCTTAAATGTCTATAATTGGTAACAGAAACCATTGGTTTATACCAATGGATTCCCATACTTCATACTTCTCCAATTCACTCTCGCGTGGTCATGTGTGACGTCATGAGATGCTGTGCGATTTTCGCTTCTAGCGTCTTATATGCAAGTGTTTATCGTTGCTTAGAAATTATCTATGTAAACAATCACAGACTATCATCACTGTCTTGTCCGTATATTACTTAATATGTTGTAATTGACATCTTTGATAATGGTTTATGTAAGCCGATAGCTTAGATTGTATTAAAAAATATGGATCAATATTGTGAATTTCTTTTTCTTCGTTCAATGATAATGTTATTAAACTTTTAGACGTTATGAAAAGAGTTTACATAAAATAAATAGGCAACACTTGTCTATATTATTTAATGAAACGTATATATATATATATATATATATATATATATATATATATATATATATGTACTATCTTAAAAGCTGGCGTTTAAGCTAGTTCATGCAGAGGATTCTTGATTGTGCCATCATCACAATAGGTAGGGAGGAGTAGATGAGATAGGCGACAATAAACTACAGAAGAATTGCATTAATATTTAAGCTTACCTTTTAAAAGTTCAACGACAATTCTTCTGCTCCACTTAATTTGAAGATAATTTGATATACTTAGGTCCATAATTCATGTACAAACAATTATTTTTATTTCTTGGATGACTTTCACTGGATTTCGCAATTAATTTCAATTATTCCCAAATTTATTTCCAAGTTATAAAAATTGTTATCGTACAAAAAAACTTGTCGCAAAAAAATCACGTACAAAATTCGTCGAAAACAATCGAAGTAATGAAAACTTGAGACACCAAAATTTTCGGATTGCGAGTCGGGATCCGGTTAGGAATGGTTTTAATTCGTTCACGGAGTCGACCTGATTCCAAAATGGTATAAAATGTTGGGCTACACTCTCTAGGAATAAAGTTGAAAAAGCCTGTCGCATTTATTATATAGAAGAAGTATATATATATATTGTATGTTTTCTAGAAGACACCATTTCATTGGATAAGTTTTATTCAGAAAGAATTTCTTACTGTTCTAAAAAGAAATTAGGTTTAACATTATTTTTCATCTTTCCGTATTTTTCGATTAATCTACTGATGTGTTTTTCTTAAATCGTTTTTTCTTTTCTTCGCCCGAAAGTGGCGATATGAAAGCACGACGGAAAGTTATTTTAACTTTGTTTCCTGTAAACGGAAATGACGTCAGACATGCATTAATCGGAAAAAAACTTCTGTCTCGTAACCATTTATGCTAATGATATCGAATGATTGGGTTTTTCTACTTTGAAGTAAAACGTAACTATACCTTTTCAACTTCAAAATGATAATAATAAACTTCAAAATGGACTTATTTTCAGGTAAAAAATTTAATCAACTCCAAAATGGATTAATCAACTTCAAATTGGATCAATCAACTTCAAAATGGATTAATCAACTTCAAATTGAGAATTAATATAATACTAATAAATTTAATATTTATTCTTTTATTTTTACTTAAAAGGGATATAAAAAAATATAAACGTTCCTAAGAAATTTATTTAAAAGATTACATCATCTAAGTTAATTACAGAGGGAAGTAATCTCTGTATTCCAGATACGAAGTTAGTGCAAGTCTCAGGGGAAATATTATTAATTGCCTCGGAGATCATCCCTTCTAACTTGCTGAGGTGGAGTTCTTTAGTAAAGATCCCTGGCCATCACCTCTTAAAATCCCAACAATTGAATCTGCCATACTTCTTTTTACGTTAGCTTTAATGACTGACCAAACCTTTTCAATGGGATTTAACATCGGACTATAGGGGACAAGTCTGAAAATTTGGTGTTGCCTAAATTCATCCTCCTCCACAACTTCTTTAATTGAAGTATGGCAAGGAGCGTTATCAATAACCTAGGCAACTCCCCTTTCATAAATTTCGTTTGCCTTTCTAACGCACTCCCTGGTCCATTCTTTCGCATCCTCTTTTTTGAAAGAACCTCTTTTAATTTTATGATGAATTAATCCATTATTACTAATACATCCAATAACATGGATGTTATTTCCCCTGGATCCGGCCGCGACTGTAGTGCACCTCGTACCTTTTTTAGAGCGACCTTCTCTCCTTGAAATATGAAGATTAAAATTGGTTTCATCCATATAAAGAATTGGCACACTTTGGAACTGAAATTCTAATAAAGCTACTGCGTAATCCTTACGTTTCGCCTTATTGACATTATTATTGGCAGCTTCTGGTTCATAATGAACCGCTTTTAAAGTAAAGGCCATGGAGTCTAAGTGCTTTCTTACGCATTCTTTCATCACACAAACCTCATACTTTTTGACCAACTTATTTACAATGTCTTGAAGAGTGGCCATAGGAGAGTTTTCAATTAATTCGGCCATAAAATTCTTATGCTCTTGCGTAATTTTATATTTTCTTGCTCCTTCCCTAGAGTCACTCTTATCAGCACCCTGGTCTAACCAACGGTACACTGTTGGCAGAGGCACATCAATTGTTCTTGCCAGGTTTTTCCAATTTCCTGCTGCGTCATGTGCAGCTAAAATCTGGGCCTTTTTTTCGCCAGCCACAGTTTTCTTGAGATAAGTCCTCTTTGGAGCTGTTGCTAATTCTTCTTCAGCTTCTTTTGTAGAGGTTTCTCCAGCATACGGGACTTTCTCCTCCTACTTTTACTGTAGGCTCACCGAATGCTTTCTTGGCCACTAAGTTGTTTGTATTTTGTTTTTTTCTTCATCTATATAATGAAGACGAACAGTCAATTTCCTTACTCATGGTGTAAATTAATTGAAAAAAATAATTTTCAATTTACCAAAAAGAATATCTCAATTTGAAGTTGTTTATTCCAATTTGAAGTTGTTTATTCTTATTTTGAAGTTGATTGTTTTTAGGTTTTTGACATTTTCTCCATTTGAAGTTGATTAATCCATTTTGAAGTTGATTGTTCCATTTTGAAGTTGATTGATCCAATTTGAAGTTGTTTAATCCATTTTGGAGTTGATTAATTTTTTTACTTGAAAATAAGTCCATTTTGAAGTTGATTATTATCATTTTTGCAGTTGAAAAGGTATAGTTACAGGTACATCTAAATTGTACGTCGTGGCATTTTGAAGCTCAGATTATTTGTATAATACATTAGCCATTCAGAGACGCTTAGATATTAAAGTAAGATATCCTTATTTGCATGAAAGATATCACATAAGGTATATATGGTGTATCAAAAATAATATTACAAACTCTGGGGCGAGTTCCTGACACCAAAACATAGTAAAACATCCATGTAAACATATATCGAAAAGGCCATCGTTGTACCTCAACACAGCAACTCATAACAAATGTTCAAAATGTTCTCCGCTTGCTTTTACACACTCATGCACCCGTCGGATCGATGATTGCCGGACACTTTCAAATACTCCCACACGGTATTGAATGGTTTTTCAGACCCCTATGACACGTCTCTGAATTATTAATATCTGCTGCATAAACCAATTGCTTTAGGTGGCCCCACAGATAAAAATCCAAAGAGTTGAGGTCGGTGGAACGTTTAGGCCATGGAACCGGTCCTCCCTTGCCTATCCATCTTTCATGGTAGATGTCAGTGCATCGGGAACAAGGTGACTAAAATGTGTTGGAGCCCCATCATGCATGAGCCACACGCATCTTCATATTAACAGAGATACATCCTCTAGCAGGTCTGGAAGTGTGTTCGAAATAAAATCCCTGTAGACAGCACCTGTAAGACGTGCTGGGAGAACATATGGACCTATAAGACAGTCACTAACAATTCCAGCCTACACATTAATCGTAAACAGATGCCTGTATTGTACCATCTGGATTCCGATCCACCCACAAATGTTGGTTGTGTAAATTTAGGCATTAAAATTTAAAATGAGTTGCTCTCCTGGAGGTTAGCATCAGCCATGCTGATGGAGGGCAAAAGAGCTTCTCTATGGTGATTAAAGGATAGCAGTTTTGTCTTGGAGGCTTTAAAATTTACAATGATTTGTTCTCCTGGAGGTTAGCATCAGCCATGCTGATGGAGTACTTCTCTATGGTGATTAAAGGATAGCAGTTTTGTCTTGGAGGCATTCAAATTTACAATGAGTTGCTATTCAGGAGGTTAGCATCAGCCATACTGATGGAGGGCAAAAGTTGTTCTCTATGATGTTTGAAGGATAGCAGTTTTGTTTTTGGGGCATTCAAATTTACACGCCATTTCTTGCACCAGTTAACAACTGATTGGCGTTCATTTTACTTAGATGAACGTTTCGGTCTTACTATTAAGACAGAATTAAATAGTCGTGTCATTAGTATATGATATGGGTTGTTTAAGAATTTTAAATTTCATGACTTTCTGCAAGATAATTTTTAAGGTGAGAATCGGATTTGAAATCGTTTTATATAATTCATTTTTGAAATATTTCTCGTAAGCAATCGGGCTCTTTCTTTATCCAGTAAATATAAAAAAAAAAAGAATCAACAATTTTCTTTCTACTGGTTTTAAGATTTACACCTACGCATGCGCAGACAAGAGAGGATATATATGCAAAGATTAACTTGGACAGGAAATGCCTTGAATTTACTTATATTGATATTCTATAACTGGGAAAGGAAAGAAAAGAAAAAGAATTAAATAAAAAATTCGTGCATTTTGTTTAAACGACCCAACTCAAGAAAATGTTAACCAACTCCTAACAAAAAAAAAAAAAAAAAAAAAAGAAAAGAAAAGTGATGTTATCAGTGATTTATTTTCTATCGATTACAAGAAAATCAAATCAGATTGCAAGGGTATTGATCTGCTTTGAGACAAACTTTATTTTTAAACTTAAAACCCTCTTCAACTGAAGATTACCCAGACTTAATTTTAATTTGTTTTATTCTGAAAGAAAAATAATAAATTAATAATCTGAAACATTCAGTGTAAAACTTTGGGATTATCGATCAGAATAATAATAATAATAATAATAATAATAATAATATATCCAGAAAGAATTAAACATCTTGTATCAGGTTGCATAGAGTTCACACCCACTGAATATAAAACTCGGCGTGATAGAGTGGGCCAGTATCTGCACTGGAAAATATGCAACTTTTACGGAAAGAAAACTGCGAGAAACTTGTATGAACATCAGCCAGATCAAATTCCAGAGATGTTTTATGTGATTTTACAATAAACACAGACCATACAATTAAAGCTAATCGCCCAGACATCGTGTTCAAAGATCCTCAAAACAGAATACGCTTTCTTGTAGACATGGCAGTCCCTTAAAATTATAATGTATCTTTGAAGATCTTCAAAAACATATACATACAAGGTTCTTCAAGTGGACATCTAAAAAATGTAGCACGCGAGGATATTAATAATTCCAGTTTTCCAATCAATCTGAGGGCTGTTGGAGCTCTCGGATTGATTAGAAAAGGTTCCGATAGACTCACTGAAGAAATTCTTGTTTGCCCATGGCCTCAAGAAATAAAAAAAATATATTTCGTTATGTGTGAGCTTCAATATACGCAAAGGTTCTTGTATGGGATGTATGTAACAAATGTCACTATATTTGGTGCTCGAATCTTCCATGCTCTTTAAAAGTCCAAACCTTTCGAACACTGATTGAACCAGTCCTACTGTATGGATCAGAAACTTAAGCGTTCGATAACTGGATGGAAGATATACAAATCTGCTTAGAAAAATCCAGAAAATAAGTTGGAGATCCCATACAACGCTTTACGGAAAACGGAGACTAATCTCTCTTAAGCTCAAACAAAGGCGATTACAATTTGTCAGTCAGTGCCGTCGAGCGGATAGGGAAATTGTCTCACCCTTACTGCTATGGCATCGTTCTGGGAGTGTCTTCTCACGACAATTGACTTTCCCAGACATCATAGTTCAGGACTTAGGGTTGGACATTGGGCATCTGGGGACGACAATGCAGGACCGAACAGTGTGGAAAGAGATTGTCAATGGAGTTCCGACCAACCATAGGGAGGTCGAAGGATTTATGATGAACTCACACATTACGAAGGGCATTATCTCTGTAAAATATGATACCTTTGTTTTGTTTTACAAAAATGATCAGTGTAAAATATCATGAAGCTCTTTCTGACCTTAGGTTGGGACCCGGAAGAAAATGTGTATACAACGGAAATCAAAGGAGATAATAATAATAATAATAATAATAATAATAATAATAATAAAAGCCCTGATGCTACAAAAGGCATAGTTCTCATCGCTTCTGATCTTGAAGCTGTTAAAATTAAGATAGGCTCCCGCTGATATCCTGTTCGGTACCAGTTCATCATATCCACTATGTTCATCCCTATTCATGAGATGGGGCACTGTTTAAAGGATGAGGCAGCCAAGGCGACTTGGGTGTCACATCCGGATACTTTGAGGCATTTTCAATTGGAGACCATCTGAGCACACTGGCTTATCTCAGCTGAAGGTATTTCTTAACTGGACTCCACCTGCGAGGTTATGCGTTGTTTCTATAAAGCCCATTATCATTTCGTGCACATTTGGCTGTGAGGCATGTGTCTGTTATACGTTTATCAGACCGGTTAGGAAGATCATATTGAATCAAATGATGGTCTGTTGCTAGAAAACTTTGTTCAATATCTGGTGCTAGACATTTTTCTCGACAGACTCTATCCAACTCATTTCTAAGTCGAGCATTCGTCCATTTATTGAATATTTCTATCACATCTGGTCTGGTAGCCCTGTTATGTATTTAGAGATTCTTGATAAAATACAAAAATCTGCAAGGTTATCGGTCTTGACCTGGCATCTCAGCTTCAGTCACTTTGTGATATAGCTTCCGTGTAACTTTTAAAGTTTTGTAGATCAAAGTTGACTGGGAAGCAAGAGGCGGGACGAGAGTTCTTCAAGCGAGAAGTGCGAGAAACAAAACTGTTAGCATATAACTTAGGTTACACCTAATAATTTCAACTATAAAGTGATAGGACCTAATTGCCAATCTAGTACTGCACTCAAATTCGTAAAGTCGATGTACAAAGTGAAAAGCTCATCAGAACAATTACCATGAAAATATTTATATGCAAAAGTCACAATGAACCTACGTTACGACGGTGGGAAAGGAAGTGAAGCCGAAATGCCAGATCATGATCGATAACATTGCAGATCTTTTTGATTTTATCAAGAATTTCTCGCAAGAATTTTATCATGAATTTCACGATCGTCATCGACCTCACAAAAATTCAAAATTCAGCAGCCAGCTCTTTTAGAATGTAAGAATGTTTTGGAAATAAAAATGGTTTACTGATAAAAATTCTACTAATTAACCCATAGTTGGGGGAGAAAAGGTGGATTCATATCTTTCCCGAGGGTATTTGCGCGTAAGTGAATATAACGAACCCAACGAGAATTCGAACTCGGCTCTCCGATTAATAATTCCGATTACACCAGCCACACATTCAAACCTACAGCACCTGATATTCCCAAGCGGTCACCCATCTAGCTACTGACCAGGCTCGATGTTGCTTAACATTGGTGATCGTACCGCTCATGAAGACATGTATTCATGATTGTGTTAACTCACTGTAAATGTGAAGAAAACTTAAATGCCCATTGGAAGCTTAATTTTTAATTTTAAAAACACAACTTCTGAAATACGAAAAAATATAAGACAAAAAAAGTGATTAAAATTCGAATATTGGTTAGCATGGCAAGAACTTAAATTTGATTCATTTTCGTAAATGCTTAGTCGATTTGTTGCCTTTTAAGCTCAAGCAATAATCAGCCATCTTTCTTTTTTGTCCTATCTTCCTTGATAGCGTTCTTTCATAAATTTAATGTCGTGCTGGAATCTTTCGCCTTGCTGATCAATAACATGACTGAAATGAAATGACACTTCTTCGAAATTGTTATGTTGAAACACACCTATTCTATAGTTAATAGACTCTCCCACCTATAATAAGTAGGAGAAGTAAGAGTAACGAGCCAGTCAGTCAGTCAGTCAGTGAGTCGATGTCGGACGACAGTTAGTCGAATATGAACGTATCAGCGACCACAACTAGATTACTCTGCGTTATACCTATTATATCAAGTTCCTAACGTTTTGTACGTCGAACCTATTTTAGGACCGACTTAGTACAAATACAAGCCTCCACTGTGAAAATCACTCCACAACACAAACTCGAGTTTCTCTCACAAATGCTTGATACAGAATATGTAAAGTGATTATATACAAGGACTTTATTTTGTTCCCACTCATAACTTAGAACAATATGGCCACTTGACGTAGTGCAATGGTTAGCAAGCTTGTCTTGCTAAATCAATTATGACTGAATAGTGAGTTGAATTCTCACTGGATGCCCTATACTTCGGGCTTTGTGCCACGTCTAAGATACGCTTAGAAAATCACCATAACTTAAGAAAATATAATGACATTGTTATTGTCATTAGGCATTATCATAATATAAATTTACTCCAATCCTGATGAGCGGTCATAGCCTCACTGTGGCTGCTTACATTAAACTCGTATTGAGGGAACAGTAGAGAGGAAAACTGGATCAGGAGGTCAAAACAGGAAGAGGGATCATCATTTTTACATAGAGCTAACGAGATCAATTATAAAAACTCAAACTCAATACATATGACATTTGGCATTCAATCCTTCGTGAGTTTCCCATCCTTAGCTATAATTAATTAATGATGAACATGTCATTTTCATTTATTGATTGATTTCATCACGATTTTTCTGTTAAGCTTGGGGAATAATTATACATTCTTATTGGTCAAAGTAGAGTCCAATAGTGTTATAAAAACCTTAGAGAATTCCAGTAAGATATATTTAATCATTTCTTAGATATAACGGTTCAAAGCTGAATTTAACAATTGGATAATTTTGCTGTTATCTGATTTGTACAATTTTGCTGTTACATCCGGTATATATATATATATATATATATATATATATATATATATATTTTTTGCAGTGATTTTCTCTATCGCAGTTCATTGACTCCACCTAGTTTTCCTGAGTCAATATTTCGTGAATTGATGAAATTTGCCACGTCCTCCGTTGAATTCAGTTTCAACAACACCATGTACCAACAGATCGACGGAGTCGCTATGGGCTCGCCTTTGGGTCCGGCACTTGCCAACATATTTGTTGGCTTTCAGGAAGAAGAGATACGAAAGAATCCACTTTGTCCTCAAATGTACTGTCGGTACGTTGATGACCTTTTGTTTATTTAACAGTGAAGTTGAGGCTGACCAGTTTCTTTCGTTTTTAAATGGTATCCATCCGGCACTGAGGTTCACTATTGAAAAAGAGTCCAATCATCAATTGGCCTTTTTGGATGTATTAGTACATCGCACATTAACAGGTTTTACTCACTTCCGTTTATAGAAAACCTACTTTCGCAGAGTTGTACACGCGTTGGGACTCTTTTTGTCCCACTAAGCGCAAGATTAACATTATTAAAACCCCCCTACATAGAGCATTAAAGATCTGCTCTGAGCCTTTCTTGAACGACGAAATCGACTTTATTAAGGATACGCTATGTAATTTGGGTTATCCTCTTGATACTGTTAATTCAGCTATCCGTAGTAAAGTTGAAGAGTTCAGAAGTGCCGATCTCTACACTGTCAAAAAATGCCTAGTTTACTTCAGATTACCCTGGATTGGTACCAAATGTGAAAAAATAGCTAAAAAAAATTCATCCAAGGTTCGTGGTTGTTTTTTCTCTGCTGAAGTTCGGATTATTTTTCAAACTCGGCCTATGTTTCGATCTGCGTGTAAAGACATTCTCCCTCCTCATCAAATTAATTCAGTTATTTACAAATACGTTTGTAGTTGCGGAGCCGACTACATAGGGAGAACAACTCACCGCTTAGACATGAGAATAAAACAACACGTTCCTACAAAAATTAGAAATCACACCTTGCCTTTGAATGGACTCGTCCCGAACACCTATAGTTCCACCATATGCGAACACCTATTAAAGAACAGAGATTGTGCAGCCAAATTTAGTGTTGACTGGCACACCGTGTTGTCCCGGTCTCACTCCTTATTTCATCTAAAGGTTCTGGAGGCACTTTACATCGGTTCCCGTAAGCCTTTTTTGTGCAAACAACGTGAGTGTTTGTTGGGACTCTCTGTCATTTGTCTCTAGTTCCTTTTGCATATTTTTTTTTTTTTTACAATTCCTTTTATTGTACATTTTTCTGTGTTAATTTTAAATCTCCCGTTGAAGCCTGAAGAGCGGGAGCGAAACCGGTTGCTTCACCCGTTTTTTAAATATGTCTCGTAATATTTTTAGTTTTATACTTTTATTTCGATCATGTATATATATATATATATATATATATATATATATATATATCGTTTGTGAGTGTGCTGAAAAGTCATCACTCCCCGATGCACTTCTTAAAATCTAACCAGATGACGAAACAGCATTTTACTTCGATAACTTTTCCGCACCCGCCGCATCCCGTAGAGTAGAATAGTACAAGCAGGTTTAGCATCGTGGGTGGTTTGACTGGCCTTGTCAATTTGTTTCAGATATGGAAAGTAAACTGAGTTCTGTCAAATTATGAAAAGAAGTCTTTCCAATGAACTGACAAACGAATTACTTGTGCCATGTGCGAAGAAAAGACGGATTATTTCACAAACGAAACCGACAGAAACTAATTTATCACTTAAGAGATTGATTTTTAGAATTCGATAGTTACGTCGTCAGGTCTTCGACTATAAAGTTCAAGTACCACCCAAGCACACTATTGGTTGACTCTCAGACACTTCTTATCTCTTGTAAAGTGCTATGATCTGGGTGGGGTCTGGAATTGATCTTACAGGCCTGAGATTATTAGGTTTAACAGTAGTTTTTCTTCTCTTCCTCTCTCTCTTCCCCACTCGCTCGCTGCACACATTCGCTTCATTCCCCCCTCCCGCTATTTCTTCTTCTTCTTCTTCTTCTTCTTCTTCTTCTTCTTCTTCTTCTTCTTCTTCTTCTTCAGTTTTCATCACTATTCCTTCTTTCTGTCTTTATTTCTGAGATGAGGTATTATGTACATTATTTACATTATTCGGATTATTGTCCTCATCTTTGTCGTCATATTTATTACAACGTTTCGGCCGTTGTACGCTCCGGCCTTCTTCAGTATCTGTCTATATTTCTGAGATGAGGTATTATGTACACTATTTACATTATTCGGACTATTTTCCTCATCTTTGTCACCGTATTTATTACAACGTTTCGGCCTTTCAGTATCTGTCTATATTTCTGAGATGAGGTATTATGTACACTATTTACATTATTCGGACTATTGTCCTCATCTTTGTCGCAATATTTATTACAACGTTTCGGCACTTCAGTATCTGTCTATATTTCTGAGATGAGGTATTATTATTCGGACTATTGTCCTCATCTTTGTCGCAATATTTATTCAACGTTTCGGCACTTCAGTATCTGTCTATATTTCTGAGATGAGGTATTATGTACACTATTTACATTATTCGGACTATTGTCCTCATCTTTGTCACCATATTTATTACACATGACACAGTGGATAAAGGCGTTGGTTAGGTCCAGTGACAGGACCCAAACAGTGTGAGTTCAATACCCGGTTAAGGCAGTGGAGAACTTGGAGAGGGGAATTAACAGGAGATAACTGATAACTGACATCCATGAAACATGGCACGTGGAACGAGAACAGTCTACCCCAGTGAGCGAAATAAAGGGTTCAGTTCGAAATTCCAACCATCTGAAGAAGGCCGGAGAGTACAGCGGCTGAAACGTCGTGATAAATATGGCAACAAAGATGAGGACAATAGTCCAAATAATGTAAATAGTGGTGTTACCCTTTCTAAACATTATTGGTTAAAGTAGTCTCTTTTATCTTTACATAGATGTCTATGTCAAAAGTACTCACGATAGAAAGAAAAGAAGAAAAACACAAGGACAAATGTAAGTTATTTAATATTTATATACTGTCCTAGACATATAAATCTCAAGCGCAAGCGCAATGATGCATAAAGCCACATCTGCAGAAAGAAATCTCTGACGACATGAAACCAGCGATATTTACAACTTATTTCTCACAGTGTTTATTAATTCATAAGCTGATATGTCGTGTTTGTAATTCAAAACTGGTATATCTCGTTTCCTTTCTATTGTTTTGCGATTTAATTTATTTTATTAGCGTCTTGTTAAGCGGGAAATGACGAACACCAGTACATTTTCTCGAAAGAAACCATTTTATTCGTGACACCGCCTTATGGAAACACGCTAATTTTTTGTGCCATAATTTTTCTTCTTGTGACCCGAGAGAACTGAGACATGTGTAGGAATCCGTCTAATCGGGTTTTTATTAAATGTCAAAATTCGATACAATAACGTAAAATATATTTGCGGGGCTGCTTGTAATTCCACGATTTTCATTGAAAGAATAAAATTCAGTAGAAAAAGTCAACGTAGTTGCAACACATAAACATTAATTTAATATAACGACAAGAATACAAGCAGTTGATTATAGATTAGAAAGTAATATCTTTTTGTTTTGGGTAATAAAGTTCTGGAATAGAATATAAATTGTATTTGTGTACGTATGTGAGAACGATAAAATGTTGTTATATGTGTGTTTGTGTGAAAGAGTCAATACGTGTAACGGGGAATACAAGAGATAGGTAGAATTTAGTCCTTATGTAGTTTGAGGGTTTCTCTTTGTAGTTTGTCAGCGTAGTAGATTTTTGCGTGTGGGCGTGAATGGGGTCTTGAAGATAAACAGCTAAAGTGACGTGGACCTTGGTGATATCGGTACGTCTCCATTTTAGGTGGGGGTCGAACTTCGAGATTTTTATACACTTTTTCATAAGTGATATAATGGAATAACCTGTCACCCCCATGAGTGACTACACTATAGGTAGTAACTAACTATAAGTATCTGTAAGTCAACGAACTACAGAGGTTAGCTGGGATCTGTTCCAGCTGTGCTACGGGCTCGGGAACCCCACATTAAATTCGGCCTTGTGACACGTGTGACTGCGTGGGGTAGTTGCTAGATACTCTAGCTGGGCTCTGTTCCAGCTGGGCTGTTAAACTCTCTGCCTTCGGGTATAGAGGAACCTGGACGAGGCTATGCCGAAGGACAGAGTCTCGTCCGTGGAGATAGACAAACCCGAACCCGTTTATGTGGGTTCTACGGGGAATTTTTGGCCGAGCCTATGGGCTCAGATGACCCACATTAAACTCGGCCATGTGCCACATTCTACCTCGTGGGGAGGCTGGTGAATATCGGCTAGCTGGGATCTTTTCCAGCTGTGCTGGTCATACTGTCTGCTTCCGGGAAGAGAGGATCCCCAGACGAGGCTATGCCGAAGGACAGAGTCTAGACTCGGGAAACAACTACCCGATCCCGTTTTATACGGGGTCTACGAGGAATTTTTGGCCGAGCCACATTAAACTCGGCCTTGTGCCACATCTACCCTCGTAGGGAAGCTGGTAAATATCGACTAGCTGGGATTTGTTGAGTACGACTCAGACTTACGCGAGAACTACCGACCTTCCACTCACTACTGGATTGACTTGCGATGACCTTGTGCATAACTGTTACCTTTATTCTTATTGTATTGGTTTTTTACAACAAAATTTACTTATTTTATCCCCCTTTTTTTCAAGTATATATTCCTGTTAGCACGGAATATAACAGTAAAAAAATCGGCTCCAGAATTATATTATTTATTTCTTCTTAGTTGGTCTTAAAAATCCACGTGTTACGTCTTCTACTGCGTCTGTAGGATCTTTGGCTGTGTATATCTAAATCATGATTAATAATAAGACAACCTTTGTGATTTGTATTCTATAGTTTTATTTGTGTGTTTTAAGATGTTAGCACTTTATTGAGTGCGATTGGTTTATAAATATTGTATTTGATATTGTCATGGGATCTTACCCATAATAATAATAATGGACTATTCCATACTTAATAAATACTGCGCCTCAGGAGTAGGCAAGTCAGTCAGTCAGTCAGTTAATAGTTCAAGTCGAGTCAAGAGTCGAGTCAGAGGCAGTCCGAAAGAGTCACGTTCAGACAATTACTACAAGATATTGGAATAGTGATATTGGTCGAGACTACATTGTTCTCTCTACTAAACCTGATTGTTCATACTAACACTTTTACTTCTCTGTATATATTCCTGTTTGTAATATATCTATGTTATTCCATATCCGCCTTCGAGCTCTTCTTTATTGGTTCTACCTTGGACTATCAGCGTGGTACAAGGAACCGGACCATAACAGATATTAGAGTGGACACAACACATACATGGTAAGGAAAAAAGATCAACTTTGTTTTTTTTTTTAGTTTTTTTTGCAAAATCAGAGTAGTTCGATTCCATCAATAATAAAAAAAAACAATGTCTTGAAGTCATCGATGTTTTGCGATGATTCAAAAACGTAGCTGCCAATCTTGAATGCTAGAATTCATATAAATGGTGATTACCACATCTTACTTAATTGAGAGCCGTCCTCTCACACTGCGCATCACTTGTGAAGCCTTCTGTCATGTTTCGGCGTCCATGGCCCCTAAGACAATTGTAGAGGTCGCTTGCTTCTCGAATTTATATTAAACGCAAAATACCACAAAATATGAAACAATAAGAAGAATCACAAAACGGTTTTATAACAAAGAATATTTATATTTATATATGTAATGATGTATATGCATAGGGGTTACTTCCCTTTGGCTGGAAAGTTTTTATTAATGGAATACTTTTTTTTATCTGAGCTCATAAAAGGTTGAATGAACTTGCCGCTCAAAATGTTCACTGTGAGAATGTGTTTGGTAAAATGGAACTTTGAATATTTACTTGATGTTTCAAGAAGTTTTGTTTGGTACTAAATAAAATTTAGTTTTTGTACGTCTGAAAAGAATTAAAATTAACCTTGCCGCTAAAAGAAAAAAGGTTCATCAAGGGCAAATCTTGTTAAATAGAGCTGAATGAATCTTGAATTATGTCCTGAGGAGCAGAAAATGTGTTCGGTGAACTTGTAGCTTCAGATAACTTTTTTTTAAAGTAATTTCTTGCTGGTGAAGAATTGAGAAATACTGTAATATCCAAGTTAAGTTTCTTTAGCTTGGCAACGATGTGTCTGGCTGACTTTTCTTTGATCTCACTGTGAAAGTGTGGAAAGTTCGCATGCGTTGATTAGTTGAAAGGTCGTATATGTTTGCACTGTTAATAATTAAGTTTCGTAATATTTATAATTAAGTTGCGTAATGTTTGTAATTAAGTTTCGTACGTACGTGTATGTATGCATGGGTGAATATGTTTTCATAGCATCCGCCAGAAACGGGGTCGGAACGCGATTTTTTTAACAGCTACATTTTCGTAATCACAAAGAGAGTGTAAAGTAGAAACAGACTTGTATCTGCTATTTATAATCAGCGTAATCACGTGGTCGGCTCCTGGAAGCATTTCTAATTTTATGTCGGGAAAATTTTGACTTGGTCACGCGCTAGAAAAAAGACTTGTATGTGGCTGGATTGCAACGCCCACTTGTGTGTTTATTGATCAATCAGACGTTGAGGTTTTCTGAAAATATGTATGAAGCTGGGTAAGCTCTGTGATCCGCTTTATGCACAGATTTGCACAAAAATCAACATTGATAAGAAATTGGTAGCCGGGTGTTAAACCATCATTAAAGTACAATTCCGGTTTTAGTTTAACGAATTCTTCAAAGAATATTTAGGTATTTTGAATTAACCGGAAGCGCTCTTCAATCGAAGATTTTATCAAGCGAAACTAGTGAGTCTGAAGAACTACTGAAATTATGAACATTTCTTTTACATTTTATTAATTTATTTTCATTTAAGATTTTGTAGCGATATTGACGACCTAAATCAACGCGTACATTTTTTTTTACTTTACAAATGTTTAAAGCAAACACAAAAGCAACAAGAAAAACAAGGAACACAAAACGGTTTTGTAACAACAACAATATTTATATTTGTGTAATGATCTACACAAATATAAGGCTTACTATTTTTATTTGTGTTATGTCCATTTGATTGAATTAAAGTTTTTACTAATGAAATATTTTTATCCGAGCTTACAAAAGTTGAATGAACTTGCCGCTCAAAATGTTCACTATTAGAGAGTTGAAAGAATTATAAAAACTGAGAATATGTTGAGTAAACTTTTACCTTCAGAAGAGTTGAAGGAGTGAATGTTCCGTAATGTTTATAATTAAGTTTCCATTGCTTGTCATTAAGTTTGTGATATTCGTAATGAAGTTTGAAAAGTTTTGTATGTTTTGTAATGTAGTTTGGAAAGTTTCGTACGTACCTGTATGTGGGCGTGTGTGAATATGTTTTCATGGCGTCCGCCCGCAAGGGGTCGAGACGCGGTCTCTTTTTTACACACTACATTTTTCTAGCGAGAGAAATAAAAGGGAGAGGAAGAACGAATTCGTGTCTGGTATTTATAATCAACTTAATCACGTGACAGGCTCGAAATATTGATATATTATGGGCGGAATTATTTTTTTTTTGGTCCGGTCAAGAACTAGGTCGATGTTATTCGGACATGATTTAGATATTAAGTGACCAATCAGAAGTTGAGATTTTCTGAAATTATGTATTAAGCTGAATAAGTTCTGTGATACACTTTTTGCACAGAAATCGACATTGATAAAGAAAAAGTGGTAGCAGGGTACTAAAATACTCGCCCCCCCCCCCCGAATGAAGCCTTCCGTCATAGTTCGGCGTCCACGGCCCCTAAGACCACTGTAGAGAGCGGCTTTTGATTTCATAGGCATCATATATATATACGACAGTTAAGTTCTGTATCGTTGGTGACGTTCATTACACCTGCACGCTCTAGAACTATCGTATGCCTTCTCAGTTCAGATGATGATCTGCAAACCTTGTTGTAAATAACACATGTATTGTTTACAGGACGATGAAACAGGTTGATATAGTTGGCTTGCTGCTATCAATAACATCACCCAAATTAAATTATATTACTCAAATTTCTATCACAAATGTTTGATGCAGAATATGTAAAGTGATTATATACAAGGATTTGATAACATTCCCACTTATATCTTAGAACAATACAATTACATTGTTATTATTATCATCATAATATATTTTTACTCCAATCCTGATGAGCGGTCATAGCCTCAATGTGGCTGCTTGCATTAAACCCCTCTTGGGTCTAATGTTTATCTTATGATAATGTATAATGATAATGATAGGGTGATTGTATTGTTCAGTTATGTATGGAAGCAGCATAATGTCATTATTTGTCCTCATATTATCATAAAAGAAAAACCAAGTGTTCGAGAAACCAGAAATATTGCTACTGTCACCACTACCTGCCTTTTCCCCGACTCTCTAAAGAAGATCTCTTGTTTTTAACCCGGAAAATTTTTCCCATTTTATTTGGGATTTGTTTGTAGGTCTTTTTCTTTTAGAGATCTCATGAAATAAAAATTATTACCTATGGAATTTTAAGTGTTTGATATTCTTTGATTAATAATAATTTTGATCTTTCTTTTTTGACATAGAGCTCTCCCTGGATCCATATCCCCTGAAATTCCATACGGATTATCATATTGTATCATTACTCTCTCTCTCTCTCTCTCTCTCTCTCTCTCTATATATATATATATATATATATATATATATATATATATATGTATACGAGTGTGTGAGTTTAATGCAACAGTTTTAAATGAAATCGAACCGAGTTCGAATGCCAATCGATTCTTCTCATTCACTTAGAGTTAATACTCTCGGCAAAAGCAAATTTATGTGCATCATCGCGCATTTAAGGTTAAATAGCAGGGCAGACTGGGCTCTTTTGCCTTGAATGGCAGTCAGTCTAAGAGAAACGTAACTAATTTCAAACTGGAAGAGGGCTTTTCCAAGACTTTGTGGGTCTATAATAACTATCTCATACACATACACACACACACACACACACACACACACATATATATATATATACACTCGACTCTCCAGTTGAATTCGACGTTTGAGGGTCAAGCAGACCAGTTCTTAGTAACCGACAGCCAGACACCAGCACATAGTGATGTGATTATAGTGGTGAAGGATTTGTGCAGTACCATCCACACTTTTTGAAGGGTCGAATACAGAGACCTGGTGTACTACGTGCCACAAGGTTCCCAAACGACCCTCCGCAGGTTTTGAGTTCAGAGTTGTCCTTCTCCTAGACCAGTTGCCATCCAAGGCTATAGAACCCAGTCTATCCTGCTATTTACCTATAGCTGGAGAGAGAAGAGTATTCATACCTAAATGAATGTAATGGATTCGACTTGAATTCGAACTCAGCTCTCCGGTTCCGCAATCCAAACCGCTAACCATTACTCCATCGTGCCAAGGAGGCACGGTGGAGTAATGGCTTCCATTCAAGACCAGAGATCCAAGTCTGCCCTGCTTTTTAACGCCTAAATGCAGGATGATGGATTTACGCTTTTGTCAAGTGTATTATTAACTCTGTGAATAAGTGAATCCAGTGTTAAACTTAATACAGCTTATTTTAACCTTAGAAAAAAAAATAACCTTAGAAAAAAATTTTAACCTTAGAAAAAATATTTTCCTTTGTAGTAAGCATGGCGAAACATTTTAAATGTATTTTCCTTTGATATATTTTCATTTTCGCTTTCTGAAAATTTTATTTTTCTCTCTTTCTTCTTGTCTGTGATTTCTTTTCGTTATTTTTTTCTTTTCTCTTGCTTTTCTTTCTTTCAAATCAATGTTTATTCTTCTACTGTCCTCTTGAAATAACATTTCCTTACAATCCACTCAAAGGGTCAATTCTCACGCGTTGCAAGTTCTAGCACGTCGACATAACCGGAAGTTCTCTCTGCCAGCGAACACCCCGTCCGGTGTATCGTCGACAGCGTATCCCTCTGTGTAAAATTCCCATTAGCGACACACTAATCACTCTTGACAAACGGCGCAGTCGTCTTGAAGTGGATTTGAAAAACTGTTTAAGAAAGAAAAGCCGTGAACACTCTAGGTGAATCTGGAGACGCTAAAGTAGCGATTAGGCGCCACGGTTTTATCGAGAATTTATTCGGTGTCGGCCAAGTCCATACAAAGTAAATTGTTTTATGAACTGGACGAAAGAAAAATGTTGGTTACTTAATCCGAAGGAAATCAAAAGCAAACGTACAGATAAAAATACACACAATTTTTCTCTTACAAATACACAAAACCTCATAAAACATTCATCAGCAAAACAAACATAACTATATATATATATATATATATATATATATATATATATATATATATATATATATATTATCTAATCTGCTGCGTTTTGAAGCAATCGGATGTATAGCCACACTGATGAGCTGTGATACAGCGAAATAGTCTGTCTATATATATATATATATATATATATATATATATATATATATATATATATTGTCTGTACGTAAGATTTAATGTTTAAGGATTTTGAAATTTTCAAATATATACAAGGTATTTTTTTTACCGGAGTATCATGAATAATTATTTACAATGTTATACCCCGGTTTGAAACACTAAGAAACAATGGATCTGGATGAAGACTTTAGACTCACTACGTAAGTACGCTTTCTCTCTCGCTCTCTCTCTCTCTCTCTCACACACACACACACACACACACACACACACACACACACACACACACACACACACACACACACACACTCGTATGTAGCTATAATGCCATGATTAAAAAAAAATAGCTAGTTCTGTCTCCGTCACGCACTTTCTGCGTCTGACTAAATGCGCGTTTGTATATACCTATACCTGTGTTGTGTGTGAGTGACTTATACGCACATGTACCATTTAATGTACACATACGCACGGACCCGCCACATACAAGCAATTATTTGTTCTGATGAGCTTCGCTTTTTGATCCCTGGACTTTACGAATTTAAACGCAGTACTAGATTGCCTGCTAGGTCTCTTCATTCTCCTGGTGAAATTGCGAGATGTAACCGTAAGTTCTATGCTAACAGTTTCTTCTATGGCACTTCTCGATTGTAAAACTCTCTTCCGGTCTCTTGTTTTCCAACTTCGATCTTCAAAAATTTAAATGCAATGTCAATCGTCATATTCTATCTTCTTAATTCGTGTTCTTATATTGTTCTCTTTCATTAATAATGTTTTTCTTTTTCTCTTATTCTTTTACGTTACTTCTTAGTTGCCCTAAAGGAAATGACTGAGTTTGAAATAAAATATTTGAATAATATATTCCCCACCAACTCACTTTGGACCACCTGTAAATTGGGCTCATCAATAAAAATATAAATTAGAAATAAATAAATAAATAAATAAAAAACGGTTAATTTAAACCCTAAAAAATGAGCTAATTACCAAATTTTATTGAACTTTTCCAAAATTTATTCTGTAATAAATATAATTAATTTTAAAGCTTTTTTTAAAAAACAAAAAAAACAAAAAAATCATTTCACCTCAAGCAAGGCAATAAAGCCACTAAGACGCAAGGAGTTACTGCGTGTGAGAGAATATAAAAAAGGAGAGAGAACAACAAAAGAACAGGATATAAGAAGACAGAAGATAACGATTGATATTCTATTTTGTAGAATACGTATTATCTCCCCCTATCATGGACTGCCGAAGGTTGATTTTCTAAGCTTATCTTAGATATGGCACAAGGTATAAAATGTGGGGCACTTAGTGAGGAGCGAACTTACTATTCAGTCGTAATTGATCTAAAGAGACAAGCTTGACATTACACCCCGTCGAAGTGCCCACAGAGAGCGAATGAGAACAATCTTCATTCGTGAATTGAGTAACGTTTTCGGTTGAAATTTCCCGGACGATTATCAACTTTAAAAAACACCTGAAGGAGGCAGGAGAGTAGAATGGCCGAAATGTACTACAATGGTAAAATTACACTTATTTTACAACTGCTAAGTGACGGTGAAATAATTAGTTTTCTTTAAATTTTGATACAATCCAACCCTTTCCAACCCATAGAGATATGTTTTCGTTTTGCTAAGCGTTGCAATTGAAAAGGAACTGAAATCCCTCTGTAAGATTTTTTTCAGTTTAAAAATTGATGATAGAAATACATCTGGAAAAATTCAAAACACTTCAGATTTGTAAATTCCACTGGAAGCAATCATTGGTAAAATCATAGCGGTGTATTAATTTTAGGTACCTCCAGAAAATCACAAACAAATCAGCGTACCGTGATGAAAACATGTTCCAAACTTAATGAAAACAAAAGTTTATCGTCGAAATCTTTATGTTATTATTAAGAGGAATGATCAAGGTATTTTTTGAATATTTAATTAATTTTTTTATTCCTTTTTAGAACATTCGAAATTTTGATTAAAAAACTTGTTTTTCTTGCGTCAAGATTATAAATTAGCATAGCAAATTTTAGCCTCATTTTGGTGGTGACAGACATTAATTTAGAAATTCTTGCAAAAATCAAATGTCCGGTTTTAATGAAACTTTCAGGACCTATTTTTTGTTACATGTGTTTTATCCCACTTACTTAATTTTATGAAAACTCGAGAAATCCAGGGAGATAATTGTTAGTGACTATATTAGTTAAAAACAGAACTCATTGCAGAGCTTAAATCATCAAACGACTCTGAATCGTAAAAAAAAAAAAAAAAAAAAAAAATCGTAATAAAAGTAAAGCATTATTTAATTGCTTTTATGAATAAAATATATTAAGGACAAAATTGTCTTAAGAAAAAAAAATGATGGAAAATGAATTTTTACTAGATTTGTTTTCATTTTTTACAATTTTAATTAGAATAATTTATAATACTTTTAATTCTTTTAAAATTCTGTTTCAATAGTTTCTGTTGGAATATTGTTATTAAGTAAAACCATATTTACTAATCGTATATCGTAAAGCTTATTACAATCTGACGACACCGAGTATTTTAAAAAGAATTTTGAATTGTTTTCGTATGTCTATAAACGTGCCGATTTTTGTACATACGGTGGACCATAAACGACATTATCAGAAAATAAGAGAACGTAAGACAAAAAAGTGAGATTTATGATTTAACGAAAATAATTAATTCTGGATTTCACATCGGTTTTCAGTTACGCCTGGTTTATTTCTGTTTTTTTTTTTTTTTTTTTTTTCGTTTATTTCTTCTTTCTTTTTATTTTCGTAAACAAGAAAATAAATTTATGGACATGTTAGAATTAAACCTATAAAAGCTATTAGTCACCTGATAAATCATAAATCGTTATAAATAAACGCCTTTTAGCAGTTAAACACTGCGTGAATTGCCGAAGGTCATTTTTTTTTTTGCTAAGCATTTAATTAATAGTAGTAGCAGTGAAAATTTAATGGTTTTTCTATTTTAATTTTCTGATGAATTATAATTTAATGAATTAAGAAGCGACTTTAAAATACTCGGGAAAATTCTCTTGTATTGTAAACATTTGAGCTTAACAGCTTTAAGAAAACATTGCAATAACAATCATAATATTTTACAGAAAGATGTTGAGGATACCATGGACTGAACATATGAGCAACGACGAAGTTTTAGAGAAAATGAAAAAAAAAAAAAACAACTTATACTTAACATCAGGAAGAAACAGTTGAGATTTCTAGGGTACATAATAAGAAAAGAAGGCTTGGAAAATCTAATACTCATAGGACAGATTAAAGGCAAGAGGTACGTAATTGTTAATCGGAGAGCTGAGTTTCAATTCCACTAGGCTTCGTTTTATTCACTTACGTGTAAATACTCTTGGGAAAGGCATGAATCCACTTCGTCTCTCCCCAGTTATAGATTAATTAGTAAGACTTATATTACTAAATCATTATTATCCCAAAAAAGAAAAAAAAAAGAAGACAATTTTACAATCTGAAAATAATTTTAGTTTGTAAAAATGTCTTTTTCTTACAATCTAAAATTATTTTCTGGCTTTAAATAACCTGCAAAGGGTTGATAAACCGTAGAAAACGAATCAATCAATGAGAGCATTATCGGAATGATTTCAATTTGCTCAAGAAGTCGTCCTGATTCTAAAATGGTATGATATGTTGGCCTACAACCTCTAGAAGTCAAGTTGAAAAAGTGTGACACAGTGACACACTGACATTCGCATTTATTATATAGAAGACTGTTTATAAATTATTAGTAGCATCCATAAAAATCTCTGGTTTTTCTGTTTGAATTTTCTGATGAATCATGATTCTGTATTTAATGAATGAATAAGCTCCTTGCAGGGTTCCACGACTTTAAAATATCCGTGAAAATTCTCTTGCATCGTTAAACATTTAAGCTTAACAGCTTTAACAAAACTTTGCAATACCAATCATAAGAATACATGTAGATCATTATTTAAAGAAGTAAGAGGGTACAATTGAAAAGATTTAAAATTGACAAGATTTTCCATTTTCACTTTAGATGTGTAACTGAAATAAGTTTTGGAGTTAAGCTCAATAAAAGACATTTTTTTATGTATATGTGGCATCCATCGGTCTTGAGAGACCAATGGATTTGTGCTCACAATATCTATTATGGCTATACAGGCCCACACGGGAGTGACAGTCTCGATTGCAACGAATGTATGTGAAGACGTTCTTCCCCGATGCTGTTTTCTTTCCGTCGAGCACAATCCTCCCCGGCGGCAAACCTTCGCTTCTCCTCTCCTCGCTCCAGCCGTCGGTGTAAATCGCGTCTTCGCCGTGAGCGATCGTTGGCGACGTCTTCCCACATCTCGGTGTTCATGTCCATCGTTCTCATGCCCCTTTTACAAACGGTCCTTGAAGCGAAGATGAGGCCGCGCTCTCGTGCCCTCTTGCCTGTGGCCAGTTCCCCGTCCATAAGGATATTCGGAATCCACCGACCAGGCATACAGTGTGCATGTCCAAGACATGTTCTTATGAACCTTAATATAAAACAATATCAACTACTGCTATTTACTACCTCTACTACTACTACTACTAATAATACTAATACTAATTCTAGCACTACTAGTATTTCTACTACTAATACTTCTACTAATACTTCTACATCTACTACTATTTCTACTGCTTCTACTAATATTTCTACTTCTACTAATATTACTACTTTTACTACTACTATTTCCACCAATGCTACTACTACTTCTACTAGTACTTCTACTAATACTTCTTTTACTACTACCTCTACTACTACCTCTACTACTACTACTGCTTCAACTAATATTTCTACTTCTAGTAATACTACTTCTACTACTACTTCTACCACTACTACTATTTCTAGTAATATTTCTACTTCTACTAATACTACTACTTCTACTACCACTACTGCTTCTAATACTTCTACTACTACTATTACTACTACTACTGCTACTACCGCTACTACTTTTACTACTAGTTCTACAACTTCTATTACTACTTCTACTACTACTTCTATTAGTACTTTTACTACAACTTCCACTACAACTACTACTACTACTAATAATAATAATAATGATATAGCGCTTTTGTAAATAGTCTTTATTCGTGTACATTAAATAAGCTTTGAAGTAAGGGTCCATAAAAAATGAAAATGCGTTTGATACAATTTCATTCATAAACATATAACGGTGTTATATACTCCTTTTCTCTCTCTCTCTCTCTCTGTCTCTCTCTCTATATATTTTATGATCGGATAAAGAACACGTAGGAAACATGTCTTAAACTAACATGTTTCACTTTATTAAAACTTTGTCAGAGATCAAGATAGAAATGATAAATGATAAAAAGCAAAGAAACACAGATTAATGATACATTGTGTTTGGCTATTTCTTATCAGTTAGGTATGTGTCACATGTAATGAAGTAACAGATAATATTTAAATATATGAGGCAAACATTCTCAATGCTAAAGTGTGTAAAAGTTAGTAAGATGCAGTAGGATGTTTTGATTGGATATGTGACGTGTGTAATGAAGCAATAGATAATATTAAAATAAATGTAAGAAAACATTTTAGATGTTAAAGGTTAGTGAGACACTGCAGGATATTTAAAAAAATTGGAAGAGATAAGTTAGATGCATGAATAATGGATCTGTAGAAAAATGGGTAATAAAGTGAAACGTGTTAGATTAAGACATTTTCTATTTGTTTTTTATCGTATCAATTTATCGTATCCATAATCTATCTATCTATCTATCTATCTATCTATCGTAATAATAAAAAAATGATGGTCAGAGTTGAATTAGACCAGGAAACAGTAGTATTAAAAGGTGCTCAGTATACGTATAAAGAAAATAAGAATTCAACACGTAGAGCTTTTCTAATTTATATATATATATATATATATATATATATATAGAGAGAGAGAGTATTAGTGGAAAATATACATACATATGCAAAATATATATATAAAAAAAATTACCCATACATGTATATTTTCAGAAAAAAATTTTCCAAGAGGAAGAATCCAGGTAGAACTCAATGTCTAGGACAGAGATTTTAAATTTTTATATATATGTACATATATGTATCTCTGTATGTGTATATGTATGTATGTGTATATATGTGTGTATATATGTGTATGTATGTGTGTATATTTGTATGTATATGTATGTATGTGTATATGTGGATATATGTGTATATGTATGTAAGTGTGTACATATGTACGTATGGAGGTGTTTATGTATGTATATGTATAGGTGTGTATGTGTACATATGTTTATACATGTATATGTGTCTGTGTGTGTGTATGTGTGTATACATGTGTAAGGGTGTGTATGTATTTGCATGTGTATATATATGTATATATATATATGTGTGTGTATATGTATGTATGTGCGTATATGTATATGTATGTGTGTATGTGTATGTACGTGTATGTATGGGTATATGTATATATATATATATGTATACATATATGTATATATGTATGTATATGTATGTGTGTGTGTATATGTATGTATATGTATGTATGTATGAATATATGCATGGGGCATATGTATGCATGTATATGTATGTGAAAAGTGTGTGTATATGAATATAGATGAATATGTGTATATGTGGATATGTGAATATATTTTATATTTTTAGGTTTTATATATATATATATATATGTATATATATATGTATATGTATGTGTGTTTACACGTATGTCTGTGTGTGTGTGTGTGTGTGTGAGTACATGCCTAAGTGTATGTACCTACTTGTATATGTTTTTGTGTGTATTAGTATGTGTTTTTGAACATAGAAATATTTGGTCCTTGCTAAATTAGACAATCGTTATATTCATCTTCATATATTTATATTTGATTTCTAACCTGTAGTCGATATTAATTTGTCAAATTTTCTCAATTACAAAGCGGCCCTAAGTAAACACAATTTTATTTTCCTTCGTCCCATCTCTCTCCCCCACCTCGTCTCTTTCTTTTTTTTTTTTTTTTTCCCCACCTCCTATCCTAATTGTCTATGGTGTGTATGTGTCACCACGAAATGTATCTTTATGCATTAGACATCCGTCGACTTTCTTTCTCTCCTCTTTTTAAATCCCCCCCCATCTCCTAAAATTCTCTCTGTTAAGGTTTCATCTCCCTCCTCCTCATACCTACACTTTCTATAAATTCTGTTTTGATTTCCGGAGTTGTTTTTTTCTGTTTTCATTTTGAATTTGTAGGTCTGATGATTTGGATCGTATTTACGATTCCAATGGAATAAATTATGACCATGGAATATTAGTGTTTAAGCCTTTTTATTATATATATATATATATATATATATATATATATATATATATATATATATATATATAACCACTATGGGTTATTTAATGCCGTAATCTAAATATTTTGACCGCAGTCTTTTTTAGTGTTACAAGTATTACTAATTAATCCATAGCTGGGTGAGAAGAAGTGGATTCATACCTTTCATAAGGGTATTTGCGCGTAAATGAATATAACAAATCCAACTGGAATTGGAACTCGGCTCTCCGATTTTCAATTTAGAACCATTGTCCATTACACCACCCGCACATCTAAGCATACAGCACCGTGTGTTCTCAAGCGGTCATCATCTGCAAGATTGATAAACGGGCAATTATAAATGTATACATCACACACACACACACACACACACACACACACACACACACATATATATATATATATATATATATATATATATATATATATATATACACTACTAAAGAAGAACCAATGGTGTTGGTGTGACCAACAGACAATTTGCCAGACAACGACCTAACACCTTAGACAAGAAAAAATGCCGACCAAGGAAAGACAGACCCAAAAAAGCAAGCACCTCCCAAGTAAAGTGCTTAACACCCAGACTGGTTTCACAATATCAGCACTTAACAAAGGACAGCTCGAGTCGTTAGTCAAGTTACACATTCTCGCGACCGTCAGACGTCTACATATATATATATATATATATATATATATATATATATATATATATATATATATATATATATATATATATATATATATACTGTCGACTAAAAGGTTTGGGATAACATAGATATTTTCTTTCAAATTTAAAAAAATGTATCAAGTTCCATGTCTTTAAAGTAATAAATTTATTTTTTTCTATATTTGTATGCAATTTTACAATAATTTAAATCAAAATGATCTTTTACAGCATTTGCATTTGTTTCTGCATTTCCCTGCAGGAAATAATGCACCCTATTTTCTGATATCTGTAAATTTTTCTAGCAATCTGAAGTTCGGAATATTCTTCTATAGAAAGAATTTCCACTTGGGGTCTTTTTTTTCTGTTTAGTTCTTGGCATTTTAATGGTTTTTGAAAATTAATTTCAATCACACATTAATCAAGATGCAATCGAACCTCTATCTCTATTTGTAAATTTCTGCTCGACAATTCAAGAAAGGTATCAGGTTGGAAGAAAATTTCCAAAGCTTTTGCAGATCAATTTATAATGTTTAAGAAACATGTGTTTGAATTTTATATCAGGGTTTGCATATATATGTATAATAGGTGAATTTATTTATCCAAATAGGTAAAATTAGCCTTTTTTTTTATTAACTGAGAGAAATTATTCAGGCTGGTCCCAATCTTTTGATTGGTAGTATATATATATATATATATATATATATATATATATATATATATATATATATATATATTAAAAGAGAATCCGCAAACGCTTTTTTTGGTTATAATGTGATTTTAAAAAAATATTATGGTTTATTTTCTATAATTTGTAACAAAATTATTGGAAATAAAGCATATTTTAAAAAAAAAAATCCACATTGCAACCAAAAGCGTTTGCGGTTTCTTTCTTCTTTTTACACACTTTTCTCTCGTTGGAACTACTATAACCTCTCTCCTCCCTCTCTCTCTCTCTCTCTCTCTCTCTCTATATATATATATATATATATATATATATATATATAGAGAGAGAGAGAGAGAGAGAGAGAACAAAATAAACAGACAGATAGATATTAGTAATGACTTTCTGCCCAGCATTGTACATAGTTGTACTAAAAACTACTCCCTTCGATCCATTCCCCAAAATCGGAATTTCAGTGAACAAACATCAGAATATTAATCTTGGGAAGTGGGTCGCGTCGTGAAATTTTCAGCACCCCCCTCAGAAGTTGACACATTTCAATATATTATCTATTTTTTTAAAATTTTTATCAGAACCGGATCTTTCAGTCCTATTCACGTTCTATCTCTTTAAAATGTCCTTAATCACCCAACTTTTTTTTTTATGCTGATATATCTCCCACACGGACGTATACTCAGAAAACCATAGAAAGACACTCATTTGTACTCATGTCTACTAAAGCAGACCGATTTTGGAAACGTGGTATTGCACTCAATTTGAAAGTTGAGGTTTCATATGCCAAATAAGGACACAAAACAATTTATTTCAAATCGTTAACTTTTTTTTTTTGAACTAGTTTAAAGATTAAATTTAGGCTCAAAATCATAGCGTTGGAATTTCATTTCGGTGATCAGTGAAAGCCTTATAAAATTTATAATTTATTGAAACTTTACAAATTGTATATGGACAAGATGCATGATACAAACGTATTATTACTAAATCATTGCGACAACAAGTAAGACCTTCATTTACTTCAAAGTGAAATTATAATGAACAATTTAGTTATATTATGATATAATGCTTTATACAATGCAGTAGTTTTAGTGTGATTTTCAATAAACAATTCAAATTTAAAACATTTTGTATTATAATTTGTGACCAGACGTATTATGGTGTTACATAGACTTTTATCTATTTTTTGTTTTTATTAATTATGATCTAACAAATCTTATTAATTGAGTAGCCTTTTTTGTAATCTTTTACAATTTTTTTAAAAGTTTTACTTATTTAATACAGCAAAAAAAAAAAAAAAAAATACATATTTTCGTTGTGTTGATTCATAATTAAAATTCTGGTTTGAATATATTTTCCATTCAGTGTATCTAATACAAAAGACATCAACTTTATTTGGATTTATTCTTAAAATAGTAACATTTTGTAAGTCAGTTTGTAAGCAAAAACCTGAAGAAATTAAGAATTTCTGTAGATTTTTTCAGACATTCTTTAAAACTAAATGCTCAAACGTTAGTGAAAAGCTAGGAATCTAATATTTGGAGTCAGTACTTAGCACATTAAACCCCAGCATTCACATCGTGTGAAATGTTGACTTTTTAAAACAAGTGAAAAATCGACCCATCCTTATACACGTCTGCATATATACACATATATACACATGCAGTAATTTCCTATGCATTACGTACGTGAACACACCCATGCTCACTTACAAATAGAATATCTCAAATATGCACCTAGAAGATTAAGTTTACAGACTGATACACAGTAATCTTTTAATGAATTTTTTATTCGATATTATTTCTTTTATTACGAAAAACGTTGCATTTAGTGTAGAAGGCCATAAATATGAGGTAACCGGTGGATATAGGTGCTGAATAAAAGGGTCGTATTTTTTTCCTAACGACGGTGTCACGTGTGAGACAAAAGAAATAAGATAATGAGAAGTAAAGAGAACGACAGAAGACCAACTAAGTTTTATAGTAAACAAACAAAAAGGGTTTATTATAATTTTAGTGATTTGGTCAGTGGCTAAAAACATAAATGTTTATCGGCAACAAGTTGGAAATACTTCAAAATAATTTCAGTCGGATCTTTGTGCTATAGTTTACATATTAGATCAGCGAATGGTAGTAAACGAACTGCTCTGAAGCAGATTTCTACAACAATTGCCTTCGCCAGCCAACAAGCTTAATTTTGGTACCAACCAACGAATACGAATATCCAAATGAAGACCCTCACTGTCAGCTCATTCGACCACATCAAAGAGTTCTTTGAAGTCTTTGATCTAAATGACCCAGAACTCGGAGAAATTTCAAGGTAAAATAGATTCTCTTAACAAGGTTAAGTAACTGATTCCATCGGTTTTGTCTTTACAAGATTCAGATTAGACTAGAAGAGAGTATTGCTACCATATTTGCAACGACACGGCTTAATCTGCATTTTCCAAAGTTCGGAATTGTTTAGGCAGCCTTGTAGATGAAGACTTATTTTCTCTCCGCAACCTCTTTCCCAGCGACACAACGTTAGAAGTCAATCGCGACTCCATCGCTAATGTTCAGATTAGCTTCATTTTTTTAAAATTTTGTCAGTTCAGCTACGGCTCGGTATGAGAAGTCGGAGAGCCGAGTTCGAATTCCAGTCAGGCTCGCTACATTCACTTACGAGCAAATTCCTTTGGGAGAGGCAGGAATCCATCTCTGCCCCGCAGCTAGGGGGGGGGGGCAGACTGGGTTTTCTATCCTTGGTTGGCAGCCAGTCTACCGTAGAAAGAAACGGCAGTCTACTGTGGGAAAATCTTCTGCCCAGCCAGTCATGGATCGAAAGAGACATGATCGCTAATGCGTGTATCACGTATGGCACTTAATTGACAGACTGTTACTATCATGGTGGAATAGCAGGATAGACTGGGTCATATTGCCTTGATTGGCAGCCAGTCTACTGCAGACAGAAATGAACCACCTACTGCGGGAAAATCTTCTGCCTAGTGAGTCATGAATTGAAAGAGACATGATCGCCCAAGCGTGTATCACGTATGGCACTTAACAGATTGACAGCGAGGAACACTATGCATTTCCTCTTTTGAAACCAGATAGCTTTCTCCAAAGAACTGCCACTTAGTTCCACGGTAAATGAACTGATCGTCCATTTTAATAGCGTACCGGGTAGGGAATTAATAGTGATTTGTCGATTAAAGCTCATAAAATATGTTTTGTCTGCTTTTATACAAAGATCGATTTCTCTTGCTGCTTTCTCTAGGCGAGTGTTTATGAATCATTTATTTATTTATTTTTTTTACTTCAGGATGCACTTTAAGCTAAAACTCTGGGGGGCACTTTGAATTTTAATAAGGAAAAATTAGTCATGGACTTTGAAAATGGGGAAACAATAAAGTATTCTCCTGAACAAAAGCATTTATTTAAAAAAAAAATAACATTGTACAGGGTGCGAAGGATAGATTGTCGTCTAAATGACTCAAAACTGAATACAACACTGTCATCCCATTTTAACAGATATATTTACCAAAATTATACAAAAATATCTTGAAATACTAAAGAGTAAATTTATTCAATAAAATCGCTATTGGCTTCAATCACGGCCTCCTGCAACTCTTCTAGACGGTTTCCTTGTTTAAGTTAGTGAATGCTGCCATAATCATTGCCTTCAGTTCATCTTTCATCTTACAAGGAGTTTTATTAGTCTCTCGCTCAACTGCACCCAAAACATAATAATCAAGAGGGTTGCAATCTGGGAAGTTAGGTGACTAGATGTAAGGGAGGATGTGGTCACAAAAATTATCTGACAGTCATGACTTTATTCTCCTGTTTGTGTGACATGGTGCAGAGTCCTCTTGCCAGACATAGGAACTTCCAGCAGCCACCCTCGTGATCCAGGGAAGTCATGTCCTCCCTTTGAGTCCCTCAACGAGCGCCGGAGTTCTTTTCCTATCAGAACGATCAGAGTGAGTTTTCCCAGCTGCCGCACCTTCGTAATCACCATGAAACTCGTCCAACTCTTTCTGAATCATCTACACTGTCCTCGTATTGACACCCAAACATTCTGAAATGGTCGTATTGGAACTTCCGGCGTGAATGCCAAGGACCACAGCATGCTCTTTCCAAATGTCTGGTGCTCTTTTTCTCATAAAAACTGACCCTACTATACAGTGCAGTCGATAAAATCAAAAACAAACAACGCGCATGAGCGAAATTAAACATAAAATGGCGGCAATTGGTCTATCGCATCCTGTATATTGAAATCTGCTTGTGTCAAACCTGTGGTTGATGTGCTTTGGCTAAGAAGAAAATTGCTTTTAATGGCTTTTTGGCTTCATCTTCCCAAAGAATATGCATTGTGATGTAATGGATAACGAGTCGGAAAGAGAAATTTCTCCACTACCGAAGAAAGAAATGGCAGCTTACTGCGAGAAAATCTTCTGTCTAGTCAGTCATGAATCGAAAGAGGCATAATCTCTCAAGCGTGTAACACGTATGGCATTTAATTGAAAGAGTCAACAGTTATTTAGGTGAGAAAGTTGTAGAGAGACATGATCGCTCAAGCGTGTATTACATATGGCACTTAACTGACTGATTCCCAAAGAAGATTAGCGCTACAGTTTTCTTTAAACGGATTCTGGAAGAATCTGTTATTTATTCTTTAGAGACGCCGACATTGACTATTTTAAATCACTTGAGAAAGGCAAAAGGTAAAGGATTATCCACTCCTTAAAGATTACGCAATTTAGCTTCCAGTTTCAAATACCAAATGATAAAGATTTGACTTATACATGGAAGCCATGTGCTTGATATCGATAGCTTTCTTTAAAAAAAAACATTTTAAAAATATAAATTCATAATTATTCTCTTCTGTGTACTTTCAAGGCGCAATGGTTGCGAAACATTGCTCCAGACTGTACAATAGTTATAAAGCATGTTTGTTCCGGATATCGCAATTATTTCCCTTCAACTCCTCAATGGCACATGGCCCAGTGGATAAAGACGTTGGTTAGATCCAGTGACTAGACCCAAAGAGTTCTGGGTTCAATACCAGGCTACAGCAGAACCAAAAAAAACTTGGAGAGTTTAGTTAAAGGGAAATAACCAAGACATCCGGAAGAGGCATGGCATGTGGAACTAGAACCGTCTACCTCGGTGGATGAAATAAAGAGGTCGGTTTGAAATTCCATTAACCTGAGGAAACGTTGTGACAATGAGGATAAGAATCCCAATAATACAAGTAATCATAATACCTCAATTCAGCGATATAGAAAGATGCCGTTAAGGAATATTTGTGACGTTTGAACTTTTTATGGTTTTAATTTCTCCATAGAATGTCTTCGAGCACCATAAAGTCTTACCAGATACAATTCCAACCGTAGTCGGTGTTTATGGATAACACTTTTACATACAGGGTGTGATGGGTAAATTGTCACCATTATATATAGCCTCAGACTCAACATGGAGGCCTACATCAAGTGCTTGGAGGAGGTAATGCTGTCCTCGGTCAAGAGGGTGGCTGCTGAAAGATCCTGCGTCAGTGGTATTTTCATTTTTGCCTAATTTAGACGACAATTTATCAATTTATTATGGGTAATTTGGCTCCGATTCGAACATTTCAGAGTGTTTGGGTGTCAATCTGAGGACAGTGCAGAGGATTCGGGAAGAGTTCGATAAGTCTAATGGTGATTACGAAGACACGACAGCTCGAAAAAACTCACTCTAATCGTTCTGATGAGAAAAGAATTACCGAAGTTGTTAGCGAGGGCCTCAGACACAACACGGAGGCTTACATCAAGTGCCTTGAGGAGGTAGTGATGCTCTGGGTCAAGAGGGTAGCTGCTTTAAGATCCTATGTCTGGCAACAGGACTCTGCACCATGCCACACAAGCAGGAGAAGTCAGTCATGGCTGTCAGACAATTTCTGCGACGACATCACGCCTTACATCTTGCCACCTAACTCCCCAAACTGCAACTCCCTTGGTTACTATATGTGGGACACGGTTGAGCCAGGCCAACAAAACTCCGTGTAACATCAAAGAGGAACTGAAGGTAAATATATCTGTTAAATTGAAATGTCAGTATTATTTTCATTTTTGCGTAATTTAAGCGACAATTTTCCCATCGCACCCTGTGTGTTCTCTTGCATAGTACTTACTGCCGGACAATCTCCTTAAAACTGAAGAAGAGACATAGAAGCAGCAGAAATGTTGTTCTAGAAAAGGATGCTGAGGAGACTATGGAAAGAACATTAGGAGAAATAACAGAATGAAAAAAAGGTTATTCTGCGCTACAAGGGATAAGACGTTGTGGAGAGCCGTGATCGTCTACTTAGGAGACATGGCACATAAAGTATGCATGAGTATTTGATGACAGAAACGCTACGGAAGGCACCACTTGAAATTATAACAGCGGCAGTCCGTTTCAGTTTCATAATTGGTTTCTTCATGTCTCAGAAGGTCATGTGTGGGTCACTTCCTGGTAGGTTGAGGTCTACCTTAAACAAATTCACGTATCCGGCACTTTCTTCTACTCTGATTTTCTTTCACCTCCAACCAACTCTTGGAAAGCCAAACGGCGATAGGAAATGGATGACCGGAGCAGGTTTTGGTGAATCTGGATGCTTCTAGTCTTGAATCTGAACGTTGGTGGCGAACCTAGTCATCAACGCCATTAGCACAAAGGAAGCGTTCAGCAAAGAAATTAATTTCTTGGATACGAGATAAAGCCGACAATTTTCTAACAGAACTCTTCACTTCTAAAATTATTGCCAGTTTTCTCGAGATCGATTTAATTTTACTTGAAATGGGGTGGATGGAAGTTATTTTTGCGTCTCATCTCCAGTGACGAGCAAGATAACTTCTGCAAATCCCCATCCGAAGTAAAGTTCGTTTTTAGGAATAGAATAGAATGTTTATTATTGTTTGATATCAAGGAATACAATATTGTCGTTGTCGTTATCTCAGAGGAGCGTTGGTTTTCCATAATCGTGAGTCAGACTTTTATGCAATGTCTCATGTTGCTGCAAATCTCGTGTGAGGGGCAGACATTGCCATAGATGTTGCATGTACCGTACATGTCTAACAACGTTTTTGAACATACTCAGTCTTGACTGGAATTCGAATTCAGTGGCAATTTATATCACCCTGCACATATTGTATTAAATGAAACATTTTTTCTTCGGGATGTAGACGATCATGGGTACAGAGTCTTTTCACATATGAATTGCCTTGACAAAGATGGTGGAATGATTTCCCATTGTCTTCTTCACTGCTTTAGAGCCAAATCCTTCTTCTAGACTGACTTCCATGCCAGATTAGAGAGCCCAATCTGAATTGATAACACGTTTTTGTAAAAATTAAATACCATTTCCATTCAGGGGGTACACGGTCATGGCTCTCCACAGCTTTCTTTTCTTAGTTCTTCATGAATTGCTATGTCTTCTCGGGAATGACATTAGATTGGTTTCCAGTTGCCTTCTTCATGGTTTTGAATTCGGAGTTACCCTTTTCCTGGAATAGAGTTCATCCAAAGCTATAGAACCCGTTTCCATGCTATTTAACTTAAATTCCGTGTGCCTTTAGGGCGTGGGCGGTCATGGCTCTCCACAGATTCCTTTTCTTTATCATCTGTGAATTACCATGACGTCTTAAGAAAGATTGCGGGGTTATTTCCCGTTACTTTTCCCCTAGTTTTTTTTTAATTTAGAGTTGTTCTTCTATTAGCCTGGCTACCAACCATGGCTAGAGAGTCAAGTCTGTTCTACTATTTAATCCATAGCTGGGATTGAATAAAATAAGCAAAAAAAAAAAAATGCAATTAGTTCTAAATCAAGACTTGTAATATAGAAAAGAACTTGTTTTTTTTTTTATTATAGATTCATTTGAACTAACGTCTGGGAAGATTTTATTTTGGTGTGTGTGGGGGGGATAGTTTGAAAACACGCATCGGTGGCATCGAATACAATTGGCTGCCAAGAAACACTTAAGAGAATTCTTATGCTAACCAGATCCGCTGAACACTATAAATAAACAGGAAAAGATCAGTCTAATCACACGTGGCGAGATAAGTGGAGTTAGCCATTAACACACCTGTCCATGTAGATATTAATGGCTTTCTCCCCTCCTCGACTGACGAGTGGTTTAAACGAAATCTGTGAAATATATAAGAATCAGACCAATCTTGATACAAGGAATAGGCATACACTTAGCGCCATTGGCTTGAATGATTCTGAAAGGTGACAGGTTTATTTTGGTGAAGATCCGCTTTTTGGTCGATAGCGCCATCTGGCGCAAGAATTGTGGTTAAGTGCTTGGGTTGGATTAGGAGGGGAAAATAGTTTTTCCAGAGGAAAGAAATTTATTGCTTATCAGGGATTAGCATTTAGCCTATATATATGGAGTGATGTACATATGAGTGTACAGTTAAGCATGTGTATATACAAATAGATGCGTGTACGCACACGCATGTACACGCGCAGATATGGACAGAAAAATACATTTAAGGAAAATTGGGATTTTGCAGGAGTGTTTTTCTGTTTCAGTTCATAAACATTTACATATATTAAGTATGTCTACCCAGTTCTACGAATATACATGCCGGTACAAGCATGGGTCGTATGTTTTCTCTTCCCCTATCTCCTCCTCCTCCTCCTCCTTCTATCTATCTATCTATCTGGAATCCATTACATTCACTTACGTGCTAATACACTTGGGAAAGGTATGAATCCTCGTCTTCTCTCTCCAACTATGGGTAAATAGCAGGGCAGACTGGGTTCTATAGCCTTGGATGGCAACTGGTCTAAGAGAAGGACAACTCTGAATTCAAAACTTGCGGAGGGTCGTTTGGGGACCTTGTGGCACGTAGTGCACCAGGTCTCTGTATTCGGTCCTTCAAAAAGTGTGGATGGTTCTGCATAAAGCCTTCACCACTATAATCAAATCTAATGTGCTGTTGTCGGGCTTTCGGTTCCTAGGAACTGAGTTGTTTGACCCTCATACGTCGAATACAACGAGAGAGTCGAATATATATATATATATATATATATATATATATATATGAATGAAGAAATATAGTTTTAAGGTGTGCTATATTTATGGGATAAAGTGCTCAATATCAGAGACAGAGCGTATGTAAATATAAATATAAAAGTGAACATTGAAGTCAACACTCCAGAACAACATGCTGTTTCATGCTAGACGCAATCGTAAGGCGGCCTGACGATTGCCTCTAGCATGAAAAACAGCATGTTGTCTCTGAGTGTTGACTTCAATGTTCACTTATATATATATATATATATATATATATATATATGTGTGTGTGTGTGTGTGTGTATGTGTTCGTGTGTGTATATTTGGCATCAATCCCTCTTTTATACATGTTTCATTAACGCGATTGTCACGATACTGCGATTAAGGTTTTTTATTCAATTTTCTTGCATTTGTACCCATTTAAACAACCACAGAAAGCTACCAAACTCGGTCCTCAAAATACTTGTGGAAAATACGACCATAATGTGTTCTTCCACATGTAAAAAACTGCTACAAATAATTGAAGCATTAATAATAAAAAAAAGAAACAAAACCAAACTCTCTGTAACATCAATTTATGAACACAGGCACAATGTGTTGATAATGTTCGAAAAAAAAAAGATTCTCACCACTATATATATATATATATATATATATATATATAAAATTTACACATTCAGTTAAAATTATTCATGATAATGACTAATAGAATAGCCGAAAGCGCTTGGACATATAAAACATTTGGATAATTTTTACACACAGAAAAAGAATCAGTTGTACGAACGCACGAAAAATAGAATAAAAAACTTAAGCGCAGTACCTTGTCAATCGTTTACATGCATTATTCACACTGTTATTCTTAGTGCCATATTGACGACGTTTCGGTAGTTGTACGCTCCAACCTTCATCAGGTGATTGGAAATAACTGAGACATCCGGAAGTGGCATGGCACGTGGAACTAAAACAATCTACCCCGGTGGACGAAATAAATTTTGAATTTTATTGTTTATTAATCATATATATATATATATATATATATATATATATATATATATATATATATATATATATATAAATATATGGATATAGATCCGACAGTATGAAGAAAAAATACGGAAAAAAACAAACAAAAATCCTTATCCAAAATTATCTTTTTATATCCTCTGTATCATTCTAAACTTTTCTCCATTTGTTTTATATATATATATATATATATATATATATGTATGTGTGTGTGTGTGTGTGTGTGTGTGTAAAAATATATAGAAAATAGGAAACAACATGTTAGATAAATAATCCAAAGTTCTAGTATCTTTGTTATTATTTAAAAAAAAAATAGTGCTCGATGGAAAAGTAGAGCATAAATATAATTATTTATTTAAAAATATGATTCCAACACGCTACATAAGAGTTCTCATGTTTCAAAACAAGAGCCGAAAACTTCAATATAATTATTTGAGTTAAATTGAATTAAAGTACTCTTGAAGATGGAGAAGATGGAACAGAGCTTAGTACTTTAATTCAATTTAATTCAAATAATTATATTGAAGTTTTCGGCTCTTGTTTTGAAACATGAGAACTCTTATGTAGCGTTGGAATCATATTTTTAAATAAATAATTATATATATATATATATATATATATATATATATATATATATATATAAATTCACAAGATTTTGTAATTTTGTTTCTTGATGATTGAGGGCTGCTTTTTTAGAGACCTCATGAAATAAAAATTATTACCTATGGGATTTTAAGTGTTTGATATTCTTTGATTAATAACAATTTTGCTCTTTCTTTTGACATAGAGCTCTCCCTGGAACTATATCCTCCTGGAAATGCCATATAGTTTATCATATTGTATTATGATATATATATATAAAATGGAAAAGTTTTCTTGAGACTATATATGCGCACGGACGGGGGGGGGTGATGGGATTTTAATTTCTAAAAGTTTTTTTTTTTTTTGCCTCGCCGATTTCATTGCTCTGTCTTATTGTTTTTATCTTTTGTTATTGTTCTGCCAGGAATGGTGAAATGGTAAAAGCCAGGGTGCAAATTTACTGTAGATGACCTGTAGGCACTCTCTAGACATTTACATCGTAGTGAATTATTTGCAACTTTGATTAGAGTAGCATTTTTATGTTAAAATTGTGGTCAGTCCTTACGGTTGGCAATCAACTCATTTTATGTATTGTTTTGTAAAATCTCCCTCTTGTGTTCATAATATATATATATATATATATATATATATATATATATATATATATATATATATATATGATCTATCTATCTCTGTTCATATCTATCTATCTATCTATCTATCTATCTATCTAATCTCTGTTCATATCTATCTATCTATCTATCTATCTATCTATCTATCTATCTATCTATCTATCTATCTGTTCATATCTATCTATCTAATCTGTCGTTAATTTAATTCTTTTTTTTATAATTTAATAATAAACATCTGAGAACAATTAGACGAGATTTGCATAAGTACCTTTAAAAATTCTCTAAAAAAGAAGGAAACATGATGAAAACATTTCCAAGACCTAAAAATAAAATTGTATCGTAAAAGCTTAAAGATATTTTGCGATGTAAATACTATTGGTTTATTCTTTATGGAACTCTAAAAATTATGGTAAAAATAATCTTTTCTTTTTTCACGTCAAAGTTCATATCTATCTATCTATCTATCTATCTATCTATCTATCTATCTATCTATCTATCTATCTATCTATCTTGCTCTGCTCAGTATCTATCTATGTTGCTTTCCCGTGTCTTTTCTATGAATATAGTTATTGTTTTGAGGAATTTTTTATATGGTACCTAGCCTTTATGAATTAAGTGCAGTACTGGATTGGTTCATTTAATGTCTCATTCGTTGAAATCGCTAGATGTAACCGTAAGTAATATATTATCACACTTCTCGCTTCTGGAACTCTCTTCCGGCTTCTTGCTTCCCAGTCAACTTTTATCTTCAATAATGTATTTGTAATGTCAATCGTTATCTTCCGTTTTCTTAATTCTTGTACTTTTATTGTTCTCTATATAGTATTTTCTCATTTGTCTCTAAGGCTCAGTAACTCCTTGCGTCTTAATGGCTTTATTGCCTTGCTTAGGGTGAAAAAAAACATGTATTCATTGCCGTTTTTTTCTTCTCTTTATTCACAAGAACTTACCTATTTTATGACGTACCAGCTTATTTCCCAGGTGTTTACATGATCGGCCATGGGTAATAAAAGCCAGAAACCCTCGCCTCTATTTGAAACATTGGCGCACCACCTTCCTCTTATGTCAATTTTTTCTCGTCAATAGATTTTCTGTTTTTTTTTTTTTTTTTTTTTTTTTGGCATTAAGTTACAACAGGTTGAATCAAATCTGGGCTTGACAAATGTCTTACACAAAAAATTTCCGTCAAATGTTATGTCAGGAACGTCTGATACAAATACGAGACGAAAGTTTTAATATGTAAAAATGTTTATTTTTTTTTTTTTACAGAGAGGTTCACATTGTATAAGGCTACTAGAGGTAGAGGGTTATATTATTTTTGCAATTTTTGCAGTTTGGAGGGGAAGATAACGGTTAACCTTAGCCTTGAATAGATTAAGATTGTAGTGATCGGGAAAGCATCCTCTTGGGAGTCGGTTCCATAAAGCAGTGGTTTTCGGGAAGAGGCTGTTAGAGCGGAACTTACTTCTCATCGATGGAATACGGAGGGAATGTGTGTGGTTTGCTACTATGGAAGATAACGGTTAACCTTAGCCTTGAATAGATTAAGATTGTAGGGATCGGAAAAGCATCCTCTTGGGAGTTGGTTCCATAGAGCAGTGGTTTTTGGGAAGAAGCTGTTAGAGTGGAACTTACTTTTCACTGATGGAATACGGAGGGAATGTGGATGGTTTGCTACTTTGGAAGTGGCATGGCTGGTCCGTGAAGGATTGCCTCGAAGGGGGGGGCAGTGAATATAGTTTATCCGAGAAAGTAGCAATAAAGCAGTGAGAGGCTTGCCACATCCTGCCTATGAGAGAGAGGTTGGAGGGTGGAAAATAATTCGTTACCCACTCGGAGGCTCTTACTGGACTCTATCAAGGCTTTAGAGTTAGGTCTGGTCAGCTCCCTCCTAAATATGATAAGATTACACCATATTTGGTCTGATCTGGCTCTTGTAAATATAGAGGATAGTAGGAGGAGTCAGGTACTTACTGGAGTGGTACAGAGAGCCGACCATTTTAGCTGCATCCTTAGCAACGGATCGTATGTACGAGTTCCACTTGAGGCCTGGTCCAAGTTTGAAGCCCAGTAGTCTTTCAAGTCACGGTGTCTCTGCCGGGGGCACACCAGTTCATCCTGAATGGTGGTAGTTCGGGGTCCTATCGCCGATAATTGAATGTAACTACACTTGACAGTGGTTAGTGAGAAGATGCTACTCGAGTGGAACATTCTCACCGATGGAATATGGAGGAAATATGAGTAATTTGCTACTATGTAAGTGGCATGGCGTATTCTGGCCTTCAAGGTTTGCCTGTGTGGGACCAGGGAATGTAGTCTCTCCAAGCACTTTCCGTGGAAATAGCTGTAAGACAGCGACAGGCTTGCGACATTGCGCCTGTGGGAGAGAAGTTAAAGGGTTGGGAATAATTCGTCACCCACAAGGGCTCGGGGATGCGTTTGAACTCTATCAAGGCTGGAGAGTGAGTTCTGAACAGCTCCAGTCCAAATATGACAACAGTACACCATTTCTGGCCTGATCTGGTCATAAGTAGAGGATAGCAGCAAGAGGAGTCAGGTACTTACTGGAGCGGCACAGAGAGTCAACCATTTTAGCTGCATCCTTAGCAACGGATTATATGTACGAGTTCCACTTGAGGCCAGGTCCAAGTTTGAAGCCCAGTAGTCTTTCAAGTCACGGTGTCTCTCGCGTGAACTGTTACGTAATATCAGTCCTCCTATATGGCAGTGAATGCTGGACAATCTCCTCACAGATGATGAAGAGACTTGAAGCAACAGAAACAAAGAAAAGAGTACTGAACTGTTACGTAATATCAGTCCTCCTATATGGCAGTGAATGCTGGACAATCTCCTAACAGATGATGAAGAGACTTGAAGCAACAGAAACAAAGAAAAGAGTACTGAACTGTTACGTAATATCAGTCCTCCTATATGGCAGTGAATGCTGGACAATCTCCTCACAGATGAAGAAGAGACTTGAAGCAAAAGAAACAAAGAAAAGAGTACTGAACTGTTACGTAATATCAGTCCTCCTATATGGCAGTGAATGCTGGACAATCTCCTCACAGATGATGAAGAGACTTGAAGCAACAGAAACAAAGAAAAGAGAGTACTGAACTGTTACGTAATATCAGTCCTCCTATATGGCATTGAATGCTGACAATCTCCTGAAGAAGAGATTTGAAGCAAAAAGAAACAAAGAAAAGTGTACTGAACTGTTACGTAATCAGTCCTCCTATATGGCAGTGAATGCTGGACAATCTCCTCACAGATGATGAAGAGACTTGAAGCAACAGAAACAAAGAAAAGAGTACTGAACTGTTACGTAATATCAGTCCTCCTATATGGCATTGAATGCTGGACAATCTCCTCACAGATGAAGAAGAGACTTGAAGCAAAAGAAACAAAGAAAAGTGTACTGAACTGTTACGTAATATCAGTCCTCCTATATGGCAGTGAATGCTGGACAATCTCCTCACAGATGAAGAAGAGACTTGAAGCAAAAAGAAACAAAAAAAAGAGTATCGTAATATCAGTCCTCCTATATGGCAGTGAATGCTGGACAATCTCCTCACAGATGATGAAGAGACTTGAAGCAACAGAAACAAAGAAAAGAGTACTGAACTGTTAGAAATCAGTCCTCCCATATGGCATTGAATGCTGACAATCTCTCACAGATGAAGAAGAGACTAATATGAACTCTTACAGTCAGTCCTCCTATATGGCAGTGAATGCTGGACAATCTCCTCACAGATGATGAAGAGACTTGAAGCAACAGAAACAGAGAAAAGAGTACTGAACTGTTACGTAATATCAGTCCTCCTATATGGCAGTGAATGCTGGACAATCTCCTCACAGATGAAGAAGAGACTTGAAGCAAAAGAAATATTGTTCTACAGAAAAATGCTGAGTATCTCACTGACTGAATGCGTGAGTAAAGGAAAATGGAAGCAGAAATAACGCTTAAACTTAGAATCAGAAAGCGATAGTTGAAATCTCGCCGGCACATAATGAGGAAGGAAGACTTGGAGAATATGTCACTCACAGGGTATATTGAAAATAAGATAGACAGATGAAAGCAATGAGTAACCTATCTAATGAGCTTGTGCAAGCAGAGAGCAGAATAGGTGGTAGGAAGCCTGGTGAAGAGACAACTGTCGTGTCCCAAAACTTTTCTTGTCAGAGTCTATTTTACACATTTACAAATCTACTATTTACCCGTGAATTGAATACTTCTGCCATATCTAGTCCGGAGCTTCTTGACAAAATTCAAAGAAGGATCTGTAATGCAATCGATCAGAATTGGAATCTCGACTTCAGTCACATTCTCACCGACGTGCCGTGGCTTCCCTCTGTCTTTTCTACAAATATTTTCTTGGCAATTGCTCTGATGAGATTTTTTCTCTGTTTCACTGACTACATGATTTAAAACGTGCTACTAGATTGGCAATTAGGTCCCACCCGTTTACTGTTGAAATAGCTAAATTTAAATGTCACTTCTGCACCAATAGTTTCTTTTCTCGCACTTCCTGCTTATGGAACTCCCTTCCGTTTACTTGCTCCCCTGATAAATAAACCCCTCAAAAATTTAAATGCAACATCAAACACCCTCTTTTATCTTCTTAGACACC
>CAHIKZ030005525.1:582500-605000 GCA_903632075.3 Acanthosepion pharaonis | reverse complement strand
AAATAGGGAAATTATTTTCGGCTTTGCTTTGTATAAAAATTTTCATTTGAAAATCTTTAAAGCCTAGATTACGTGACACTGATGGTTAATCTCAGGTTACGGATTATGTTAACCTTTACAATAAATCTGTTGTTTTGTTTGATATTCTAATTTCACAAATTATTCTTTTATATTTTCTTTATAAAGATTTGAAATGACAGAGAATGTCAGATGTATTGAATTCGATTAATACGCGAGTCGAGGAGAAGCAAGTTCGTACACGTCGTCGACTATTTCAACTCAGTCATTTTCAGGACCAAAGTTCCAAGACACATTTGGTACGTTGTTTTCAACTTTCTATCATCTTTTCTCTCTTTTTCTTTCTTTCTTTCTTTCTTTCTTTCTTTCTTTCTTTCTTTCTTTCACACACACACACACACACACACACACACACACACACACACACACACACACACACAGACATATGTGTGTGTGTGTGTGTGTGTGTGTGTGTGTGTGTGTGTGTGTGTGTAAAATTCAGAAATAAAAAAATCTGATTTAAAATAAACATTAATAAATTGCAAAATTAAAAAGAGTGGGGGAACATCAACAGTCGCCGTATAAAGTATGGACTACCTCACTATCCCGATAACCAGATATCTTTAATAAAATTTAAATTATATACCGGTCAGTCTTAAGTGAGCACCTGAAGATGGCGTTGTGCATGAAACTCCGAGTTGTGTTACCGGTGAATGAAAAATGAAAAATGTATATTTATCAATATTTGAGGTTATGACTGTTTATCAGTAGTTTTATACTTTTAACCTATGTGACGTGCAAATATCCACTGTTTTAATCGGCTTGAAGCTAAAAAAAACAGGCCAGGTAAAACTATTGGGCCAATGAAAGATCTGAAATGATAAAGTCCTGATAATATACAAATTTCTAAGTAGCAATTCTTTCATCCTATTAATATAGGATATAGATAGATAAATTGATAGATAAATAGATATGAACATACTTGAGATAGATAGATAGATCCATTGGAATTGAGATATCGTTATTTACACTGTTTACAAGCGGACTATTATCCTCATCGTTGTTGTTATCACAACGTCTCGGCTGTTATTCCCTCTGGCCTTGTCGATCCAGGTAACTTATAAAGAATTCCGAATTGAAATCATTATTTAATTATTTAACATTTTTAATTAATCAATTAAAATTTAGAATTCAAGTTGTGAGTTTAATCCCCCACTCCACCGGTGAAACATATTTGGTTTCTTTGACTGTCCTGAGTTCGATCCCTGCGTCGGTTAGTGCTGAAAAGTCATATACTTTGTGTTGTACCCTAGGAAAGGGTTACTGAATGAGGAATAACCAAAACAGAGATTGGAAATGAAATGGTAATCTTTATAACATCAACAAAATACAATACTCGCCAGCGGTGTGAAGTAGGTAAACCACTGCTAGTGGTGGACTACTTGTACAGCAAATTACCCCCACTTACAATAGTGTCCAATGTATTTATGAGGATTGGGATATTAGTGTTCATAGGTACGGTATATAACATTTTGATTCAGAGGAAAAAGCGGACAAGCTACACAATGGTGAATAAAACTGGTGGGCATTAATTGATATGAGTTACCTCGTTATGTGAATTAAATGATACGAGTTATCTCCCCTAAATTTGTGGATTAACTAATACGAGTTATGTCCCATAAGTATGTGAAGCGGAATGAGAAATATCTACTAAATGTTTTATAACGACATTTTGCGAAGTTTACCGATTACGACAACAGATAGCTAAAATGGCCGAATTTGTGAGTATAACAACTAAGAACAGTTTTTTTGTTCGTATTGAATAGATAATACCGGTCGACATTTTTTTTCGGCCCAAATGTTGTTGGGCACAAGTTTCTGGGTTATTTTTTCACGCTGAACCTGAAAATAAAATTCATTTTTCCCATCACATCACGTTTTCTCAGTACAGATATTTTCTATTTTGCTTAAAATAGGCCCAAATACCCATTACCAGGGATATGCTAGGGCCAAGTAGAACCAACCCTAAGGTTTTCAGGTTAGAATAACTTATCAACCCCAAAAAGTATCACAATTATTTAAAGAATGCATTTTCAGTTCAGAAAAAGTTTTCAGAAAAATCTCACACAAAATTAAGGCAAACATGTGTTATCAATTTTTGAATCAAAACAGACAAAGAATGAAAAATACATTCCTTTTTCTCCATCCAAAGGTATAAATCTTCTCTTCTTGGAAACTCTACGGTGCTTTTGAAATGGTTGATCTCTTTTGATGCTCCAGTAGAAATTAACCATCATGTTAACATCCCATCTGCAAAATACCTAGTTGGTTATGCCTATCTGGTGTTTGGTGGCTATTTTAAGCACTGAAAGAAAATTCTAATCTTGCTAGTCTCAAATACACTCACCTAACACCCTAACAACCCGCATTTATTGATGTTCCTATGCATGCTATACAGAGACTGCATGACAATACCAGACCCCCATAAATTCTAGTATGATAAAATCTTATGTCAGTTTCAGGCTTAAAGTGAAAACTACTAATAAAAACTAAAATCGCTGATCTTGAATGACTTCTAAAGAGCTTCTTCTATGAAAAGTAGAGAAGAAACACAAATCACAAAGTTTTAACAAGCTAAGAACATTGAGGGCACAAGAGTATTTTCCAGTGAGATATCTCTCATAAAATCAAGCATTTTTAGGTCGGCTTATCTTAATTGAAATAGCTTAGAATTCATTTTAAAAGTTATTTAGATACTTTTTCTTGAATGAGAAATCATTTTAACATGAAATATTTCAACTATGTCACTGGCATATTTAAGCAATAGCATATCCCTGTAAATTAGGCATTTTGGCCTTTTTTGTAAGCAAAATAGAAATTATCTGTACTGAGAAAACGTGATGTGATGGGGCAAAATGGACTTGGTTTTAAGATTCAGCGTGATAAAATAACCCAGAAACATGTGTCCATTGCCCAACAACATTTGGGCCGAAAAAATGTCGACCGGTGATATTCTTTATGTAAAGAATTTCGACATAAATTATTATGTGAACATTTTTTAAATGTATAACATGGAATATGTTTTTGTTTTCTTTCTATTTTTTCATAACCCAAGTTGTCAAGGGGAAAATATTCGGGACTGAGATTTCCTCTATTTGATGCTGCAAAAACCTCGACCCTCCTGAAGGGCCAGCAGGAGTCAACCGTGCCGAGTAACGGATGTTTGGAAAAGGTCGTTCCCCTCTTCCGGTGGAGCTGGCCACGGAACGGGAGAAGACCCGGATGGAAACGACCGCTTGTACGGTTGCCTTCCATTCCCGTAACAACTGCAAAAGCCGAGTCAGTCAACGTCAGATGCTCAGAGCCTTTTTTGGAGTGTGATCTAAAAGCGAGTAGTCTTCGTACGGAAGCTCTTCCTAAAAACCCGTCTTCTTTCCGCTCCCACAGAACAAAGTTAGAAATAAAACCAGAAACAGGAAACAATCTCAAAGACAATGGAATAAAGGATGACCTGCCCGAAATAAAGCGGAGGCAGTTAGTGGTCATCATTCCCTATAATCAATGCGATTCAAATAGTGACGAGAGCGACGAGAGTGTAGATGACGATGAAGCGTTTGGTAACGACAGCGTCAATGAAAACCATCAAAACATACAGATAAAATATTCGTGTCACGAGAATACAGAAAAGAAAGAAAGATTTTTCAAAGACGACATTTCTGGTAAAACGACCTATAACAAACAATCTAAAAAACTTCCTTTGCAATCGAAATCAAACGTACCGACTGAAAGCCGGAAATCTGCTCAGCGCATGCGTGTTCTTATGAAGAAAACGATGACCGCCATAGAAACCAGTGAACAAAGCTGTTTAACTTCAGGAAATTCATCCGATAATGAAGATAAAACTAAAGAAAAAGCAGTAGTCGATTTTTCTCACAAAGTACGAGTTCAATGGCAAAAGGAACTAAGGGATATTTTAAACAAGTCCCCTGATTATAAACGATGCGGAGATATGGCGAGAAGCAACGAGAAAACCGATTTACGGTCATGTAAAATGGCGACACCTTTGCCTTCGGTTATCTCGGATGATATTTTCTTTTATTTGCAAAACAATCACAGAAAAAGTGATGATAAGCTAACCGAATTGGTAAAAGAAAACGTCGACCATCTTCAGCGATTGGTAGCTGGTTATAATTTGGCATTAACATGCCAAATGCAACAGGAAACAGGAAAACTCGACAGTAAGAAACAGAATCTAACGACACGTCTGGAAAGACGGACGAAAAAAAGCACAAGGGAAAGTCAAAAGGTTTGTGGGCTTCGTGACAACAGGCAGAGTGATTCGTTTGATTTTCATTTTTTTGGGAATCTTCTGGAAGCGTCTAAGAGTCAACCTAGTGTTGGAATCAAACATCGCCTAAATGATTCTAAGAAAAATTCTTACACCTTAAATTCTGAATACTGGGTGATTAATTCTCCGGTTTATAAGAAAAAAAACTATAAAAAGAAACTGAAATAAAAGCATAAAAAGAAAAACGTGAATGAAGTATATATATATATATATATATATATATATATATATATATAAACTGAAACTAAAATTCTTTCGAAATTTGATTTTAAATAAATACACAACTAAATTAATGTCCGTACCCAAAAACAATAAAATACTTATCTTACACAAAAAATATTAATTTTTAAACATAATCACCCTTGTTTTTAATTAAGCAAGCAAGGCGATAATGCCACTAAGACGCAAGGACTTACTGGGAATGGAAGATAATGAACAAATTTTAGAAGGAACCGAAAACCCAATCCTAAACAAGGGATATATCTCTACTTTTGCTGAAAAGAGTGGGGAGGAGTGTGAACCGGACGTCACTCGTTTTAATTTAGTGATGTATATTGATTATATACATGAAATATGATACAGTGAACATTTCAGATCAAAATCAGATCCACGTGTTACCCTTAACAACATCAACTACGAGCACAGCCAGGATGTACTGGCCGTATTCAGAATTTACACATATACCTACGTCTTAGTAACTTACACACCATTTGCAATAGCACAAAAAAGCAATAGTTGAAAAGCCAAAATGTAGTCGGAACGAATAATCATTTGTACAATTTTTAGTTACATACTAAATCCTGAAGAGATGTGTGTGTGTGTGTGTGTGTGTGTGTGTGTTAATTAGTACATATACGTGTACTTACGTTTTGGTGAGCGACTAAAGTTTCGCTGGATTACCAGCTGGTTGGGCACAAGATGCATGTTGTTATTTAAAAAAAAAAAACGCCATTTGTTTACTTTTAACAACATACATCTTGTGCCCAACGAACTGGTAATCCAGCGAAACTTTAGTTGCACACCAAAACGTAGGTATACGTATATGTACTAATTAACATATATATCTTTGCTCTGTCTAACCACATCGAGCACCGTTACGTTTACATCTCATGTATAAATTTGACGATTATTTATTTGCTTGTCTCTGTATGCGCACCAGCACACGCGTATACGCTTGTTTATATATATATATATATATATATATATATATATATATATATATATATATATATAAAAAATGCACATATAGTGCTGGCGTTAATAAAACAGTGATCGATGTAATACAACAGAGCTATTAAGTATATATATATATATATATATATATATATATATATATATATAAAATAGGAAGGAACTGGTTAGGTAAATAATCCAAAGTCCTTAGTATTTTAGTTATTATTTTTAAAAATAGTGCTCGATACAAAAAAATGATTCATCAAATCTCGACTTAAGTCGCTTTGTTTCGAAACAAACGCCAAAACTTCAATATAATTATTTAAATTATTTAAATTGTTAAAATAAGCTTGTTCCATCTTCGCTGATCGCTTGAAGATGGAACAGAGCTTATTTTAACTCAATTTAATTTAAATCATTTAAATAATTATATTGAAGTTTTCGGCTCTTGTTTTGAAAGATGGGACTTCTTATGTCGCGATTTGGAATCATATTTTTAATATATTATATATATATATATATATATATATATATATATATATATATATATATATATATTATTATCGTCACTGATGGCGGGCTCAGACTATCATGCACAATGCAATCTCCAGGTGCACCTGAAGATTTTGTTGTGCATGAAATTCCAGTCATGCTATCGGTGAAGGATAATATATATATATATATATATATATATATATATATATATATATATATATATATATATAGGCCTGTGAAAGAAATTTGAGACAAAAAAACTATAAATTATAAATAAACTATGCTAATATAATTGTGCTTTTTCGCCCCTTGTTTAGTTCTCACGACCGTTACATGCTGCCATTCCGTTTTGATTGCATGAAAAGTGGGTAAAAGACACTACTTGGTTTCAGTGAGAAAATCTAAGAAAGAAAGAAAGAAAGAAAGAAAGAAAGGAAGGAAGATTGAGAAGTTTAATGTCTGTTAAAGTGAAATGGAAAAAGTTGTCATTTTCAAATCTTTTCAGTTGTATCCCCTTACTTCTTAAAATAACAATCAACATTCCTATTTATGATTGTTATTGCAATATTTTGTTAAAGTTGTTAAGCTCAAATATTTAACGATGCGATAGGGTGATTTCTTCGGAGATTTTATTGTCGTTGAACCCGCCATGAGTTCATTCAATCATTAACTTAAGCATTAAGTTTTATCAGAAAATGTAAATAGAAAAACAGTGAAATTTTGATCTTTCTAGTTGATAATAAACTAAAAGTATTTACTGTATATTAGTGAGCATTTTGACCAAATAGGGGCACGATGAAAAAGATGTTAAAAATCCGAATTTTCGGACTCGTCTCTGTCTTTTATTAACTAGACGAGAAATTGAAAATATCTTTCCAGCATCTGTTATATAAAAAATAACAACAAAAAACAAACAAATTCCCCGGAAAAGAGAGTTCCACTTCATTTTTTATTTTTTATCTCTCGTCTCAATGATAAAGGACGCAGTCGTGTCCGAAAATTCCGACTTTTAAAATCTTTCTCATCATGCTTCTATTTGGTCAAAAGGCCTACTAATATATAATCAATATTAGTTTTATTATCATCATTATTATTGTTGTTGTTTTTTTATCTCCTGAATTTATTTCACCGTTATATTATATCTACATAAATGGACAATCTTTCTTTATTACAAACACACACACAAACACACACACACACAAACACACACACACACACACACGCACACATTTATATATATATATATATATATATATATATATATATATATATGTATACATCGAATGTAACTGCAAAATTGTCCAAATCGGGTAAAAGCAAAATTGTCCATTTGTTAGATTAAGTTTAGAACCGTTGTTTTTTAGAAATGATTAAAAATATCTTACTGGAATTCTCCGAGGTTTTTATAACACTGTTGGACGCAAATGACATGTTCATCATTAATTGATTATAGCTAAGTATCGGAAGCTCTTGAAGGATTGGAATAAAGTTCATATATATATATATATATATTCCAGGATCATTTTCGAACTTATTCAAGATGATCTTCGCCTTCTCTAACCTTCTAACTTTCTGTCCTGGAGTAACAAGTTGTCTCAAAAGTTTCTCGTACGATTCCATTTTCAAGTCTTTTTTCACTATTCTTTGGACTGTCATAGATGAAACTCCTCTCCCACGTGTCAAATGTCTTATAGGTTGAGTTGGATCTTTTCTAATTGATCTCTTTAGCTGTAAGTTGAAATGATGATCCCTCTTTCTGTTGTGGCTTTCTGATCCAGTTCTCTTCTCGACTGTTCACCCTTTTTTAAAATTATTCACTTGGTTCTGGAATAGACTTTTTAAAAACTTATTCACCGTCCTCGTGATGATTCTTGAATGGACTTTGAAGATGGAAGCCTGAGTATGAATATTGGTAACATTGCTGAAGGCCTGAATAATCTTTTTCCTCTCACCATTGCTGTTGGGAAGACAGTTGGTCAAACACAAAAGAATTTTAACCTTCTCTATTTTAGCTGAATATCTGAAAGGTTTTTTCTGTGAAAAATAGTTTCGAGATTGCTAACCGTCTTATCTAAAAACCTGGAAAAACCGTTATTTTAGTGTTTTTTAAATATCAAATATTTTGTGGGATGGACAATTATGCTGTTATACGATTTGGACAATTTTGCTGTTACACTAGGTGTATTGAAAGGCGTTTTGTTCCAATTATGCGTGAATAAGATAGCATAGCATGTCACTGCAAAATCGATTGATGTTCTATTTTCATCATTGAATCAAATCTCCGGTCCCCCCCACCCAACATACCCAGGACCATAACAGACCCGTCACCCTTACATAAGTGTTGGAAGCACATATTCATCATTCATTCTTTCTTCTGGTTTTCTTATCGCAGACACCCTCCTGTTACTACCCATAAGTTCAAATTTAGACTCATCTGTCCACAATACATTTTGTCACTCTTTCAATACTTAGGCTTTTTGCCCCTAAAAGTCTTCTCTTTTAAGCATGGGGGTGGGTCTATTATGGTGTGAGGGTGTTTTGGGGAGAAGGGTCCGAGATTTGATTTAGATGAAGGAAATCATAAAAAAAAAGAACAATACCATTTCATTTTGCAAAGACATTTTATACCATCTGGTTTATGCATAATTGGAAAAAAATCAAGACAAGACAACGATCTAAAAGACTCCTTTAGATTATGTCAAAATTACCTCGAGTTTAAAAAAAAACCCAAAAAACACGATTTTTGAAATTATGTCTTGGGTGCCTCAGTCTCCTGAACACTTTCCCATTGAATTAGTATGGAATGAATTGAATAGGAGAGTTCGAAGAGAATACCCAAAGAGGGAGAGTAAGCTTTTTCAGTGCTTGAAGAATGCTCGAGAAGGTCGGCTGTCTATGCTTTTTCAAAAACTGTTGGAAAGAATGCCAAGAATTCGTAAAGCAGAAGTTAAGGCAGGTAGTGTTTTATTGATGAAAATAAATTATGATGCTGTTGTATGATAATTTTTTATAGCTAAGTGCTTCTTTTTTGTCAGAATAAAAACAAATACACTATAGTTACTGAAATGTTATCATTTACTTTTAAAAATACAAAGTACTTCATTTTAAGGTGTTGTTTTAAAAAAAATTATTGCAGTTTGGCTTCATATATATATATATATATATATATATATATATATATATATATATATATATCAGTTTAAGTAAAACAGACGACCTTAAACTAATATTCGCTCTGTTTATTCATTGAGCATTGGGATTATTCATACGGATTACCAAACATTTCATTACCTACCTACCTACCTACCTACCTACCTACCTATATATATATATTTCCCAGACCAAAATAAATTATTAAATAAAAGATCCGAGCTCATCTCAAAATGCAGACATGAAAACAAATTTTTACTACGTTACTTAAAAATTGAAAACGGAAAAAATAAAATAAAAACATAAATAAACAAGTAAACAAAATAACAATAAAAATAAGCAAAATTAATTAATCCAAATTACCAAATCACACCTGTTAGAATAGACGAAATAGAATAATAATAATAATAACAAAAAACAAAACAAAAACAACGAACCCAAATAAATAAAGTAAATAATAAACAAAGTAGCAAACCATTATGACCAAAATATTAGTTAGACTAAAAAATCAAACCAAAAAATCGGACGAAAAAAATAGCTATAACTGTTATATAACGATAAAAAAAAAAAAAAAATAAAATAAAATAAAAATAAAAAATAAATAAATATATACTACGTTACTTAAAAACCGAAAACCGAAAAGAGAAAATGTACAAGTAAAATAAATTGACCTAAATTCATCCAAGTAAATAAATAAACAAACCAATCCCGATAAAGTTACCGTTAGAAAAAAACAAATAAAGATAATCAACCCAAATAAACACAAATTAAAAACTGTTCCTGCCAAAATAATAGTTAGAATAAACTACAACAATCAACCCCAAAAACCGAACAAATAGCTTTTAATTAAATTCTCAAACCAAAACAAAACTATTAAATAAGTGATATAAACAAATTTTACTACGTTAATAAAAAAACACCGATTAAAAAAAAATAAATAAATAAATAAATAAAATAACAAACAAAAAATAAAAACAAGCAAAATAATTTAACCCAAATAAATAAATAAACGACTTCCGGTAAAATAACCACAATAATAGACTACCCACAACACACCACTGACACGTATATGTATAAATAGCCGAGAAAAATAACAGCACACGTGGCCTGACGATTGCATATAGCATGAAACAGGCTGTCGCCTCTAAGTGTTGACTTCTATGTTCACTTTTATATATATATATATATATATATATATATATATGCAAAACACTATGTATCAAAAAATACTGTTACAAACTTTAGGATCATATATATATATATATATATATATATATATATATATATATATATATATATTAATATTTTTATTTAAAAGATGACTTATCCCGTCATCAGACAATGTTCGGTAACTTTTGATGAAAAAGATTTACTTTTGAAAACAGAAAGAAATACGTTTGCTTATTCAAGAGTTAAGAAGGAGGTATATGAAAAGTTTAAAATCTTATGGCCGTGACACTATTGACCAATCAAAAGACAGATCAAAGTTGAAATTAAGAATATAGTATAGTGGTATTCATACATGTCTCGAGGAACTTTCATTTTAAGACGCGACACCATTCATCCAGTTAGGAGTATACATTTAAGATACGATAAAATAATCCGATACACACACACACACACACACACACACACACACACACACACATATATATATATATATATATATATAACAATAAGCTAATTTTATTTTTTAAAATTATTTTTGTATATATCTAAGAACAGAGAGGCATCTAGAATGATTAAATCATTTTTGTATATAATTTTGAACCTAAAATTACACACTTATTTTATTCAATGAGCCTTAATTCAAGGCAATATTTAAAATTTAAAAATCAAGGAATTAAATCAATATTACATGTACCATAATATATAATAAAATAATGGATATATAATTGTAATGCATAGAACGTAATGAATTGGCTGTAATTAATATGTAGACATTGTATAATGTTTACCTTAAAATATAGTTAATAGAATTTTTCATAAAAAATCTATGTATATTTAAAATATTTTTTTCACCATAAGTTACCAAACATTGCCTGATGACGGGATAAAACCCGAATCAAAGAAATTTTAAATAAAATATTAAAAGTATTATGCTCAACGTTGTATTAGCACATTTAAAAAAAATGCTAAAGAACTACGGATTCTAAATCTCTTTGTTCTTTCTTTATATATATATATATATATATATATATATGGTTAGATAGATGTGAGTTTGTGACCCTGGGTTTCACACTTTAGCGATCGTCAGACAAACTGATTAATTTTTAAAATTTTGGGTTTATGTAGTTCCATTAACACCAATACACGCAATCTACATAAACCAAAATTTTAAAAAAATCATAAAATAAATAGACAACTCTTGTCTATAAAAACATGTAAACATACATACATTATATATAATATATATATATATATATATATATATATATATATTTGGACAAAGTCCGATAATTATTTTATGAATAAAAAACCGATATCTAAAATAATTGTCAGATTTTGTCCATTTCATAATATGTGACATCATTTGTTTACATTTGGATACGCATCGAGCAGATATGAATGTACGAGAGAAAATCATGGAGAATTGTAGTTTAAAAACAGTAAAATCGACCTTGTTAACCGAAACGTTTCTCTGTGGTTCAATCGGTAAAGCGCATCAGGATATATGACGGTTCCGTATAGGGTACAGGTTCGATTCCTGTCGGAGGACGCATATTTTCAATAAAAATTCAGGCCGGACATTCAGGCCGGTAAATGTCGTTAATACTGTTTATTATAAGCAAAGCATTTACTTAAATATTTGTATCCATAAAAAGAACGTATAAACATAAAAAAATGTCTATATATATATATATATATATATATATACAAGTGTCATTAAAGTCAACTGACAAGGTATTACGATTAAGCATTTTATTCAATTTTTCTGGATATAAAGTGTGTAAAAACTGTTCAATTATTCAATATATTCGAGTAGTTTCGACTATTCCATTGGCCAGTATAAAGGCTCTTTTTTATTTTAATTCTTAACTGAATATATAAACTTTTAAATATCTGTAGCTACAGTGATGGGAATATTTTTAATTTTCAAAACACGGTCAGTATGTTGTGGCCGTGTGCACGTGCTGACCTTGTTTGGAAAATAAAATAGATAAAAAGTGTAATCTCACTACCGTGTCAGTCGGTTTTAAAAAAAATCTTGTAAAATAGAGGGATTGCTACCCAAATGCACAATAATTAAACTAATTAATTAAAGATAATGAAAGAGGAACAAATAGAGAGAAATCCGTACACAGAAATAGAGAGTAAAAAAGTGAAAAGTCAGGAAGGAAAGAAGAGGGAGAGATATTGATAGAGGAACACACACACGCACACACACTCACACACACAGAGAGAGAGAGAGAGAGAGAGAGAGAGAGAGAGAGAGAGAGAGAGAGAGAGGTCAGGACAATGAGAGAGACGAACAGACAATGAGAGACAGAACACTAAATAGTGGCATATATATGTGAGATACACTGAGATATGAATAGGTTTTAATCTATCTCTGATTATATATATATATATATACATATATATACATATATATATATATATATATATATATATATATATATATATATATATATATATATATATATATATATTCTATCTATAGTAGACTTTGTGTAGATAATAATAGCTTGCTTGTCATTAAAGCTGAAACCCACTGCATCGCTGAATCTTCCGCCATCTCTCTTGAATTAGCTTCATTAAGGTAATTCAACCTGATTTTCAACTGAGTATAACATCTGTACGAACGTCATATTTTTTTTTATTATCAGAAACATCTGCAGCAGCACCGGGGTTACCTCCCTTGCTCACTCATTCTTTCTCATCGTTGCCTGTGCGTCCATATCACATCAACGTAAATAAAGAATTAAACGCCATATTTGACGTAAATACAGGCTGAAAATGCCACGAGGGCAATGAAATAAGAAATATTAAATACAAAGACTCGTGGAATTTCTTCAGTTTGTTTACAATTTGAAAAGTACTAAAATATAGATTCACTTACTGGGAAATTAGATTTTGTTTCATTGTTTATTTTTTTTTACATTGATGTTCACCCTGTACAAGGCCCGAGAACCACTTGAGGTAGAGGGTTACAGAGTAAGATGCAGGGTTTATGAGGATATGTGGGGAAGATAACGGTTAACCTTAGGCTTGAACAAGTTAAGATTGTAGTGATCAGGGAAGCATCCTCTTGGGAGTTGGTTCCACAAAGGTTTGTGGGAAGAAGCTGCTCAAGTGGAACTTACATCTTCCCAATGGAATACGAAAGGAATGAGGGTGGTTCCCTAAAATGTGAGTAGCATGGTGGGTCTTAGTTATGAAGGTTAGGAGTGGGGGAACTGAGGTGTGTAGTTCGTTTGAACACTTTCCATGAGAATAGCAATAGAGCAACAAGAGGCCTGCAACATTTTGACTGTGAGGAAGGGGTTGTAGGGTGGAAAACAATTCATCAAACTCAAGGACACAGAGATTCTTTTGCATTCTATCAAGAGTGGAAAATGAAGACTGTGCAGCTCCTGCCCATATATGACAGCAATACTCCATTTTTGGCCTGATCTGGCTCTTGTAAAGGTAGAGGATAGAAGGAGGGGTCAGGTACATGCTGGAACTGTACAGGGAACCGACCATTTTTCCACCTTTAGCGATGGACCGTATGTCGAGGTTGAGTTTAAGTCCCAACAGGCTCACAAGGGGTGGGGTCTCTCTGACCCACTAAACGCTTTTGGACTCTATTAAGACTGGAAAGTGAAGACTGTAACTCCTGCCCATATATGGCAATAGTACAACAGAACAATAAAAAAAACAAAACAACCCCCCCCCTAACGGCAACCTACTGCGGGAATATCTTCTGTCTAGTCACTCATGAATCAATATAATCATAAGCATGATATCGTAAGCGTGTATCACGTATGGCACCCAACTGACTGGCTCCATTTCAGGTCTGATCTGGTACTTACTGGAACAATACTTAGAACCGACCATTTTCCCAGCATCTCTAACGATGGATCGTATGTACACGAGTTTCACTTGAGGTTTGAGTTGAGTTTAAGTCCCAGTAGGCGATCAAGACAAGTCTCATCTTGACTCCCTAAATATTAGCATGAGCCATAAGTACCGTATTTTCCGGCTTACAAAACGCACTTTGTTCCTAAAAAAATACACTGAAAAATACGTGTGCGTCTTCCAAGACGAACGTAAGGCAACGCCCAGGCTCAAGTAAACTTAGACGGTCCCTTAATTGGCTTCACTGATAGGGACGTGGATTTTTATGTTGAGTCATTACACTATAATGTTAGCTATCTAATTCAACCATTTCTATGATGTAACCTCAGTACTTTGCTGTTACAAGTATTTCCAAGATTATAAACCTTCCTGGAGCTGAGCCACAAACTTAAACATGCTCTGCTTACTAGCAGAGAGTCTTTTTGCTCTTGACTAGTATGTCATTGCCATACAAACAAAATCGGACGAGTGATTAATTTAAACAACACGTATGTGAGGGACGCATGTGAGAATGACTTTCTTTTTCTTAGAAATTTCTTTCCGATATTAGAGTGTGTCTTCTAAGCCAGAAAATACGGTAATTTAAGATTCCCGTTTTGGGGAATTAATTGTAATGTATGTACTATCTTAGTGACTAATCATCATGAGACAATTAAAAATAAACTTTAGAGTATACTGTGAAGACTTTGGTGGCGGAATTTGTGACAACGTTCTCCGCTCGTCCGTCGTTCACTGCCCTTGTGTTGACATCCAATATCGGCTGTATTTGCATGTACTCCCGACTTCGCTATGCTCACAGATTTGTCCATTTGGCAGTCATCGTATTGAACAAAAAATAATAACGACAATTGTTTTTAAAGACACTAGTTGGGAGTTACCAACAATGCGATTTATCACTTAACCGTGGGATCCTTCCTTCAACTTCGACAAGTGGACTGCTATCGTACTAACTTCCGGCCCTCCACAAAAGAACACTGACATTCAGTGCCTGTCGCTTCACTCACTGCTGATCCCTCACTCCTGGGTGCTAGGCAATTACTAACTCACTGGTCACCTACCTAATTCTCTCACGGCTAGACCCATTTATCTTTTGACTTCCTGCTTCTCTCTGCTTATATAGATAATGGCTGGGGACCCACCCCCTCTATTCACTTGTGTTCCAGAAGATTTGAGACCACCCCAGAGCCACGTGAGTGGACAAATCTTTAAAGGACTACTTTTATGACTATCTAAAATCATTGGTAATTTTTTTGTTTCCCAATTCAAAGGCGAATTGGAGGCATGAATCCTGAAAAGACCGGCAATTCAGTTGCCTCAAAGATGGTCTGGAAACGAAATTCAGATAACTGGGTGAGCTTAAAAAAGGAAGGAGTTTACATAAGTATGATAACTTCTAAAGATGTGTGAGAAATCGTATTGTTACAACACTAACATACGAAAATGTTCAACATAAAAGACAGGGAATTGGCAAGGATAAACCTTTACAACCAGCACCAAAAACTGAGATCCGTAGAAGAATGGCAATGTTGCGTGATAGGATGTTCCATGAAAATTATCGAGAAATTGTTCAAATACAAGGACCCGGAGATCGAGATTATCAAGATGTGGGGAATGAAAACTGAGACTGTACCAATAGTAATCAGAGCTCTGGACTTCGTGAGAAAAGGAATGGACAATTTTACTAACAGTGTCTCAGGTAACATCAACATACAATTCTTTTTAAATGAGTGAATTATGGATATAACAGTTTTTTGTTCAATAACAATGATTTTACCAGATGCAAGTGCTACTATTTAACGTATAGTTGGGAGGAGAGAAGCGATGAACATTTTCCGAGGTTATTTACATGTAATTGAATGTAACGACCTTGCCTGGAATTGAAACTCGTCTATCTATTACAGCACCCACAAATCAATAATGACATAATGAAAAGCAATAACGATAAAAAAAATAAAAGAGGTTCAGGCTGAGTTAAACTTCTTGATTAGATGGGACGTTGAAATTTAAATTTCAAGATAGAATCTCTCTGTATCTTGACGGTTTCAATTTAAATTGGAGTCCATGTTTTAGTTTGAATCCCATCTTTTCCCCTCTTTTAATATATAAGGCAGATTCCATCAAAAAAAAAAAAAAAAAAAAAAAAAATCGGTATTTGTCTGAAAAATATCTTTCTTGGAACAAAACCAGCCACTAAGAAATCTTTTCGGTTTGCCATAAACACATTTGTCAAGATGTCTCGAGTTTGGAATATTTTCAAAAAGAAAAATATAAAAATATTGATGAAAAATGATCACGAATTCAGTTCTGAATCTTTATTTTCAAGATTTGTGGATTTTTTTTCTCTTAAAAACTTTCATTGTGTGTCTTGTCTAAAAAATAATAAAAATGAAAAGAAAAAAATAAAAGAAAGAGAAAAAAAAAAATAAAAGAAAAGAGTTATTTCCCTTACATTGATAATCAAAAGTTATTTCCCTTGGAATATAAATTTTTCTAACATTTTTTTTGAGTTTTGCTTATGCATTTTTTAATGGAATTTACCAAGTCACTTAAAATGTAGATACATTTGGCATATTATTTTCATTACAATATTACATTAAAAATCTCCACATTTAAAGAATATTTTAAAAGGTATATTTGTAGGCTTTAAATATATGAAAGTTTGATGATGTTTTGGTTGTATCGTCATCATCATCAGGAAAATTTGGACGGCGACAGAAAACTTATTTATTTCGTAATATTCTCCAACGGTAATTATTTATTAAACAAAATATATATTTTTCACTGGACCACAATAAGAATCGAATGAATTAGTAAAGATCTGAAAAGCCATCTTGCTAGCCCTAATAGGGTTAGCCCGCTCGCTTTTTCATCCCAGGAGATGATGATGGTAGCACAAGCTCTTGATAGCACACACTCTTGATATCGTCTTAATTGGAGACATCAGAATCAAGTACATCCAGAAATTTGACTATTTTAAAAAAATCATTTCACCCCAAACAAGGTGATAATTAAATAGTAAAATAATATTAAAAGGTCAACAACACTATAAAATGGCTCGAAATAACCGCATTTACAGCCACAATAATTCCTACAAAATACACTCTGGAATAATTTGAAACATAGCCGCTACTCTCTACGCAATAGCCGTTAGGATAATAGAATAGATCTTGCTGTCCATAAAGCACCATTGACTAGCATATATAAATAATCGAGCAAATTCACAAGACATGACCTAAAGATTGCGGTCAAGCATGAAACAGACTGTCGCCGGTTGGTGTTGACCTCTGTGTCTACACACACACACACACATACACAAATTCACACACACACACACACACACACACACACACACACATATATATAGTATTTGAAATAGCCATTTTGTTTCAACTTGATTTTGAACGTTTTAAAACTCTTTATTCTGCAATCACCGTCATCACTTGACAAGACACCGGAACTGCTGAAACAATATGGCTATTTTTGTAATGATGTTATCACATGCTTATGTTATAATTTTTGAATAAATATCATTTGCTCTACTTGGTATTTAGCACTCTTTTAAGAATGTTTTTGGTTATTGGAATTGTATTCTGTCTACACCAATCCTATACTTGTGTGTGTATATATATATATATATATATATATATATATATATATATATATATATATGAAAAAAACAAAACAAAAGGAAAACTTATCTTAGGCGACGTGTTTCATCCTCTGTGGGACTTTATCAAGGCAAATGTAAGGATTTTATTTTGTAGCAATATTTATATACAAGAGCAAAAATGTTATTGGGTTTTCTGGATAGGGGTGCTCATGGATATTCACGAGATTAGGGGAAAAGTCAAGAAAGTTCATGGACATGAGGTGATACAGTTTAGTACCTAATAAACGAAAGTGAGTAGGAGGTAATTTTTTTATGTATGCATATGTAAAATTGGCTGACTTTAATATTAAACTGATGCATATCCATGAGCACCCGTCAAAATTCGGAAAAACTAGTAACACACACACACACACACACACACACACACACACACACACACACACACACACATATATATATATATATATATATATATATATATATATATATGCCCAAGTATAGGACTGGTATAGACGGAATACAATTACAGGGTCTGATTGGTAAATTGTCTCCATTTTATATTTTTAATTTCGCGCATGCGCGTTCTTTGTTATTGATTTTATTGACCTTACAGTATAATAGGGTCAGTTGGGCAAGTCAATCCATCAGAAATTTGGAAACAGTATGCTGTACTGCTTGGCATTCTCCCCGGAGAATACGAATACGAACTCCAATACGAACATTTCAGAGTGTTTATGTGTCAATTTGAGGACTGTGCAAAGAATTCGGAAAGAGTTGGATGAGTCTAATGGTGATTACGAAGGTGTTTGGAGTGATCACTAAAGGCATCGTTATGCCTCCATTTATCTTCGCACAGGGCCTTATACTAAACAAGGAAGTCTATATCAAGTGCCTTGAGAAGGTAGTGCTGCACTGGGACGAGAGAGTGGATGCTGGAAACCCTATGTGTGGCAAAAGAACTGTCCACCATGTCATACAAGCAGTAGAATCGAGTCATGGCTGTCGGACAATTTCTTCGACCACATTACTCATTACATCTGGCCACCTAACTCCCCAGACTGCAACCCCCTTGATTATTATGTGTGGGGTGAAGTTGAGTGAGAGACCAACAAAACTTTTTGTAACACCAAAGATGAACTAAAGGTAAGGATTATGGCAATATTCACTAACTTAAACAAGGAGACTGTCCACAAAAGATGCAGAAGATTCCTAAGTCGTCTGGAGGTCTTGGTTGAAGGCAATGGCGATTTTATTGAATAAATTTACTCTTTTTTATTTCAAGATATTTTTTGGTAAAGATATCTGTTAAAATGAGATGTCAGTTTTATTTTCATTTTTGCGTCATTTAGACAAAAAATTACCCATCACACCCTGGACAAGGCGATTGTGATACAGTTTTTTTTTTACGGGGAATATGCCGCTGTAATCTAAAAAAGTCAAAGTACCATGAACTCTTAGCCGCTTATGAATTATACGAGGATAGACCAGAAAAGTATCGGGACTCTTGCTATGGTAATGAAGCTAAAATACGCAGAGTGAGGCTTGGAAGAAAAGTGTGCAGAGTGTGGTCATCTCACCATATAACAGAATTTCCGTCAGTGACTATGGTTTATACAACAGTTTTTAGTCAAGAACAAAATTCCCTAGGTCTGACAACCTCCACAGCACCGAAATTACACCAGTTGTCATTTTTTCCTCTTTCTAAAAGAACAAATTTTCAAGACAGTGTGGAAATCGCAGAGAATGTGATGAGGCAGCTGCTTGATATATCAAAAAAGGAGTTCCAGGAAAGCTTCAATCAATAGAAACAACGCTGGATAAAGTATGTGGTTTCAGAAGGGAACTACTTTGAAGGAGATTAAGTGTCGAATTCATATGTATTATAGTTTTCTTTTTATAGCACCATCCCTGATACATTTGATCAGGCCTTGTATATATTGTAGCAACATATGCATAAGTTTATACATACGTGTTTACATCGATATGTAATAAAAGCAAATGTCTTAACTGGATGATAATATTTTTAAGGCAAGCAATCTTTGTAAATAAAGAGCTCAATATTAAGAAATAGAGCATGAAAAATAAACAAATAAAAATTCAAAACTTATACACCCAACTCAAAAGTTCATCAAGGATTTAAATAGTTAAATAGAATTGATTAACAGATCTATCTATCTATCTATCTATCTATCTATCTATCTATCTATCTATCTATCTATCTATCTATCTAATCGTAGTCTGCTCATTATCTAATCTCAGTCTATCTATCTATCTATCTATCTATATATATATATATATAATGATAATATTAGTAATCTGTACGGATATTTCCAAAAGGATGTAGATCCAGGGAGAGCTCTATGTCAAACACAGAGCAATAATAATTTTTCCGACCTTAATGAAATAAATATCACTTCATGGTCTTTTAAGAGTCCGTTTTCTTTATAATAATAATTTTATATATATATATATATATATATATATATATATAGTTAATCAAAAATGCTTTTACAAACTTTATATAATGATGCATGATTCAATTAAATAATATAGACAGGTTTTGTCTATTTATTTCAAGCATATTCATGTCATATCGTCTGATAAGCTTAATAACATTATCATTGAAAGACGAAAGAAAATCACAATATGGATACATATTTTTTAATCCCATCTAAGCTTTCGGCTTACATAAGCCATCATCAACGATGACAATTACATTAAGCAATACACGAACATAGTCTGTTTTATTTGCATGGACGATTTCCAAGCAACGACAAACTCGTGCATTCGATGTGCTGAAAGCGAAAATCGCACAGCGGCCCGTGACGTCACACATCACCACGCAAGAATTAAAACGAGAAGTATTAAGTATGGGAAGCCGTTGGTATAAGCCAATGCTTTCTGTTATCTATTATAAGCATTTAAGTATATTTGTGGAGTTTTCATAGTTTATTTTGTTCAGGTTAGGTTTCAACTGTTTTATGTATATAGCTTCAAGAATTTTTAGTTTTTGTTTATTGTTTTCATGTTTAAGTATAGTTGTGTTTTCTACAAGGATTTTACGGAATTGTGTACGCAGCCAGGCATGTTGTTTTACATGCCTTAAAATGTTAGAATTATCATTCAAATGTAGTGCCAAGCGTCGTGAAAGCGAGTTTGTGGTGTGACCAGCATAATTATTATATATATATATATATATATATATATATATATATTGATCGGCTTTATCTCGTATCCATTAATGTAATTTCTTCTGTCCTGGTTGCTTCCTTTATGATGAGAGAATCGAAGATTAATTAGACCAATGGAAGGGGATGTGGATTTTGTCGAAACTTTCTCACTTGTCATTTGACTTCTTCCATTTGTCTTTTGATGAAGCTTCGCCATTTGGTACGGTCTTCTGATTGTATTTCAAACGATTATATATATATATATATATATATATATATATATATATATATATATATATATATATATAAACCAAATGGTTAAATATAGGTAAATGTGCGAGCAAGCCTCCGTATAACAATACATATATCTATACTCTATATTGGAAGAAAAAACAGTACTCATTAAATAACATAGCTATTTAGTATATTAAGAAATATGTGTAATATAATTGCATATCCACCTGCAATTACACTTGACGAATGCAGAACGAATGCAGAACGTACGAAACTCCGATTTGTGCATAATATAAGATATTATGTATATTTTAATATATATATATATATATATATATATATATATATATATATATATATATATATATATATATATTTTTGTTTAAAAATATGATTCCTTCAAGAAGGAATCATATTTTTTAAACAAAAAAAAATTATAATAAAGCTCTACTTCTGTATGGAGCACTGTCTTCTTAAAAATAAAAACAGAAATACTAAGGAAAGCCGGATTATGCACCCAACGTGTTCTTTTCTATTTTCTGCATACCTGCGCACTTAGATTATTAGTGTTATATATATATATATATATATATATATATATATAACACTAATAATCTTATAAATATAAGCAGCTATACTCGTCCGCCAAAACCTTAGGTGTTTTAGCTTGTAAATGAACAAACCAATACCCAAGGTAAAAAAAAAAAAGGGTAAAAAAAGAAAGAACTAAGAATATGTACTTCCGGCGAAAATAATCGTCTAGAATCTAAGTTCAGAGTCCAAAGAAAAAAACCTTGGATACGAGTAAGTAAAATAACTAAACAAAGTGCTCAATACGCTAAGTAGAGCAAATAAAGCCTAGAAACCTAGGTAGGTTTGTCTGGCTCTTTAGGTTTGCTATATATATACATATTTCATTAAATAATTTAAACATGTTTTGTCGTCTAATTTTTAATAGGATCCTCTCGTAATTACGGACAAATTTCTTATTAAAAGAAGAATGAAAATTACCACGTTAATTCATATAATTTTACCGAGTACTTTCGACATTAGCACAATGTCATCATTACTGTCTTGTTCTTTTTCTTAGGCAAAAAATTATATATATATATATATATATATATATATATATATATATATATGTATATATGTATATATATATATATAAAAGTGTGTGTGTGTGTGTGTGTACGTATAAAATAAAACTTTAAAAAGTCACTCATATTTTCTGATATTTT
>CAHIKZ030005525.1:557500-580000 GCA_903632075.3 Acanthosepion pharaonis | reverse complement strand
AAAATTTCAAAATTATTTTAAAATTAGTTATCCTTTTCCTTTTATGATTAGTAAATATAGTTTTTATTTAATGACATTATCACCTAACCGCTACAAATGAATACAGAATTTTAAAAGATTTAAACTTTATAAATTAATGTCATTAAAATAAAAAATGAAAACAATTCTTTTAAAAATTCATTATTCATTGAAAAAAAAAATTCTTAAGACAATACTGTCTATATTTTATTCATTAAAAGCAATTAAATGATTTTCTAATTAAAATTAACTTTTCCAAGGACTTCTTCTTATAACTAATTTTATATTCCGATATGAAGACTTCGGTGCGTTGGGTGTGCAAACAAACAAGTTGGACGACACAGAAGAAAATTTTATGTGTGGGGTCTGCAAAAGATAACATAATTAACTACTGACAGTCCTACTCGGAGATCATCAACATATGATTAAAATAGAGACAGGCATTAAGTGGGAGGTCACTTTTGTTTCAGAAACAGGCCATGAACAGATCCTCCATTTTTGGCAACGGTAACAAAAAATAGGGAGCGTTTCTCTTCTTGGAACCAAGCTTTCAAATTAGGGCAAAAAGCTCAACTTTAATAAATTTATATTAAAATTTTAAATCAAGAGAGAGAGAGAGAGGTAGAGAGAGAGAGAGAGAGAGAGAGAGAGATTTTTACTAGAAAATTAATGTCACTTAATTATCGGAATGTGGTTTCTGAGATTTTTGAAGTTTATCAACAATCAAAAGTTGTTAGGATAATTAATGAAGGCCAAATTGTTATATCTCTTTAATTTTCTTTTCTTTTTCTTCTTACCCTTTCTTTCTTCCTTTCTTTCTTTCTTTCTTTCTTTCTTTCTTTCTTTCCCAGCTCGCTCATTGTTTGTTTGTTTGTTTCTTTCTTTCTTTCTTAAATTTATTTCCTTTTTCCTTGTTGGTGTAATTTTTCTAATTTCTTAGCTCTTTCTTTTTTTGTTTCATTTTTGTCTTCACTACGTTTTCCTCTCTTTTTTAATTTCTTTTTCTTTCTGAAAATTATATATATAAATATTTGCCTTTTTTGTGTCTGTCTCGTAAAGATTCTCTCTATTTAGCAAAGCAAAAACAAAAGAAACTACAATCGCCTCTTCATTCGTTATCACAAAATCTGATTACAGTTTAATTCTTAACCTGCATTCGGGACAATGGTTGTCACCAAGTTTGGGCCATTCTCAAAAAAAAAAAAAAAAAAGTCATGAACAGGAACGAAACGAAAACAACAATTAAATGTTGATTTTTTTAAAATCAAACAGGATGCTGCCACACATCTTTCTACTTTATTTCGTATCATTATGTTATATGCTGACGTAAGCTAAATAAATAAGAATACTTGTTTTACTGATTTAAATTCTGAGAGAGGTGGTACAGTTTTAAAAACTCTCTAATTAGTAAAACATAGATTTAACTATTTATATATTCAAACGTTTTACAACGTACGGTAGAAAAAAATAGTTACACTCCATGATTGCAGATCAGACCCTGAACTATCACCAATCACAAATGGATGTTCCCCTAGGGAGGCCCCTTGTCGTGAACGACTCTTGGGCCTTAAACTCATCCCAGACCTCAAGTGGAACTCGTACATACGATCCATTCGCTAAAGATGTTGGAAAAATGGTCGTGGTTCCTTGTTTTTGCTTCCTAACTCCTTATAATATCCTTTACTTTTACAAGAGACAGATCAGTTCTAAAAATGGAGCATGGATAATGGTTTTGTTTATTACAATGATGTTAAAAACATCATGGCTGCCATAAAGTGTTAATACAGTCCAGAAGTCTAGAGGCTTTTCATAGACAGCTCAAAAGCTACTCTTAGCTCAGACGAGAAAAATATCGGAAAACAGTCATTTATCTTGGGGGCTTTATCACAGAATTTAACCAAAACTTATTCAACCCAATTAATTTATTTCTTCATACTTTTTTATCTTATTCTCACTTGTGATTAATTTTATGAAAAATTAATTTTGTCTGAACAAAAAATAGAAATCAATTCTTAAGTGTTCATTGATTTAAGTTTTTAAACATCATTAAAATCCGTAAACCTAGGAGTAACGATAGAATAGTACAATAAACATAATGATTGGATGTTCTCTCGGGTGGGCCTCTGCCTTGAGCGCCTCTTGAACGTTAAACTTAACCTAGACCTCAAGTGGAACTCGTATATACAATCCATCGGCGCATCCACTACCGTTACAAAAGCCAGGTGAGGCCTAAAATGGAGTCAATCAGTGAATCGCCGTACGTGAGACCCGCTTGAGTTCTATCTTTCGATTGATGACTGACAACGCAGAAGATTTTCCCATAATAGGGAGCCGTTATTTTATTGTCCTAAAGTACTGTTGCCACATAGGAATAAGAGTTACAGTCTTCACTTTCTCCGCTCTCGATAGAATCCCAAAGCGTTTAGTGAGTCAGGTGGTCCTTGACCTTCTATTGGGACATCAACTTAATCCAGACCTCAAGTGGAACTGGTACATATAATCAATTGCGAAAGATGCTGGAAACATGGTTGGTTTTCTATACCTCTGTAGTAAGTAACTGACGCCTCATAGTATTGTCTACCTTTACAAGAACCAGATCAGGCCTAAAATAGATGGCTGCGGACATACTTGGGCCGGAGCTGTACAGTCTTCCCTTTCCAGCGTCCTTATGGCTGACAAATTATTTTACACCGAACAACGCCTTTCTCACAGACGATATGTCGAAAGCCCCTCACTCCTCTATCGATAGAAAGTGCTCAGACGAGCTACATTCCTTAGTTTCGTCAGTTGTAACCATTATAGATAAGACACCTATTCAAATCTAGGTTTAAACGTTATGTTACACACATCCACATAAACCAAGCTTTATACTCTGTAACCCTCTACCTCGTGTGGCTCACGAATTTTGTTCACTGTAAAAAAATATGTGGGAGTTACTTCTGTCACACCTCGTTTTACATTTTATTCCTTCTCTATTTCGTTTTTTTTTTTTTTATAAATTCACTCTTTTCTTTTCTTCGAATTCATCGTTTTTTTCTTTTTAAATAAAAGTTCAAATCGCTTAGTTAAAAACAAAAACAACCTGTTGTTGGTACGACTATTGATTTTCTTTTCTATCGGTTGCATTCTTTTTCCCGCCAATTTTCCCTATTTATTCGCGCAATTTTTTTCACTTCCCGCTCTTATCTTGTATTTCTATTCTTGACTGACTTGTCTAAATCGTATCCTTTTGACGTTATCATCTAGTCTCGAGCTCCTCCCAACCCTTATCGCCCCCCCCTATTGCCGCGCCCGTTTCTCGTGTGGATATCTCTAATTCTTTCGCAGATTACCTCCACAAACAAACATCATCCACTTTTCGATCATTCCTCCAGCCATGCCGATTATCACGATTTTCTTCATCATGGTCACAAACACCAACGCTGACATCGCAAACATGAGGCGCTTCTAATTTATCGACAAATTCCAGCATACTTCCCTTTCTCTGTATATATATATATATATATATATATATATATATATATATATATATATATATATATATATATATATGTCTGTATGCATGCACTTACCGTGGTGCGATCAATGTTTAGTAAAATAACCTTTTCTAGTTTTAGTTTCAAAATTATCTTTTTTTCCAAGCTTTTTTTTTCTTCTAAGCTTATCATTCCAACATTTTGATTGTTATTTTCTTTCTTTCTTTCTTTCTAATTTTACAACATTTCTTTCTTTTCTTTCTTTTAGGTTTAATTGTCCTCATTTTCTTTTCTTTTTTCTTCTTTCTTTCTTTTCTTTCTCTTTTTAGGTTTAATTTTCCTCACTTTTTTCTTTTTCCTTTTTCTTTCTCAGTTCGTTCCTTCTTTCTTCCTTTTTTCCTTTCTTTCTTTCTTTTTGGCTTAAATTTCTTTCTCTTTTGCTTGTTGATGTAATTTTTCAACCATTCTTTCTTTCTTTCTTTCTTTCTTTCTTTCTTTCTTTCTTTCTTTCTTTCTTTCCGAGGTCGTTCTTTGCCATGTCGTTCTTTTTTTCTTTATTTCTTTCTTTCTTTCTTTCTTTCTTTTATAATTTTCAAATCTTCTTTTGCTCTTTTTGGTTTAATTTTCCACCATTTCTTTCTTTCATTTGATTTATTTTTCCATCCTTTCTTTCTTTCTTTCTTTCTTTCTTTCTTTCTTTCTTTCTTTCTTTCTTTCTTTCTTTCTTAGGTCGTTCTTTCCCATGTCGTCCTTTCTTTCTTTCTTTCTTTCTTTCTTTCTTTCTTTCTTTCTTTCTTTCTTTCTTTCTTTCTTTCTTTCCCATGTCGTTCTTTCTTTCTTTCTTTCTTTCTTTCTTTCTTTCTTTCTTTCTTTCTTTCTTTCTTTCTTTCTTTTCTCATTGTCGTTTCTTTCTTTCTTTCTTTCTTTTCTTTCTTTCTTTTCTTTCTTTCTTTCTTTCTTTCTTTTCCCATGTCGTTGTTTCTTTCTTTCTTTCTTTTCTTTCTTTCTTTCTTTCTTTCTTTCTTTCTTTCTTTCTTTCTTTCTTTCTTTTCCGTTATTCTTTCTTTCTTTCTTTCCGAGGTCGTTCTTTCCCATGTCGTCCTTTCTTTCTTTCTTTCTTTCTTTCTTTCTTTCTTTCTTTCTTTCTTTCTTTCTTTCTTTCTTTCTTTCTTTGCCATTCAAGTCTTTTCCTTCCAGCCTTCTTCCAGTTTTTCCTTCTTTCTGTCTCTCCCATTCTTCCAATTTCAATTTCGTTCTAATAAACATTTTGTCTTCCTTTCAACCTTCCCGTTCCTTTTCTACCCCCATCCACCTTAACATCATTAGCATCATTACAATTATTATCATCAAAACCAATCCAGCCAGATTAACCAAAACAAAAAAGCGTATCTCGAACCCCGAACTTCCTTCCCCTCGTTTGACCACCCAACATTTCCTTTGCTGAAGGCGACGACATTCAGATAACTCACTCAAATTCAGCAATCGATCGACCCGCTTTCTTATGGTCACAGATGTCGAAAACTCTGAAAAGAAATATCGACTCTTGCCATTGTTGTTGTTTGTGATGTTTTCTCAATGCTTATTGTCTTCTTTATTTCAAGTTTGACGTTTTTTTTTTTTTTTTTAACATATTGTTTGACTATTTCAGCGGAAGGTTTGTTTTTGACTGGCTTTTTTTTTTCATTGTCGCCATTTTCATTTTGTCGTTTGCAAGGTGCAATTGATTTTTTTTTTTTTTCGTAAAAGCTCTGGGATTTCTTAACGGACAGACGATTCTCCTGATTTTGATGAAACACACAAGCACCTATTTTAATCCCTTTCCCGGATTTTAGCCATTGGATGCCGAATCCTCCTCCCCACCCCCAACCACCTCCGCCGCCACCAAACACGACCCCGCCTTTCCATCTCCAGAATCTCGGCTTTCGCTAGCAAAACGCCTTTCTTGATACTTCTTCTCACGTTGTCCGTTTCGATCCTTCCAGCCATTCACATTTTGGCCACCGCTCAATGAACTGCTATCGTTATCCCAGTCGACAACCTTGCTTGCCATTGTCATCTTTCTCATCCTCCTCCACCACCTCCCCGTCCTCTACCTCCTCCTCCTCCTCATCATCATCTTCTTTGAGTCATATTCCTTCTTTCTTTTCCGCCTTTTGTATATCATCATCATCATCATCATCATCATCATCATCATCATCATCATCATCATCATCTATTACTTTTTCTTTCACTTTTGCATACAAAGACAACCACCACCAGCACCGCCGCTGACGCCGCCGCAATAATCCTCATCATCATCTTTGAGTCATATTCCTTCCTACTTTTCCTCCTTTTTGTACATCATCATCATCATCATCATCATCATCGTATCATATTACTTTTTCTTTCATACCGCCGCCGCCGCCGCCGCCTCCCATAATCATCATCATCATCCTTCATTTTGTATATGGTCATAATATATTTTAATTATATTCATTTCTTTTTTTCTTCTTTTTGTACATCATCATCATCGTCAGCATCACCATGATTGACTCATATTCCTTCTTTCTTTTCCTCATTTTGTATATCATCATCATCGTCGTCGTCATCATCATCATCGTCATCGTCATCATCTTGTTATCTTACATTTTCTTTCTGTCTTTTTGTCACACCCGAAAAAAAAAAAAAAACCCAAAATATTGAAATATTGTACAAAAATGTTTGACTGGAATCTTAGGTGAAAAATATTATTTTAATGAAGTTGATCGATACGTAAAAGCAAATAGATTAATCGGCTGAAGGAAATCAAGTTTCTTTTGCAGCGACCACAGCAGCAGCAGCAGCAGCAACAGCAGCAGGAGCAGCATGTCACCAAAGATTTCACATTCTAAATGCAGATTAAAGAAAAAAAAAAAAAAAAAGAGAGGGAGAGTTGCAAACATGAAGTATTGAATTATTTTCGACACATCACACATATTGCATTGGCAGCTTTCTTCCTAAATATTGTTGCACTCGGCGAAAATAAGCGCCACCGAATTTGCATTAACACTTTCTTGACGAACAGGCCACATCTGCCCGGTTAAACGCGATATGGATATTTTATTGCGTCCGGTCTCCATGGATACAATCCACACCAGATATTCAACAATAAAAATGCCTCGACCAGATAGACAGCGCATAAACTTACCAAAATTTATACGAGTGGGTGCTGAAAAATTCTCGGCTGGACCAAAGCGGGATTCAGTAACAAATCTGGTATTAGTTTATTAGAAGTACGGAAAGGTTAGTTTAAAAATTAATTTAAAGTTTAGTTATCTTAAAACTGCTAGCATTTCAAAGTAAATTAAATCAGGGAAGGTTCCTGTGCTTTTATGTGGCGTGTCGCTTCAGGATGTAGGCGATTATGGTACTCTACATCTTCCTCTCTTTTGCAACTCCTAGCGACATTTGTTTTTTTTTTCACTATCTCTTCCATTTCCCGTTTTGATATCATTTCATACAACAAACTTTTCAGGTGGGGGTTACTTGATAACGTTGATCATGGATCTCCACAACTTCCTATCTTTCGAAGTTATAACCGGTTTGCTTCATTAATGCCCTTCCTAGTCCCTGTTCTGCTAGCCGTTTACAAAAATTTGTTAGGCAGGTTGATTATGGCTCTCCACAACTTCCTATCCTTTGTAGTTCTAAATAATGTTTGTCCCCTTAATACACTACCTAGGCTCTGTTCTGCCAACCGTTGCAACAAGCTTGTTAGGTAGATTTGTCACAGCTCTTCACAATTTCCTTTCCTTCGTAGTTCTAAATAATGTTTGCCCCCTTAATGTCTCTCCTAGTCCCTAAACTTGCTAGGCAGGCTGATCATGGCTCTCCACAACATCCTATCCTTTGTAGTTGTAAGCAATGTGTGTACTCTTAATATCGCCCCTAGTCACTGTTCTGCTTGTTAGGTAATTTGCTTGATGTTTTCTTCAGTCTCTCTTGGTTTCAGCATGTCATGTGAGTGTTAAATTCTTTAAGTCTTCTTTCCTCACCACATGACCCAGAAATTTCAACTGTTTCTTTCTCATTATATGTGTTCTATTTGTTCCCGTTTTTCTTAAAATTTCTTAAATAAATCCTGGCAGGACTTCTATTTCTCTTCGCTGTAAAGGTTAAAATAAATTTGGCGGGAAGACACATCCTTATCTTTCGCTTTTTTCTAATGGTTGTGTGATCTCTCAGTTCATTTTCCAAAGGTTAAATAAGTTCATTTCAAAGGAGAAGACCTTAAACGGCGTTAAATTGAGCAAAGCAATCTCAGTAGATAAGGTATGCGAAAATGAACATCTTTTTGACTACAGCGCCTTGTGCCCCAGTGAGATAAATATATCTTTCTTACAGTACAAATCTGTTGCCAAAATATAGCAAGGATCGCATCCAATGATTTGCTGGCACAAGGACACAAAATGTGCGGCACCTAGTGCGGATCGAAGACACTACTCAGTATTCATGCTCAGTTAGACAAGCCCATTAGCTATTACTCTATTTACAAAATTTAATGCCTAATTTTGTCATATGGTCGTACTATGAGGCACCCAGTGAGGAGCAAACTCATTACACATAAATAATGGTCAACCTCTCTTGCTCATTAACCATTACCCACCCCCACCTAAGCATATTAGTTACTTAAATGCAGTGCTTTATTTTGTTATATGGTCCCTACTATGAGGCACACAGTGCGAATCAAACTTACTATACAGTAATAATGGTCAACCTGTCTAGCTCATTAACCATTTCTCCACATCTAAGAATATTAGTCATTTACAAGGCTTAGCTCACTTTTACCCTAAGCCGCTAGTTTGAGGCACTCAATGAAAATTGAACGCTTTTATTAATACTAGTGGTCAACCAGAATAAATCGAAAAAGAAAAAAGATGAAGAAAGGGAAGAAAAAGAAGAACGAGAACAAGGATAAGAAAACATGTTATTTAAGTGCAAGCGTTTTTGACATTGACATAAATATTAAGTAGGCAGTAATTTGTCTTTAAACTTTGTAACGAGAAGACAATTATCAAAAAATAAATTTAAATAGGAACATTTTTAACGAGAAAAATTGAACCAGATCTTATTAAGGAAATTTCTTCTTTTCTGATCGCTTCCTTTATGATAATGACTAAACTCGCTGCCGATGTGCGGGTTTAGGACTAGAAGCCTTTCAGTTTTACCAAAACTTGCTCCCGTCATTCATTCCTTATCGCCATTTGGCTTTCCAAGAGTTGGTTTGAGGTGGAAGAAAATCAGAGTACTAGAAAGTGCCGATGGTATGAAGTTAAAGATGGAGTCTGGCTGCCATATCTGGGCTGGAACTGTCAAACCATAATTTCTATCCTTGGCAGAATTCAAAAACATTTTCATGTTCTTGTAGACAATGAATTATTTCCCACTTTTCAACCCCTTTCCTCATAGATGAAACATTGCTAGCCTCTCACTAATCTATCGCTGTTTTTCATATTCAGGTGATCTACATTCATGAGTTCCACTAGTTCAGACCTTCACAGCTAAGACTTGCTATACCACATATACAATCAATTCATTCTCATTATTTTGTATTCCATTGGTAAAGAAGAAGTTCCAAACAGATAACTTTTTGTAAAACTATTACATTGTAGAAGACAAGACTCCCAAGGAAGGAGATCCTTCTTTGGTCACTAGGATCTTAACCGATTCATGTTTAGAGTTAGCTATTTATCGTTGACTTTATCTCGTATCCAAGAATTTAATTTCTTCTTTGCTGATCGCTTCCTTTATAATGATGGTGTTGTTGACTAAGTTCACCGCCAACATGCAGGTTCAGTATTAGAAACTTCCAGCTTTTACCTGCTCCTGCCATCCAATCCCTATTGCTGGTTGGCTTTCCAAGAGTTGGTTGGAGGTGAAAGAAAATCAGAGTAGAAGAAAATACCGATAGTGTCAATTTGTTTAAGGTGGACCTCAACTTGCCAGGAAGAGACGCACACATTTCATTACCTCATCCTACAGCACATATGGAATGGGACGTACGTACGTACTTGTATGTATGCGTGTGTGGATATGTTTTCATAGCGTCCGTCCGTAAGGAGTCGAGACGTAATTTCTTAAACAGCTACATTTTTGTAAGCAGGAGAAATAAAAAAAAAATGAAGAAAGAACGAACTTGTGTCCGGTATTTATAAAAACGTAATCACGTGATAGCCTCCGGGAAGCATTTCTGATTTTTGGCGGAAAAATGGTTTTGAATAACGCGTAGGCGTTGTACGGACGTAGGCAGGGAGATGATTTAAATATTAACTGACCAATGAGAGGTGAGAAAAATATCAAGGCTCTGTGATGCACTTTTTTTTTTTCAAAGATTTGCACAAAATTTGACATTGACAGAGACGTAGTAGCAGGATCCTAAAAGTGTAACAGAACTTTCGAATAAATAATTGTTCAAAGATACAACAAGCACTTTCCCTGTATCCAATATTTCGTGATTATATTTTGAAAACGTCGCCAGCGATATTTTTTCTTGCAGCCACTTGTTGGTAGGTGCAAGAAAGAGAGAACAAAAAAGAGAGAGAGAGAGAGTGAGAGAGTAAGAGAATGTGTGTGAGAGTGAGTTTGAGAGAGAATGTGGGTGAGAAAGAATGCGAGAGAGAGGTGTGGGAGATAGTGTGTGAGAGAAAGTGTGTGAGAGAGAGAGTGTGAGAAAGTGTGTGAGAAGGAGAGTGTGAGGGAGGGAGAGTGTGTGAGAGAGAGAAAGAGAGAGAGTACGTGAGTGAGTCTTTAAGATATACAATGTGAGAGAGTGTGCCAGAGAGAAAGTGCGAGATTGACGAGAGTGAGAGTTTGTTTGAGAAAGGGATTGAGAGAGAGTGAACGAGAGTGAGACTACGAGAGAGAGAGAGAGAGAGAGAGAGAGAGAGAGAGAGAGAGAGAGAGTTAAAATTTACAAAGCATTTCTTGAGCCAGTTTGTGTCTCCTAAACAATGTTGTGACAATTTTACAGTATAGTTACAGTTTTTTTTTAAAGTACAACTAAATTTTTGAATAAATAATTTCTGAAAGATACAACAAGCACTTTGCCTGAATCCATTATTTCGTGATTATATTTTGAAAACGTCGCCAGCAATTTTTTTTTCTTGCCATTTGTTGGTAGGTGCGAACATTCAAAGAAAACCGTCTGCGGGTACAATGTGTTTTTTTTTTTTTTGAGTTCGTATCGTTTTATTTTTACACGAAGAGGGATTGTGATAAACAGAATCAAACAGGAATTTAGATGTAAAGCGTTGTCAGAGATTTGAAGCCTCGATGGATTCGACGAGGATTCTGGATGCATAGGAATGTAGAAGCGGGGATTAGGCCGACAGTTCAAGAATATTAACATCGTAGGTCAAGCAAAACAGTCAACTGTGGCATTCTTTCGCGCACCTGCATATTTTGGTGCTTCAAAGTCACAAGTCTCGATTGATCTGGAGTTACGGCGAGGTGAAAAAATGATATGGCTGGCCTTTAATCAGTAAAGATCGATTGGGATGAGATCAATATATGAATGTATGAATGGAGGGATGATTAAAAGAAGGACAAAGAGAGAGAGAGAGAGAGAGAGAGAGAGAGAGATTAAGAGAAGCAGAAATTGTGACTGAGATCGAAATAAAGTTAAAAAGCAAGAGAGAGTTAAAGAGAGACGGGTACGAGCGAAAGAAAGTTCTATAACGAGAAAGAGAAAGAGAAATAAAGAGAAGAAACAAGTTTAAGTGAGAGAGAGAGAGAGAGAGAGAGAGAGAGAGAGAGAGAGAGAGAAAGAGGGAGAGAGAGGAGGGAGGGGGAGAGAAATATAAAAATCAAGACAAGAATAAAGAAAACGAATTTTAGAAAGCACTCTAATAAGAGAAAGAAAGAGAGGAATAAGGATAAAACCAAAAGAGAGAGAGAGAGAGAGATAGAGAGAAAGAGAGAGCGAGAGAGAAAGAAAGAGAGAGAGAGAGAGAGAGAAAAAGAGAGAGAGGACAAGAGAGAGAGTGTGTGAGAGAAAGTGTGTGAGAGAGAGTGTGAGAGAGAATGTGGGTGAAAGAGAGAATGCGAGAGAGAGAACAAGGGAGTGTGTGAGACAGAGCGTAAGAGAGAGAGAGAGTGTGAGAGATAGCGTGTGAGAGAGTGTGTGAGGGAGGGGAGAGTACGAGAGGGAGAAGGAGAGCGTAAGTGAATGAGTGTTTAAGATAGACAATGTGAGAGAAAGAGACTGCAAGAGAGAGCGAGAGAGAGTGTGTGAGAGAGAAAGTGCGAGAGTGAGAAGTAGAGAGAGAGAGAGTGTGTGAGAGAAGGGGTGAGAGAAAGCGAACGAGAGTGAGAGTGCGAGAGAGAGAGATAGGGCGATAGAGAGTGAGGACGAGAGTCTGAGCGAGAGAGTGCAAGAGAGAACGAGACAGAGTGAGAGTTCAAGATAGAGAATTAATGGATTTTTTTCTGTTTTTAATCCGACATATTTTTATTACTTCAAACTTTATCCCTTGCGCTTACCCAGATTTGAATAGAACATCCATTATTGAAACCGTGCTTATTTCGTCTACAGGCCTGCACATTCCAGAAAGCATGAGAAGGACACAGGTTCGAGTCTTGTTTGGGGGCACATTTTCTTTATCAAGTTTACTACAACCACGCTCTCCCGTAGATGGTGAACATCTCTGTTGTAATGTCCATATGACCCCCTCTGATGATGGCTCATGTGAGTCGAAACCTTAGATCGAGGAACAGCATAATAAAAACATTCAGTTTTTGTCTTTATTTTCTCCAGAAACTAAGGCAAACATACGAAGCTTAGAACGGCTCATGAGCAAACATAATAGACATTCGTTGTCTATTATATTTAACAATATGTGTTTGAATATCTATCTATCTATCTATCTATCTATCTATCTATCTATCTATCTATCTGTGTGCGTGTGAACGCGCGCGTGTGTGTGAGTGCGTTGTATTAGAGCATAAAGACATCTAATGAAGTTTGCAAGAGGCATCAGAGTTAAATAAATTTCAGCATCCATTTGTTTTTTGTAAGTAAAGACTTCGTGTTTGACGTGTGCCTCTGATTGCGAAGACAGTCAGTCAATGCTGACGAGTAAAATGTACCTTTTATTGGAACCGGAAGTCTTAAAAAAACACAGCCCGTAAAGTCATCAATGAAAGTGACAAAGGCTTCCCTAACTGGTGTAGTACAATTTCCCGTATTCCATCATTTGTCCCTTTTTATTTATCTTCTGCACTTAAGTATTTCGGAAAAAAAGCCTTTTCATTATCCTTAATTCCTTTTGCTGAAATGTGTCCTAATTAGCTTCAAAATGAATCCTCTCTTATGAGTGATAGAAGTAGACATAATGGAGCAAATTATAAAAGAAAAGAGTATCAAAATGGTTTGTCATTATCCGCTTTCATCATTCATCTGAAATTGTTTGTAGGAAACATTATATATATATATATATATATATATATATATATATATATATATATATATATATATATATATGCAGAAATGGATAACGAACTACTTATACAATATCTGTATTTCAAGAATTAGTTCATATTTTCAAAATTTCTGGAAGAATTTCGCATTCAATCGATACTATCTATTCCAGTTTCTATCTATCTATCTATCTATCTATCTATCTATCTATCTATCTATCTATCTATCTATCTCATTCTGTTCATATCTCTCTCTATATCTCTCTCAGTCTTTATTTCTCTCTCTCTCTCTATCTTATTTGGCCACATCTATCTATCTATCTATCTATCTATCTATCTATCTATCTATCTATCTATCTATCTGTTGAGGGGTTCTCCCCTTTTTACACAAATGGTCTCACCCAGTATATACATATACTACGGCTATGTGAAGACCCGAGAGAGCAAGACCGAAGTATCAATTCGAGTCCAGAGTGACAGAGTAAAAGGTTGTAGGTAACTGGAAGAGTGAGGGGTGAGGTAACAGCGTTATAGGAGTCACAGTGAACGAGCACGTAGACTCAGTAAGAAGTCATACAGCGATACTTCAATACCAAAGACTGTATAGATATTTTGCTACTAACACGTATTTCTGGAACTACTAACCTGCTTTACCAGTTTGTATTATTACGTTAATACATTATTTTCATATATTCATTCCTGGCGTCTGTTATTTATTGGTACCGGATTTCAACCCGGAATCCACAACACTATCTATCTATCTATCTATCTATCTATCTATCTATAAGGCAACATCACATTGAAACATCAGTTCCATTAAGATCTCCAAAGTTAAGCAACATCGAGTTTCTTAAAGGGTAATGTTAATTCGGCTCGCATTATATCACCATTTTTCTACAGATCTATTATTCATGAATCTAACTTATGTCTAAAATAATGAGGAATTTACAAATTTCCTTTTTTTCAAAAATATGCATGTTAAATCTGAGCAAAATTAGATTATTACAATATCTGATTTCGTTTCACGAACCCCAACAGATTTGATGACCACAGGCTTTCCATCGGCACATATACACATACAGAAGAAAATAAAAATCCAACCAAATACAAAATTATTTTGCAACATATCGCTACATTTCACCGACAAAAGACGAAGATGACATCTGTCGACTTCCCTCACATACACACTTATACACTTACATGAATGAACGTTACAGTCCTACATACACTTACACACACAAGCGTTTCTTTACTTACACACTCTTACACTATCACACACTAACATCCTAAATGTTGCTCACATATATTGATATATTATCTATTGCATTTATAGAAGTGACGATCTACCAAAAGTCATAACATTCCAGTATTCTGTCTTTTTGCTTTTTCATTTCTATTCTCGATCTCTGACAAAGATTGAGATTCATTTCTTTTTTTGTTCTTGATTTGATTTCATCATCTTTTCGGATTCCAATCCATATCTGATCTACATTTGATTTTCAACACTATTTTATACAGTATTTATTTCGTAGACTTGATAAAGAAAATGTGCCCCCAAACAAGACTCGAACCTGTGTCCTTCTCATGCTTTCTGGAATGTGCAGGCCTGTCGACGAAATAAGCACGGTTTCAATAATGGATGTTCTATTCAAATTTGGGTAAGCGCAAGGGATAAAGTTTGAAGTAATAAAAATATGTCGGATTAAAAACAGAAAAAAATCCATTAATTCTCTCTCTCTCTCTCTCTCTCTATATATATATATATATATATACTAGCAGCATATCCCGGCGTTGCCCGTGCTTGATTCAAAAATCGTACGACACATACAGCAATCGCTATCCCTTGACTTAAAATATTTTGGCCCTTCCTTGCCTTTAAAGGAGTGCCCTTTGCCGTGCTGATGTTGCTACATGCCTTACTCCTTGCCTATCTCACATTGCGAATTTTTCCTAAGCGCTATACTAAACAAAAAAAAAAGAACTAAACAAAATGAACACAAAACGATCAGCTTTAAAAAAGGACTCGTAACTGGAAAAACTGAATGAAAAAAAAAGAATGTTAACAACAAATACTTTTTCACACCCAACCCAGTTCTACGGAATCAGAATCAACGTTGAGTTTAAGCAAGCGAATGAGTCAATTGGAGTAAAGTGCCATGCAGATTTAAATTTTTCCACAGCTGACGAATGCAGCTATCGATTTTTTTTGCATGCTAGCATGCTAGTTAACATTCGTGTCAGTCAGCTGTTGGCTCTCACGCTGGCCAGTAGAATCTTGCTGCCTATTGGTGGCAGCCAGCTATTGGCTCTCACTCTGGCCAGTAGAAAATGGCCGCAAACTACATTAAAACTGCCATAGAAGCATGAAAAAATCAATTATTTCCACTATCGATGGGAGTTGGGAAATGCAAAGTCGGTCTTGGCCTTTCCGCTAACTTGGAGCATGTACATGTAAATTTTGGTGCCAATCCGTCGAAAATTGCGGCCGCGCATTCGTTGCACACACACATCCTGCCTGTTTGTACATTGAGTTCAACCTGGATTCTATCCTCTTGGGAATTTATATATATATATATATATATATATATATATATATATATATATATATATATATATATATATATATATATACTAAATAAATCCTAAGGAGCCAGGCAAAAGTATCTTCAGGGTAAACTGGCTAGTTTACCCTGAAGATCCGATTAGGTGAAACCTAGGTATGCTTGCCTCGTTCGTTAGGATTTATTCTAGTTTATCGCTCTACTTAGCGTATTGAGCATTCTACGTTTTAGTCTTTCTACTCGTTTGAAGGTTTTTTTTCTTTGGACTATGGGCGTAAAGCATTTGGCGATTTGTTTCGTCTTGTTCTAATGTTTTTAGTTCTTTCTTTTTTTATTTCCAATTTTTTCCTCGGGTACTGATTTGTCCTGACATATCTGCAAGTTGAGCTATCCGAGGTTTTCCAAACGAGTACTACTATTAATATATATATATATATATATATTAAGACATTTTTATGTTTATACATTCTTTTCATAGATACAAATATTTAAATAAATGCTCTGTTTATAATAAACAGTATTAAACAACATTTATCGGCCTGAATGTCCGAGAAATTTTCACAGAAAATATGCGTCCTCCGAAAATTTCTCGAACATTCAAGCCGATAAACGTTGTTTAATACTGTTTATTATAAACAGAGCATTTACTTAAATATGTATATATATATATATATATATTCATACACGTTTCATTAAATAATATAGACAAGTGTTGTCTATTCATCTTATGTAAATTTTTTTTCGTATATATATATATATATATATATATATATATATATATATATTCGGAGAGTTGTTGAAGGCAAATGATTTTCATTGAATAAATTTACTCTTTAATATTTCAAAATACTTTTTGGTGTAATTTTGATAAATATATCTGAATAATGAAATGTCAGTATTATTTTTATTTTTGTATCATTTAGACAATTTATCCATTGCAACCTGTATACATAAAATTAAAGTGTATTCACACATATAAGGTTAATATCTGGGTTTAATTTTATAAAACCAAATCCCTATGAGATAAATATCTTCCACCCTTCCCTGGCCAGTCTCATGCGTTTCGTCTGATTGAAACATTGAAATGGATAAATTCTGGATTAGTTTTTCGACGTTTTTTTTTTGTAGCTTCCGACATGAACTCAGTGTATACCGGGGTTGAATAAGACTGAGGTTAAAATAAGCTTATTCCCCAGATGAGAAAAATTGTAACAGAAAACAAAAGAAAATTTATAAATGGGAAAATAAATGTGTTTGTGAAAATGCTCCTGGATACTGGTATTGATATTTCAATAATCTGTGAAAACACAGGGAAGGAAATTTGAAAGCCTTTATTAAAACGAACTTCAAAAGTCGCAATTTCAGTTTCATGTGAATTTTTTTTTTGTAAATAACTTACAGGCTCTCATTTCGTAATAAGTATTTAAAATCTAATGCTTATGTATTAAAAATTAGTCAGTACTATTTGAAATTTGGGAATTGTCGATAAATGTTTATTGTAAAATCACAAGGGGACAAGCAACCAATTTAAAAAAAAATCTGAGCGAAAATCTTAAGGAAAAATTAAAAAAAAATGTTTTCCAGATGGTGTGTCAAATGAACTGGGCCGGTTTTCAAAATTCAAGATACATTTTTAAATGAAAAAAATTCGACGCCAGTATTTAAGCCGAAAGAGAGCATGCTATTTGCAGAATTGGAACAAGTTGATGAAGAGTTGGACAGACTCGAAAGAATTGGTGTAATAAAAAAAAAATTAACCATTCAAAATTGGATGCACCAGCGGTGTATATAAAGAAAAGAAATAATAAAATTTGTGTTTGCGTGGATTTCTCGACAGGTTTAAACAGTTGTTTAGAAACACATAACTACCGATTACCAAGTCCAGAGAAAAGTTTTTCAAAGTTAAACGGTGGAAGAATATTTTCAAGGCTTGATCTATTTGAAGCGTGTTTACAAATTCAGATGGAAAAAAGTCTTGAGAAAGTAAATGATGAAGTACTTGAAAATCTTCTGTGAGTTTACTGTCTAACATCTAACCCCAATACACCATCAGGCATGTCGCTGGTAGAATTAATGTTTGCCAGAAAAGGGAAATCAGTGTTTAACAAATTATTACCAAAAGTCAAATAACACAAATGGATAACAAAACTGAAATGAAAAGTTTCAAGGTTGGCAATAAAGTGTTATTTAGAGCATATAAGGATGGCAAAGAAATGTGGGAAGTCAGCATAATATCAGCAAGAATCGGGACGTTGATTTACATGGTAAAAGTGAAAAGATTTGAACATAATTAACTGAAATAAAGGTTCATCGATGAAAGATCTGAAACACTGGAAGAACTGATAAAAATGCTATGTCTTCAGTGTACCATCATCACAAGTCATGGAACCTATAAGGACAAGTTCCAGAAACAGAAAGTGTACTGAAGAACTGGTTGTGGATCCAAGACGGAAATGCTACAAAGTCAAGTACGTTGGCAAACACTCCAGAAAGAGGCAGGGGGAAATACTAATACTAATAAAAAATAAAAATAAAAGTGCGGATATTGTGGAATAATTAGTACATCCCAGGCGACTATATGAACTAGTATATAAATAAACAGCTCCAGGTCAGAGATAAGAAAAGATGTCGTTATGAGTCAGTCTTCAAACTAAGTACGACAGGCGTTACGGCAAATAACCGAATCATTAATTATATTATAAGCGCCACGAATCACGTTATAACACCATATATATATATATATATATATATATATATATATATATATATATATATATATATATATATATTCAAGCGTGTTTGGTTGAATAATCACGGCATTATGTATATTCATTTTAATCATCTCAAATTCATGGTTCAGTTTCTTAGTTCTGTTACAAAACTGATTAAGAAAGAGGCCGTAGTTTTTGTTATTTCTTTTATTTTTCCAAGTACTTTCAATCTCATTCAAGATCATCTTCAGGGGTGAATTGCTAAGACAAAATATTGTGAAATGTCGATCAGTAGCTTCAGTAGCAGGTAATGCACACAGATCAACTTTCTAAGGATGGAAGTGATATCTGTGGAGAATAAGCAAAAACGAATCTTTGGTTAACACCTGTCTCTTGATTTAACTTCCTCGTCGACATTAGGTGAGGGTTTGTTTGTAAGAGTTGCTGAGTCAACCGCCGTTGTTATCGGATCGATTGCACTTTTCGGTCTGCCACTTCGAGAACGATCGGCAATACGACAAGGTTCTTTAAAAACGATTAATTAGATGTCTAACAGCTGACTTATCAGTAGGAAGTCGGTGACATTTCTGCCTGTTGAATTCCTCTGCATATATATATATATATATATATATACATACATACATATATATATATATATATATATATATATATATATATATATATATATATATATATATATATAAATATATAAAATAAAAGAAATATAATGTAGTGGTTCCAACGAGAGAAAAGTATGTATATTAAAAAGAAGAGAAGAGAGGTGCCGAAAACGTTTTTGGTTGTAATGTGGATTTATTTAGAAAAAATATTATGCTTTAAAATTGACAGACAACAGAAAACTTTTTTTATCACAACACATTTTCAAATGTAACCAGGGTAAGTTTAATATCATGCCGATATATCAAACAGACAATTACTCGTATCTACAAATACAGGAAAAAAAACTTTATAGACAAATTTAAACCCGAACTAAATAGATCGTAACCCCACACACAAGAACACACAACATGCACACAGGTGACCAAATACAGTGATCGGATCGCTCACATACATGGACGCACACTCATATACGGGAGACACGAGGATATATATATATATGTATGTATACATACATACATACATACATACATACATACATTTATGTATGTATATGCGGATGTTGACAACTTAAGAAGTACGTGTGTGTGCGCGCGTGTGTGTGTGTGTGCTGGTTCCATGTAGCTTGGGAAATATGTGTGTATATGTGTGTGTGTGTGTACTGATTACTTGTGGTGGGATAGTGTGTATGTGCGTATGTGTGTGTATGCGTGTATAGGTACAAATAAGTTTACGAATTCCTCAGAGTAAGACAGTATATGTATGGAGGGGAAATATACGCACGCATATATACACGCATGCTGACAGGAACACACCAAAATGGAAACAGATCCAAGAGCACATAGAGGTCACTAAAACATTAAAAGATAAAATGCCGATAACTACTCATGGACCAACCTTTAATTGTTTTATGACCCTTCGCAGAACTCTTCATTGACAATTCTAGAAAGAAATTCGGATTACCAACACACAAACAGAGAATGTCTCATATCGAGAATATTTCACATTGAACATGAAGAAAAATTAATTATTTTTTAATAATATGGAAATTTCCACTTTTACCTGAAGACGGTCGCGAGACCAGAAACACGTGTCGTAAAATCATGTAAAAACAAAGCATAATATTTTTCTAAATAAATCCACATTACAAATCCATAAACGTTTGCAGCACCTCTCTTCTCTTTTTTAATATATATATATATATATATATATATATAATTAATTATCATGGAAACTGTTGTGACCAAGTAAATGATTAAAGAAATAACAAAACAAGTATTGCAGATATATATTAAACAGTAAGTAAAACAGACGAGTATTACACGACTAGTGAGTGTGTGTCGGTTGACCCAGCGTTCAATCTATTCGACTGTTAATATTTAACAGCCCCCAACCCCCCACGAGAGATGTATGTGGCACAAGGCCGAGTTTACCTTGGGTTCTCCGAGCCGGTAGGCTCGGCCAAAAATATTCCCTTAGAACCCGTATAAACGGGTTTAGGGCCTGTCTACCTCCCCGGCCAAAACTTTGCCCTTCGGCAAAGCCTCGCCCGGGTTCCTCTCTGCTCGAGGCAGAGAGTTCGATACAAACGAACAATCTAGACGACTGTTCCCCCAAAGCCTTCTCTCCTACTAATTTTATAGTAGGCGGAAGAGTCCAACATGGACTCTTTAGAGGGAGGACACCACAGCAGAAACGAAGACTCACAAGACCATGGTGATATTTATTTCTTTAAAATCGAAACTTCGATTCAAACCCTTCAGACATTAAGCACAAAAAATATGAACATCATGTATATTTATTTATATCCTCTGTGGAATTATCCACACGGATCACCAAATAAATATATATATATATATATATATATATATATATATATATATATATATATATATATATATATAATGTTATATTTTTGTATAGTCCCGCTTCGTTCTGTTTTAGTTGATGGTTTCGATCCCACAGCATAACTGCATTCTTCTCTCTCCGTCACCCTTCTTCCGGCCGGGTGATCACTAGTTGGTTTGTTCGGAGGTAAAATGAGAGCTTCAACAAAAGGGATTTTGATTTACTACTTTATTAAACACGTTGACGTGTAGATTTTTAACTAGCCCGTGGGGTCGCTATTCTACCCTACTGGGGAGTAAGCCTCTAGACATGATTTTAATACGTCCACATTGATTGACATGCAAATCTTAACTCCTTGAAATCACTTTCTATCTCTCTAATGCTCCGACAGGAGAGTCCATTATTATATATATGTAAATATATATATATATATATATATATATATATATATATATATATATATATATATATATATATATATATATATATATATATTGAATAAGAAAATAAAAAATTAAAAATTAAAATCATTAGACACACTGGGTTGTAGATTAATATTCTTTCGTTTTTTATTATTATTATTCCATTTAGATTCCTCGACTAGTTTCGACCGAAATGGCCATCATCGGGAGGAGAAATATTTCTGCTTGCTGTTGCCAGTGAACTACAGAAATGAATGTCTTTTGTTGGAGAAAATGAACTTTTGTCTGTAGTTTTCATTTGTTTTTTTATTTTTTTATCTTTTTCACATGAATCTTTTAACATTCCTTGTGTTGGTCAAACAGTCTCTTTTAAGTTGTTATTTGAGATAAGAACTGGATAGATACATTTTTTCCTGAATTCTCTGGTCAGTTTGACAGTTTTATTGGACCTGGTGAGGGGCTGTGTCTCTGTTTAGTGTTTGTGTGTGTGTTATTTGGTTCTTAGGGAGTGAGTGAGTATGATATGTGTAAGCGTGTGTATTGCTGTAGGTGTGTGTTATCATTTGGCTCATTAGGGAATGAGTGAGCATGGTGTGTGTACGTGTGTATAATCGTGTGGGTGAGTGTATAAGTGTGAGGCCTCCATTCCTCCGTAAGCATGTATATATATATATATATATAAAAAAGTGAACATTGAAGTCAACACTCAGACATGTATATATATATATATATATATATATATATATATATATATATATATATATATATAAGTGAACATTGAAGTCAACACTCAGAGGCGACAGGCTGTTTCATGCCAGGCACGTCAATCGTCAGGAAGCCTTCAATGTTCACTTTTATATTTATATTTACATACGCTCAGTCTCTGAAATTGAGCACTTTATCACATAAATATAGCACACCATAAAACTATATTTCTTAATATATATATATATATATATATATATATATATATGTATGTATATATATATATATATATATATATATATATATATATATATATATTGTTTTACTATTGCTTTGTTTTCTTTGTTCGTTCCTTCCTAATTCTTTTGATTAAGGATACATCTGAACATAATTAAGTAATTTTTGACTCATTCCCGATTCATTACTCTCACTTCTACTCAATCTATTAGCCTCTCCCACTTTCTGTTCGTTCCCTATACGTCTTTCCCTTTTCTATTCATATCTGTGCTCTCTTTCTTTCTCTTTCTACGATTACAATTCAAGATGGCTACTTCAATGACAAGAAAAGAAAGACGAAAATCATGAATAAGAAAGGAAAAAAAATTAAAACAAAACCAAAACAAATCAAAGTAAGCGAACAACTCCGTTTTGGAATAAAAGTCTTATTCACAAGACTAGCATGTACTAAAACACAGCCATGTCGGAC